>CM033998.1:44231751-44401203 GCA_019603395.1 Cyrtorhinus lividipennis
TCCAGAATGGGCCTGCTATATACAAGTTTCATTTCTACACCGTTTAGTTACTGCATCTACTGTATTCACGCCTTCATTTGTAATTGGTTATATAGTTGAATTTAAATTTTCAAAACGTACCTGCGGCGCAGAGGTAAGAGTGACTTTTGTGCAGTAATTACACGGGCTCGCCGGGTCCTTCCTGCTAATGATCTCAATGAAAGAAACTTATTCTCAAGTTCAATTATACAACAGCAGCAATCAGTGCGGCCACGCCAGACTTGCAATAAAACAAACAATGAAGAGAGTTGTTGTAGTGAGCTGAATCATCGGAGTGATGAATGAATTTTTGTAGCTTAGTTGCAAATCATCAAGACTAGATTTAGAATGGTCGAGGTTAAAAAAACTTCCGAAATTCGCCCGAAAACTTCAATCCATCCTCCTTCATTGGTTGTTCCATAGTGCGCGAAGATAATTTCTGATTAACTTATTGCAGCACCCCCATGTTGCACATGATTCTTTAAAAAATTGACGTTTGCTTTTTTGTTAGTGTTGATGGTTTACATGTGGGTATCTAGGTTTTCTCTCGAAGTCACCGTAGTTGTGGGAAAACTCGGTTGTTCATTGACGTCGTCGAGGACCTCGCCGCTAAGTGCATCAAACTTGAATTGTCGTGTCCTGTCCTTCATGTCCTTCGTCCTCTCAACGTAACTTTGAGGTGAATTCCAACGTGACGCGAACAGAATGCGGCTAGGACTCAATACTGAAATAATTAATGTTAAATGTGACCTATCCTCTTACCTTCTGCACGGGATGTCGGAGGCGCGACCCGTGACACTTCTGCTGGCATTGCTCAATGGAATGTGAGTTAGTGAACGCACTGAAAAATATAAGTCATGGTTTTAATATTTTATAGATCTGAATACTTTTAAATAAGGAAGAGAGTTATAGTTTTTCTTCCTAGAATTTAGTTCTTTCAGATCAAATTGATGAAGTAGTATCTCCGTTTAATTTATTGATTTTGGTACTTTCAAATTTTTAGTTTTTTATAGTTAGTTTTCTTAGTTCGATTGGAATTGGTTGAACTTCCTAAAAAAATCAAGTATATGGACATGTTATATCACAAAGGGATATTATGTACATAGATTTGTGCTTCATGAAACCAAAGTCGATTTTCTCTCTTACCAATCTTCCAAGCTGCCGTTTGATTTATTTTTTAGAACGTATTGGCGTTCTCCGACTCTTCTCGACTCGCGCGAAAACTGTACGATGAAAGGTAAAACGATGAATGAGATAAGTTTCTTGGAATTCTTGAATGTAAAGGGATCAATTTCTACAGAAGCCGCGATTCGTCTGCACCTCTCAAAGAGAGTTATTGGAAATTGAGGGAGAAGATATGTCTCCCCATCACCTGACAATCCTACTGTTTCAAGCGATTTCTAATAAATGTGGATTCGATTTGCTGATTTCGAAAATAACATGAATACGATCACCGTTCTACGTTGAATTACTTTTTATTGGGATTTTCTTCCATAGGGCAGATTAAGGGCTCTGAAGCTGAGTTGAAGTTGGATTGTACCTGCTATCATGGATGCATGTGTAAGCGAGGGTGCCTATATGATGTGAATCCTTGAACGTGTTCACGCTACAAATCTTTTTAGGAACCCCTACCACTGATTAAGACAGGTTAGGACAGCATTCTAAAATATTTACACCCAAAGAAGAAGCGACGGTTTGTACTTACATTCACTTTGAAGGCACCGTTTGACGTGTTGCCACCGCTGCAGACTGAAATCCGCTGTTCGATCGGAAAAGCGCATTTAGCACATTGACGATTACCCCACCATCCTCGCCTATGTCCCACGAACCAAATCCAAGCGGAAACGGAAAGTGTCAGGAAGAAAAGCCACAGGGACAACAGCGTCCCAAATGAGAGATGTGATTGCGGGGGTCTATCCGTGTGGACACCATTTCCCTTCGCAACGACGACCTTTGCACCGCCAAACAGATCAATGAATTCATTCCATTCGAATTCCGTCAACAGAGACTTTCTCACGTCCTGGTTGACTAGTGTGCGAAGAGCGTGTATTAGTCCTTTGTCGTTCGCTAATTTAATCCAGGCCTCCTTCATCAGGCTCTTGGTTTCATCAAGTCTTCTCACTAACGGCCGTCGTCACGTGCATGTCTACCCATCGGGAAAATTATTTTAGTTACATTGTTCCCATACAACCATAATTTCGAGTTAGCATGGGAACTTCACATGATAACTTAATTTGGTTTCATTGAGACTATAATTAAGCCTTGGTATCCTAACGCCCGGAAAGTTCTTCTCCAGCGAATAATAACTTATGCTATTATTGGAAAAAAATGGGTATAAATGCATTTTCACTCAATAATCGTGTGAGTGAGAGAAAATCGATTCATCACGCCATGTTTGGGATAGTTGGTTACCCTCGGGAGGGGGTCTAATTGACAAGTACCAGATCGTGTTATCGAGCATATTTCGAAATGCTTGTGCAACCTATGTGAACATTTTTATCAGGGTCTTGCGAAATTCAGACTTTGAACTCTGACTGATATACAGGTGCATATTTACTTAAGTGGCATTACTCAAGAGAACAAATGTCTACGAACGAATTCTGTAAGAAATTTGAGAACGTTCTTCAAGATGTACACACTCCTCGTGTTGACTGTTTTCCTTGTTTATTTGTTTCAGTGATGCTGTAAGCGATTACCTCTCCCCTGATGATAAGATGGAGGCCATGAAAAACATCACGGACCTCCTTTCACGGACGTTCAGTTCCCAATTTGTCTTCCCCGTCTTGGGTCATACGGACCCTGGTGAGCCGGAAAAGCTTGGCCATCTTTGGCGTCAATGGCTACCCCCTGACGCTATTCAAACGTTCAATACCGGTAAGTGGATTCTAACACTCTTAGGTAGTCGGTAGTTACAATTCTGTTTACTTGACTGCAAAAGGACGAGTCGCAGCAATGTTGGGTCTTCAAGGAGTGTGAAACATGTTCTATGGAGTTGGCATTCTCCCAAAGAGTTTGGTCAAATTAGTGAAAACCTCCCCACTCCGGATTTACAAGAGCTAGAGAGTCGGAATGTTACGTGATTAGCAGGAGTGAAAGCTAAAATCAGGATGAATGATGTTGCCGAGGTCTTCAACTCCAACGGTGTCATTTCTCGACCTAAATGAGACTAACTGTGTACCGACTTGATGAGACTAGCTGTGTACCTACCTACTTAAGTTTTCTACTTTCCTTTGCTTCTCTCTTTTTCATTTATTCTTTGTTTTTAACTAAAACAGTCTGAAGGAAAGAGAAAGAGTAAACCTTATGCTGCTCCAAGCTAAACAAAGATATCACGAGAACAAGCTTTGTAATTCAGTCTAAATAAAAAATATTCCGAGACATGTCTTATACCCTATGTGAGAGTTTGGAAACGTACCTACCCTTCTCTCAAGGAAGATCTTTTCAGTAAAAATTGTACTGATAAGAATTCTTAAACGGTTTGCAGAATGGTTCTTAAATTGCGTTGTTAAAGGGTTTACAAAAATGAAATCGGCATTTATGGTGTACCGTTACTTGGAATCCGATTTTGAATACAAGGTGACTCTACTGATTCAAGCAACCTTGACGGGGTTGTTGAATTCGGAGGTCGGCGGGAGCGAATCGACTTCAATTGTTTTGACTATTCAAAGGCGCTTTATACTAATCGAATCTGCCGACATGGTAATATCCAATTTCTCAAAATATTAGTTTCCGTTTTGTCAGTTCCAACTGAAATCCAAGGGCACGAATGATATTCCCAACTAATAGTTATTTTTAACCTAATTCAGTCAATCAATTCTACTCGTAGACTGTGTTTAGTTAACCCGGTGGGACTTTTGGTTGCTTCTTCTATCTCTGTGGTTCTGAAAATCAATCAGCTTCAAGTGTATTCCTCATCTAGGCGTTGCTGAGACTCTTGGCGCTGACAAGAGGACCATTAAGGATCGAATTCAAACTGAAAAGGGCCATTTGAACTTGGGAGCGAGAACGTACTCACGACTGGATTGAAGGGCTTCTATGCAAAAACCCTTGATCATCCCGACCACATGCGCCACAACCTCGACGTGAGGACAGAGAAGACGAATCGGCAAATGCGGTTTCCCTCTTAGTTATATTTACAAGCGTCTTCGAGGTCGCACGGGGGAAGAAATCGATGTAACACGACTCCTTTCAAGCTCTTCATAGCCGCTCCTTTTTCGACGACTATATATATTCTTCCCCTCTTGCTCTAGGTCTTTCTCTCTCTCTCTCCTTCACGAGTACATCGTCCTGGAAGCGGCTTTCTGTTCAGTACAATACTCGATTCCCAAAAACAATAAACTTTTACCAACCTTTGACAAAACGATCCTGTTCTACACAGCAGAAAGAGAACCTCCAGCAGGATCCTCCGTTTCATTCATTTCCCCGAAAGACAGGCTCCGAAGCAACCTGATTGCCATGGAAATCAACTATAGAAAATGTTCACATTTCAGCTCATGGAGAAGTGTTACTCGTTCTTCTTAGGATACAATAAAATACGTCAAAAATCTGGAAAATCATTATATTTAACAAGTAGTAGGAGATGAAGTTCATCACAAGACGGTAGAAATTGGTATCGGCCTCATTCTTAATAGGTGACAATAAAAATCGCAAATTGTTCAACTCTGGTTTTGGGCGTATCTCCTTGTATGGGGAACCGTCTCATTCCAGAAATCTCCAGAGTAGATACGAATAATATCTACCGCGACGAGGTTGTGGAAACCCATTTCAATAAAAATAACTGCTGGTATCAAAGTAGTCCAATCAAACAGTCCATTTCCACCAAAAATAATGAGTACACTTGTTAAATCTATTTCAACGGTCATCTCATCACTAACTAACATGAACTAAAGATACATCATGGAAACACAGCCTATACGTATATTAGCAGAAGTAAAAGTTAAGTTACAGAAAAGGAGGGAACTAGAAATCATTTGATACCTGCAGTTCTTTTTTATCCAGAGTCGATAATGGGCCTTCTTGTTTCTAAATATTTATCAACAAATAGACTCATGAAAAAGAAAGAAATTGACTCATGAGTGACTTCATTTGGCGTGAGGACCGGACCCGTGCCAGGTCTACATTTGGCGGCCTGGTGCTTGACTTGATTCAGCATCCCAATTAAATAGAAAATGATATACCTCATGCCTATTTCCCCAATAATCTCGAAACCCCATTTTCAAGATACGCATATACACCTGACTGAAAATGATTTTTCATTTTTTTAGAGATTTTTGGACCGATGAAAGCTCAATTTTGACATTTCGGTTTTTAGCGAGCAAAACGTAAAAATGTAAAAGGAGCAAAAAAACCTTGTATACAAATAAATGAAACAATAAGCCAAAATTGTATCACAACAAAACTGAGTCAAAAACAAAACTGGGAGATGGCATCCATCTCTCAGCCGATTAGACTTACTACGACCGGAATAGTTTGGAATTCTACGTTCTCAAGAGGCCCCAAATGGGAAACTGCTCTGCCCCAGCAACCTATAAATAGACAGGTTACCTACTAATTGGATGGCGATCCCAAGATAAATGAAGCTATTAGTGCCATAAATGAGGTAGATTCACGAGTATGCAGATAGGGTTACCCAGCAATAAAACGTAGATTGATGAGCTCATTTTATGCTTCCGAAGTTTCTTCGCATTTTATGGACACCCTTCATCGCCCTCTGCCTTCGAACCTATTCGCCGTTTGAATTTACGATAGACGGTTTTGACTATGGTATGGTGAATCCTCATGATTTCCCTATCGGTGGCAACTATAGGTGAGCGTAAAACGACCGTTTCATCTTTGAACACTATTTATAGTCTCTCGTCCTATAAACCGAGCACAGAAACGATGACTGAGAAAGATGAGGTTAATCAACTTTCTTATTGCTTACAATTCCTGTTTCTTATTTTATTTAAATTCAGCCATGCGAGGATACAACATAGTTATCATGGATTCGAATATGGGTGTAGGTATGTGCCCGGGAATGCAGGTGAGGCCGAAAGGGCTCCCAGAGATAAATATTGTCGGATATGAAATCTTCTAACCCACCTTCTACATTGTTCTCAATCAAAAAATCTGCAAATTCTTACACACGGGTTGGTTATTCCTCGAATGGGGGAAACAGTGGGTGTGGCGGGTCTCAGACCCATTCCAATCGATTCAGGGTCCAAAATTTAGTGGAATATGATACCCCACACGCCCAGGTACCAGAAATCCTGACACATAACAAATGGGTGGATACATACCCATTTTGACCCATAACTTCTTCCGGTGGGTGCCAATCGTTCTGGGACACACATCATTGAATTCAGCGTCCAAAATTTAGTGGAAAACTATACCCCACACGCCTAGGTAGCAGAAATCCCGAAAAAACATATTCAAAATGGGTAACAAATACCCAATTTGACCCATTACTTCTCTTCAACTTTCTTGGTGAGAAAATGGGAATTATAACTCGCGGATCACAATTTGAACAATATATTTTTGTACTCACTTTCTTACAACTCTAGAAGAAGGAGTGACTTGAGACTTAAATGAACAGAGCTGCAAACCCTCATGACCACTAACAGTCTAAGGAGAGCAATATGTAGTTCGTATGTTACATGGAATGTATAAGATATTCCATCAACTTTCTCCAGTGGGTGCCAATCGTTCTGGGACCCGTTTCATTGAATTCAGCGTCCAAAATTTAGTGGAAAATGACACCCTACTCGCCTAGATCGCCCAAAACCTCGAAAATCCATTTTTCAAAAAACACATTTTGACCCCTACCCCCCCCCCCAAATTTGGTCCGATCGGGCTGAAAAGTTTCGAGGACCCATCTCGACTGGGAACAGACCCCTGACCCAAATTTCAGATTTTTAGAAAATTTTCTACTACCAAAAACGGCGCGGAACATGGACGGCGTACAACGTACGGCGTACGGCGTACGGCGGACGGACATTGACCTTTTTTGATCAGGACATCATGAAACGTCCAGAAAAAAATTTTGAGCCAAATCGGAGAGGTTGACCATTATCATGAAAACATAGGTTGATTATTCGAGGAATAACCAACCAAAATGAATATAAATGAGCGGGCGATGGATGTTAAACTCAATTTCCCGTAGGCTGAACATTCGTATTTCACTCCACATATTTAATGGCTTGATTGCGAAAATGAAAACATGAACCTCGGCTATGGGCCCACGTGAGGTGGTCAAGTACTTAGGAGGCGAACGCCAGCGTAATCTTCTCATACCTTGAAGGCAGGTAAACAGCTGATAATTTCTAGAATTTTTGGTTGGTTATTCCTTGAATAATCAACCTATGTTTTCATGATAATGGTCAACCTCTCCGATTCGGCTCAAAATTTTTTTCTGGACGTTTCATGATGTCCTGATCAAAAAAGGCTCCTGATCTGCAAATTCTTACACACGGGTTGGTTATTCCTCGAATGGGGGAAACAGTGGGTGTGGCGGGTCTCAGACCCATTCCAATCGATTCAGGGTCCAAAATTTAGTGGAATATGATACCCCACACGCCCAGGTACCAGAAATCCTGACACATAACAAATGGGTGGATACATACCCATTTTGACCCATAACTTCTTCCGGTGGGTGCCAATCGTTCTGGGACACACATCATTGAATTCAGCGTCCAAAATTTAGTGGAAAATGATACCCCACACGCCTAGGTAGCAGAAATCCCGAAAACACATATTCAAGATGGGTGTATCTATGGGGCACTACGACACTAATTTACTAATATAATATTGAGAAAACGTAGGTAATTTAGAAGGCTATAATAATTGTATTAAATTGAATTGAATGGTACGGATAAAAAGCTCGGACAGTAAAAAGAATTGTAGGCAACTGCTCAAAATTGGTTGCTAAGTTTAACAGCTGGTTATAAACAACAGGATATGACGATGTGTTTTGTTTGTCTATTCGGCTGAAGTCACCCACATGGGTAATAAATACCCAATTTGACCCATTACTTCTTCCAGTGGGGGCCAATTGTTCTGAGACCCATTTTATTGGATTCAGCGTCCAAAATTTAGTGGAAAATGACACCCCACTCGCCTAAATCACCCAAAATCTCGAAAATCCATTTTTCAAAAAACACATTTTGACCCCTACCCCCTCCAAATTTGGTCCGATCGGGCTGAAAAGTTTCGAGGACCCATCTCGGTTGGGAACAGACCCCTGACCCAAATTTCAGATTTTTAGAACATTTTCTACTACCAAAAACGGCGTGGACAATGGACGGCGTACGGCGTACGGCGGACGGACATTGACCTTTTTTGATCAGGACATCATGAAACGTCCAGAAAAAATTTTTGAGCCGAATCGGAGAGGTTGACCATTATCATGAAAACATAGGTTGATTATTCAAGGAATAACCAACCAAAACATAGGTTGATTATTCAAGGAATAACCAACAAAAACTGATGGGTTGCAAAGAAGATTGTGATTTCGATAGCCTTTTGTGTTAAAAGAGCTTGGAAGTGAAACAGAAATTGCGAAAAGTACAGAGCCCTGAAAATTCCGAAAACCCGGTCTACTCGTACCTTGGCTCCGTTCTGAACGTTTATGCTGAAATGTTTCAAAAAACCAACTAGTGCTTAAAAATAATTTTTAAAAAAATCTATACTGCCGAAAAATTCGCGGACTGCTGATGGACATTTCAGTCTTCTGAATCTAGAAATTTTGGAACAATCATAGGCTTGAAAGCGTTGTTTCAGAGATTTATCTTAAAATTTAAATTAAATAATGCATTTTATTCAATATGTCCACTTTTCTTCTTTACTCTCATGTGCAATGAGAAACTGGTTGTCACCCTTCAAAGAACCACACCTACGAGTACATCGAACGGGGAAACTAGCCCCTTTTGTAATGGCCAATTGGTGGAGTTCCTGCCCGGAAATCACCTCGACAAAGAACTTCCTCCTGGTCTCAAGTTGCTTTGATCCTTTACTCCGCATTATAAGATGAGAAAGAGAAAAACTCAAGTGAGAATATCGAGGCAAAATCACCTTGAGATTTGCCTCTTCTGATAAATAGGTCACATTTCCTCCTAGAGACAATCGCGTTCTCTTCGGAAAATGTCATTTGCTTTCTGGTTGATATTCATGAAGTAAAATAAAAGGCAGACAGCTCATACAGAAACTACCTATGGATGAGGGAGTCAAATAGGAAATTGGCTGTTCTAATCATGGGACTGTTGGAATCAGTATAAATGAACCCGCTCATGAGAAGCTGCAACTTTGTTTAATCGGATCGGCGTGGTAGTGATTTTGCCGTGAATTCTAATTGTGGAGTAGATCAACAGTGATAAACGGAAAGTGATAAATTAGGTGTTGTCACTTAAAATTCATTAGTTACTTCGACTTGGTAATGAAGCTGCCAATGTATTCATAAAGGGTGTCGACTTGCCTATAAATGTACTATGATCAATCGCCTACCTTGAAGTGGCTTCTAATTGAGTTCAACAGCTGCTGCTGTATATTGAGTTGTGATTTGTCACTCAGGATGCGCTAATCTAGGAAATGGAGACACGAGCGCCTACTCGATCAGTTATTCGCTCAATACTGTGCGAACTAATAAAACCATTATTGGAGAGTAACACGGTCTTTTGTCGTCCTGTTCTGAACAATTGTAATCGACAGGCATAATAGTTGCAACTAGAAGTAATTTTAAGTGAGATGTGAACAGAAACGGAAGAACGTATTGATGTTTCTGTGGAGTAAATGCCATGATATTCCAAGTAAATTTGATACGGTGATTGAAATCTGGCAATTCTGTTTTGTTACAGGAGGGTATTACATGATCGAGCTCAAGTCACGAAGATTAAAAGTTATCGCTTTGAACACCAACCTTTGGATGGAGAAATTGGAGGACGAAATCGATCCCGGAGGGCAGTGGACGTGGCTGGATAAACATTTAGAGAAGGCCAAAAAGAACGGAGAAACGGTACGTTCCCATCATGTATGTTTCAATACGCTCGTCATTAAACAGAATATTTTTATTTCCTACCGGACTGCAGCAGCGTGTGTGTATGTAGAACGACGCTTGTGCGAGGGGTCCCATCAAGGCTTAATGTATGCTATTGGGCGAGCAAATCCCGTGCAGTCTTCCGTTTATTCAAACTCATACATACACGAGCGTGGAGCTGTACAACATTTTGAATGAGCAAAGAACCGGGTATTATAGATATGTGAGACCATTAATATTGAACGGAAAGGGTACGGTCCGATTTACATACACGGGCTTACGGAGCAGGAACGAAATAAATCCACTGTAAACGCCGATGGATCAACCCATTTACAATGGCACCGTGCTCATGGAAAGTATTACAGAAACGTGTACCTTTCGATTCGACGTTTTGCCCAAGTTTCCTGTCTCACGTGTGTTAAATAAATGTATGCACGGAACAAAATTATATGGGCAATGGGAGTAGGAAGATTAATTAATAACAAAGGATTTCAATTACATGAAGGGTAGGCTTGATAAATGAGACAGTGATCACCCTGTATACAGCGTGATTAGCGGATGAATGATGCTGATGTATGTGACTTAATTATTCCGGCCTAAATTTCTTCATTCGTTTGGGAATTTTTTTTTTTTTAAGTAAGCACAGATTTCTATCACACTTATGTGTAGTAAAATTCAAATAAGAACTCAATTTTTACTCAAAAGCGTTTCCTTTTAAAGGCATAGACACATCGGTTGGATGGTTTTGGGAATAATTTCCTTTAAGGCCGTAGCAGTATAATGAATTTCCAAAATACTAGAATCACTTTCATCCCATTGAGCTCAATTTCGACGACCTCATTGGTGCGGTCTCTCCACGCTGATTCTTAGTTACTCCTGATTGATACTAAGTATGGTAGCTACTTTGAAGTATTTTCATATTTAACAGGCTGTTAATTGATATGTACAAACTCAATTGATCATGGCGAATTTGGCGAGTTGGAGCCATAAATCCGTCCACGACCTGGGTTCCTCTTGTTACTCAGGTGACACAAGTTGTGCCAATCTTACTATCTCCTTCCCCATCTACGGCCTCTTCTCAGGGCGTGGAGAATATTCCGCAATTTCTAGTGCAGAGCCCGATGTTCTCAATCCCAGCAGTCTATATCCCGCTCACGTTTGAAGAGCAATTCGTGATTCTGATAAAATCTTATTTGCAGCAGAGACTTGGTGAACCGTATTTATAATTTTATCTTTCAAGTGATCCAAATTCGCAATTTGATTTTTATCAACTGATATTAATTTTTCCAATCTTTTCACGTTCTGTAATAATGTGTTTTATTCTACTTGTTACGATTCATTCTAATTTACAATCTGCATTCTTCGCCTGCATCTGGTTCCTATAGCAAATGACCCTTATTGCAAATGTAGATACATTTCTCCTGCGTTCGTTTATTGATCTGCGGATACATAGTCGAAATACCATCGAATTAATTTAAGTAATTCAATAATTTTTCCAAACGCTAGGCGACGTAGGAAAAATGGTCCCGGGCCAAAAGTTCCAAAATGCGGAACCAAAAAAGTTCCTGGCGGTAGGGAAAATATTGATAACTAACTTGACGGATGAATTTGATGAGTGTTTGAAGAGCAAATTGTACATGCAGTTTTAGGAATTTTGCCATCTATATCAGAAAATTACTGTTTCTTCCAAAAATTGCCTTTTAACTAGGGTAGGGCATGCGGCAAACTCCAACAGTCCTGCAGTTAGATAAGCCCAGCATTATGAGTTTTTCTTAGTACCGCCTCGGTACAGAATTTAAGACAAAACAACTGTAATCCTGAACTCACAGTAAAGTTGAATGAAGAAACATCTGAACGCAACACAAGGTGGTTCGATTGGACGCTCATCTGTTCTTTGAAAGTTGGCACAGAAGAAAAGATGAGTATTATATTTTGTGTTGCGTAGCCCTGAGACGCTTGCTCTACACGATTTTTGAGGTTTTAAATAGGCTTTACATTATTTTAACACCATTCATGAAGCAACGGACTCTAAAAGAAGTTTTTTCAGTTCAATCTCTGTCCTTTAAACCGACATCTGGCGGTAGGAGTATGTCACTGCCTTCTTTGGGAGAGCCAGTCCTCGACCACCGCGTATCTGATCGCTTACTTTCTGGTCTCACGAAAAGTACGTTTGGTTAAGGGAGCTGGACAGTGAGTTTTGTATAAACGGAGCATAAGTGGAAAGGGCCTCCTATACCGCCATTCGTACTAGTTCGGCAGGAGCGAGATCGGACAATGGGAATGGTCATCTGCATCCATTCACCGCTCACGACGCGCTAGTTGGCCCACACATGACGAATTTCACGAAGATAATACCCCTCCTCCCCCTCCACCCCACCCGTTTTGCAGTTGAAAGCGTATCCATGTTTCCATGTCAAATCATTTCCAAAGCCTAGCAAACTATCCGCCGCAATTCGACGTTTCGACCGGCTGCGTCAACCCGCAGAAATGTTGATTCTTGTCTTGACACGGTTCCGGGAGCTGGGTGAGGGATTCGAACGAGGCAACGCGCACTGCGATTCGATAGGATAAGCAAATAGTTGCTCGCTACGTTGGATTCAAGAGCTCCCTACCTCCTGAATTGTGTATCACATCTGCCTCGATTTGGCCTAAACCCTTCCCGTGTTTACTCTTTCCAGCAGTGCTACTCAACATTCTTGAATACAAATTCTAGAGAAATTAAATACTTGAGGACCAAGAGATGAAATACCCCAGACTTTTCAGTTTAACATTAAATCCGTATATTTCGCAAAGGCATTAACTGAATTAGCAATATCACCGATCAGTTGATTTAGCAATACTACAGTTTCTTTGTGTGAATTTCAATGTCAACAAAGTTCGTTTACACTGCACGGAAAGGGCCCAAAGAGAGCTAATTATACTGTGACATGTCACTTAGATAGATTATATTATCCGAGAAAATAACTGTCATCGCTACGAATTCCAGAGAAATTCCGAGGAGAGAGAGCTTTTCCATAGAACAGAAGCGTAATTCTTAGAAGACCTTTCCCTGGCATCTTCATGAACCATCACACCATCTCCAGCCTACTGTATCGTGCAATGCTCTGGTAATTTTCCCCGTCTGCAAGAACTCTGTATTCACCACGTGAAGTGCTCGTTCCGCCCTCCGATTCATAATAATAAGTCTCCGGATAAGACCTCCTAACGAATGTTCATTAGAAGGAATGCATGAGGACAATGTTTCAAGACTGAAACATATTATCGCGCGTCCTTGTCTGCTATACTTGGGAAAACTACTATCCCGCAAGTAAGACCGTTTAAACGGCGCTTGCTTCTGCCAAGGCTGATATTTATCGGGTTCTAGCATCCAGTTTATGAGAACATTTTTGTCGTTCATTTTTCTTCCGTGTGTCTTCAGGGCTTTACGCAAGAAAGAGCGAACGTTTCAACGTCCGTTTATCTTTTGCGGGGACAGAAATTACTTGCAAAGTATAGCGACGTCTCTCGGTATCACTTGAGGATTATACACGGTGTTAAAAAGGGTAGTGTAGGGACCTACTGTATCAAGAGGTGTTGGAGGCCCTTGGGAAAGAATGTTTTCGGGAAAACTTTTACGATAATGTCCTCGATAGAGCAGTTCAAGTTAGTGATATGGCGTTTGTTTGAGCTGACTAGAACCTGTAAAAGCTACTAAACTTCAAGTTTCGCTTATCCATCTTCTTTCATTATTTGCTTTTTTTCCATTTATTACTTTTGTTTAAGATCTTTCTCTTACCCTCCTAGTATTCTGATTCATATTACGCGTGATTGTTACGCTGCGCAACGTAGAAACTTACTACGGTTTGCCCATAGATCGAACGGATCACCTGCATTATTCAACATCTTGGCACTTTGATTGCTTCCTCCGTCAAGCGTTTCATTCCTGGAGTGTACGACTCACTATTTACAACCATTGGAGTGCCCTGTTTGATCTAACCTTGTCAGTTCCATTCTGGTTGACTGTACTTCAAATATATAAACAACGATCGTGTTATATTGTTCTCAGGTGTACTTGGTTGGCCACGTCGGGCCCGGTTTTGACGAGCGGCAAGGGGTCCCTCCGAGAGTCATTCTGGCCGAACGACATAACACAAGATATCACAACATGGTGAGGAAATACGCGTCAGTAGTCGCTGGCCAATTCTTTGGCCATTTCCACTCAGACTCGTTCAGGATCATCTACGACCAACAAGGTGAGTGCCTACGCTCTTCTTAAATTTTCAGAGATATAGAAACCAATTTAGACTGGAAAAATATGAATGAACATGAACAAACGCGTGGTGAATGATTCAGTAGTCTTTTTCAATTAGGATAATCAAGAATGATGAGTCTGATGGAATTAGTCAAAATCGGCGAGGGATAACTTCTTCAGAGTGTTAGCCCTTTTTGTTCTTTATACAATACTACGTACCTTAATGATTGGGTTCGAATTTTGAGAAATCACTGGAATTTTGTTCATACTGTTCGAGGCCCAAAAAAGATAAACCCCACACAAATTCAAGTTAATTTAATTTAATTTCTCGAAAGAAGAAGGAATATCATCTTTCTGCGTAATTAAAGGCATTCCTAATTCATCTCTCTCCGTCTGACAGTGGCATCATACCATTCGCCCTGCCATTTTCTTTCATACCGCGCACCTCTCTACTTCCAACTTACCTTAGAGTACCATCCTTTATGAGGTTCACCATTCTCCAGTCCTTCAAGCACACCGCGATCAATTTACTGCAAAAATACTTGAGGAAACCAAGGTACGTCATGGGAAGAAAACCGTGAACGTTGTCCCTCGATAGAAGCTTAGAAGCATGGTTCAATAGACTTGGTTAACATTGACAAAATAAACGCTGAAATAGCTGGAGAAGATTGCGCCTGCATCCTTGTTCTTTTTAAGATTTGGCTGCAGACACTGACAAGATCTAGTTCATTTTACGCTCGAAATTTTTCGACTGATTGAGCCAAAGCTTCTGGTAGAATATAGAGTATTATAGGAAAATATAAAATGTAGATTGGGTTAAGAAGACCCCCTAACGGCTTAGCAAAAGTATAAAAACCTTTCTATAAAATCACTTTTAGTCAAATTGAGTCAAGTTTTTCGCATTTGGCGCTGAGGCTTATCAAGATGTTACCCTTGCTACTAGACCGTGCGTTTCATTCGGACTGCAAATGAGTAAATTTGAATAAAAACGTGCAGTTTAATTTAAATTGAAATAATATGGTAATGGCAAGTCGGGATAAAGTTCTAATTCTTCGGTATCGACTCTCTCATTGCAATTGACTGGAATACGTCGATGCAGGAAGTCAAATTTATTCACATCTAGGAGCAGGAAAGATTAGCTAACTCGCTGAGCGCTCTTGACGCCTGACACATTTTTAGCTAATCAAGAAAGTTCCTTTCTCTTGAAAATGCAGATTGTGCTTGGAAGACCCAAAAAAGCCAAAACTGACGTTGCCGTTGCTAAAAAATTACATAAAATATGATCAGAACTTCGTTGGCTTGTGACTCCTAGGCAGAATCCCCATAAAGAACAACCAATCTACCCAACCGAAAAATGTGACGTCACATACCCGCTGCGAATGAATATGAATCGGTTTTCACATTGAAGTTGAAGTTTTGAAAACAATTCGTGTGATTCATAGCTTTCTTTTTTAACCTTGAGTACCAACTTCGTAATCTCTTCCGTAAATAAGCCGGATATTGAACTTTTTGTTCACAGGCAGCCCAGTATCGACCATATTCTTAGCTCCGGCCATCACACCCAAGAGGACGAGCAGTGGGACTAACAACCCCGCTGTGAGGCTGTACACGTTCGACACTGACAACGGACAGGTGAGGGAGGTTTTCTATTTTCTGCCTTTTCTTATCTCTCTTCTTAAGGTCTATTCATCCTTTTCCCCTTTCCGGCGTCGGCGAATGAAATAGGTAACTACAACCGGATGACTTTTGATAAGGACGTCTCTCCTAAAAAATTCATGGATCGACAGCAAGCACATCGCTGTAGCAGACGTCCTCGAGAAAACCAATCAGTTTGACGGATTTTCACAAATCTGCATTTCCCTCGTGATTGTTCATACACTAATTCTGTGGTCCAAAAATCTCTACAAGTAGATTTCAGATAATTCCTAGCGGTGGAAATATTATAATGCTATAAGTAATTACTGTGGACCTTGTTTGAGGAAAGAGAGACCTCGTTATTAATTTCAGTAGATGAGCAATGATAGGACCGTGGTGATGAGCCTCACAAAATGAATGAAAATGTATTTAATAAATATATCCAAATGATCATTTGAAAATCATGGTAGACGATACTACAACTTGTATGCGAAAATGCCTTTTGAAGCTAGAATCGAAGAGGTGGTTATATATAACGCACTCGTGGAATCTGCACATTCACACAGTCGCTCCCTCTCAATAATAATTATTATGTACCTACATACTTCTACGCCACAATAGGTTGCCGTTGCAGTACTTAATTCGTGAATCATATGATTGCAGACTGTATTAATTACCATGAAACATGAAAATAGCTCATAGTCTGTTCTACCATTGTAACTTTACATTCGTGAATGTCACCGGTGAAAATTACTGTTCACCAGCGTGGGTAGAAACGGTGATTCAATGTTTTCTCACGAGAGAATAAATCACTGGATATCAGTGATATCTAAATCACATCGCAGTATCTACCCAGAAGCAATTTTTCAACTTCAGCCTCCGTTCTTTCCAATAGGCTTTCAGCTTAATCCTTCTATTTATCAACTTCAAGCCGCTTCCTGTCTTTTATTACTATCAATCCGACCGAGGCGTCCCCATCGACCTGTTGTTGTTTCTTTCTCAAGCGGGAAAAAACCCCTACTGAGTTGAAGCTAGGGCGTCTTTTCTGCGAGTGGAATAGAATTGCAAACCGATTGGCTTCCGCCGTCATCCGTACCGTGAGACGCTGCCTCAATGAAGGAGCCAAAGGAAATGAACGTTCTCAATTGCGCTCTACTGACTACCTTCCTGCTGATCAATTGACTCGATGTCTTTGATTGCCGCACACATCAAGCTCAACGCTATGTTGGAAATTCTTCCTCGACCCACTCATACAGTCCTACATTTGCGGATGAACGGAGCACGAACCCTGGTGGTGTCATGTTAGTTACAGAATCCATTCTTCAAATTTTGTTCTTTTAATACCAAACACCCTGTATAATAAATACCACCCTACTCCGATTTAATAGCTCTACAGCCGCCCCCTCGACAAGAAACGAGTAATATCTTAATTTTAAATTTCTGTATCGTATTTTTTGTTCCTCATCTTAATTATTCACTCACATTCAACCTAAATTCCATCTCATGAGATAGAAAAAGGCTGAAGGTTACAGAAACATATTCCTTTCCCTCAGAAAATCGGCTCCTCGCAAACGGCTTCGAAGCCCAGCCGGAAAAGTGCAAATTTATATTGGCCTCTTATGGTTGCACAAATTTTCTGTTATAGCAAGTGAATTTCTTATTCCTGCTAGAGTTTCATGAGGAAGTAGTATTAAAAAGACTCAAACGCTCCGCAGTACTGCGGATTCATCTCAAAATGTGTATTTTGAAAAACGACTTGACGATTTTTGACGATCTAGGCGTGTGGAGTATTATTTTTGGCTAAATTTTAGACCCTGAATCCAATGAGGCGTGTCCCGGAAGAGGTTATAGGTCAAAATGATCTATCTACCTATTTTGAAAGTGGTTTTTCGAGATTTCTGGTACCAGGGCGTGTGAGGTATCATTTTCCTCTGAATTTCGGACGCTGAATCGATTGGAATGAATCGCCATGCTCCTGGTGAGGGATAAGCAACCCCTAGGAACGAATTCTCGTGGTTTTTCATAATGCGCGCAATCGGTCCACCAAGCACGTAAATATGTGCAACTCCAAAGTTGTGAAATAATGGATGAAGGTGAACTCGGAAGTGTAGCATATGAAATTTCTCTTTTCTTTTAACGCTGATTCACGTGATGCTCTCCGTTTCTTGATTCGACTCATTTTTTGCGGAATAATAAACGATTTTTTATTCATTTATTTATTCTTAATTAGGCACTTTTTTCGGGCGAAAAATTTGGGGTGAACCGGAGAGATTGGCTTTTTGAATAAACACAGGTTGAGCGAGTTGACCAACTATAATGATCGCGAATGATTTTCGTCACGCTAAATAAAAAACACATTTCGGTCATTATTCGCCTATTTTATGAGGCTTAGGGACATAATATTAGAAAAGAGAATTAGTTGAAATTCAATACTCGAGTTGGGCAAAAAAAAGGGGGGGGGGGGGGGGATTCATCAATATCGAAGGGTGTAAGAAGTCTTTCGGCAAGTTTTGCCGGATTGTGACCGGTCCTAATTAGTTGATTTTCGAGATGAAATTGAGGTTAGACAACTATCGTGAACGAAAAAGACCATTCCCTGTTCTTGCAACTTTTCAATTTGTTCTGATCAGTCGGTACAATGGGTCCTGTTGTCGAGAGTAGTTTGAAAAAAAGCCACCCACGGGCCAATTCCCCTGGTGAAAATTGATGTAGAAGTAAGAGCGATTGTTTTTTCTCTACCCTTTTCCGATTGATCGGAGAACTTGTAGGTAACCTGATATTGCTCCCGGCAACTCCTTCTCGCTGCTCCCATCTCTCTGGTCCTTTTTCCGACCAGCAATCAAAAGCAATCAGTTGCGTAACGTTTGCGAATAAATACAACCGAAAACTCGGGCAGATTGATTCACAAAGTGGGTCGTTTTAACTTGTGTCCTCGGATATTGCTTCTTCCTAAACGATTCTGAGTGGTGAGTGAACGTCGAGCGAATTGAGAATAAGCGTCCTATTCTCATAGCCGTTCTGGAGACATCAACCAACAATTTTTCAGAACAACGAGGATATAAATTATTATTTCGATAAATTGACTACAGCATGACCTTCGAATTTGGGTCCCATATTGCTCAGTTTTGATCTTCTCTGTTTCAGGTTCTCAATTACATTCAGTACTTCATGAATTTGACGGCATCAAATCTGCAAGGAGAGGCCATCTGGGACGAAGAATATAACTTAACACGGTAAGCATACTTCCATAGTAACATATAAAATTAATGACAAGTTGTAACGTTGTTTCTGTCGCCCTGCATAAAACTATAGAAAATGTATTATTTTTTATTCGGTGTTTATAAAAACACGGACCGTTCACCAATAATGAAGTTCGTGTTCTGAAATGAACACTTTAACATTTTACTGGAAACCCTCCACTAGCCTAGCTCACTCTCACTGCAGCCTCTCAATGACTACTCATGGTCTCAAGAGACTATGCAATAAATTTAATCGTATTAAAAATCAACCCCATACTCAAAAAGAATATAATCCCAAACGTCTAGCTATTACATATCAAAGTTTGTAGATTACGATATGTTATGTAGTAATTTTGAAATTCTGCACGTAGACCGATCATCACCTAGAAGCAGGCAAGATAAAAGTGGAAATTGCTTTTTCAAAATTCGACCTTCTTGAGGGCTTGGACGGTTTCAATTCCCACTAATTTTAGGACACACGTTGGTTTTACAAAAACTACTATGGAAACACGTACCTTCTTTTCATGTTTTGCCGCTATTTTCTGGCTCTCTACATTGATGGGTACCTACTTACTCCGAAAACCCCAAGGGAAGCCTTTTATTTCCTTATAAGCGAGAAAAACAGATAATATTAAATCATTGCTGTCAATCAGCGTAGTAATTGATATCGGTTTAGAAATATAACGAGTTCCTGTGCAACGCAGCCTTCTCTGAGGTATAGCCTCCTTCTCGTTCATTTACCAAAAGGACCGTAGCAGAAAACATCCGGGCTCTTCATATCTCCTCCTTGGGCGTTATATACGGGGGAAATTCAACAAGAACGTCAAAGACCACAAAACAGACGAGTTTTTTTCCTTTGCCCATATCATAAGTCCCGGAGCCAGAGTTTTTCGCACCTGTTTGCGGCCTAGCGGAGCGGGTAGGTGGCGAAAGGGAGGGTTCGGTGGCACGGATCCTGGCGAGGGGAATAGAATGATCCTTTTCCATCACGTTTCGCGTCGGGGAGATGGAGACCCGATCCAGTCAATATTATCCTTCCAATTTGGAACTTCGATCAGGGCAAACTCCTTGACTCAGCAGATTCGACCAAATCCCCGCTATCGAACCCGATCAAATTGAGGCTCATTCTTAATGGAAAGGGAAGAGTAGTAATTACAAAGTGATAATTATGGTTTTGTATGCGCTATTGTTGGCGATGATGACAATGACGAATATGTACCTCCGAGCATAGACGGATAGTACGGATGTACAACGAAAAATACAATCCGTCGTAATCGGCACGGACCTTTCAGACTTCAAAACATATTTATTTTCATTTAAAAACAAAATTACTCTTCTTTGAGGTACTTTTAGAATGATATTGGAGGGGTTAGAGAAAATGGATGTGGAAACACGGTCATATTCTAGCCACATCTCGATACATGAAGAATAAAAGATTGGGATTCCGAAGGTGTACGTCATCCCAATAGAAGCATACTTATTTAGACCGGAATTATGTCTCTATATTGGGTGAAGAACTACATTATGGGTGCTATCATCATGGTTATTATCTTCTGAATAGCACAGTAACCTACATAATAACCTATGTGTGTAAGCCTGATGATTGATTGATTGCCTGATAATTGAGCCTGATGTTGATTCCGATTTGTTCAAAAAATGTCATCTTCTTTGATGATGACTATATCCCTAAACCGAAACGTCCATCTGCCGTGTTCTGAGCACTAGGAACTCTCTAAGAATTCCATATTCGAACCTCGATTCAAGTTCTAGTCGGCACTCAAACCCCATCATTATGTGTAAAAATGTTAATTTTGAACTAGGGATTTTCGAGGTCCTAAGAAAAAAAGGTATTACTTTCCACTTAATTTTGAACGCTGGACCGATTGAAATAGGTTATTGACTAGTTGCCGCTAAAAGGGACACGGATTTGGGTGAACATTTGAACGAATATTTCGAAATTAAGTGCTCTATTCAAAAGACATTGCTTGTCGACAACATTTCTTTTCAAAGAAATACGTGTTTCGAGAGCACGAGGACTCGAGACCTAATACGATTTCCCACACGTCCGAGATCCACCGAGAATAATAATCTGTGTGAAATAGGTAACATTCATAGTTTTTCTAAGGGTTCTCTCAGGTACGTTTCCACTTCTGCAGTCATCGAACCCTTATAGTTTCATCCAGTTTCAAAGTCACCAGGCATCTGTCAACTTATTTTATCGAATATCCTGTTTCTGAGGAGTGAAATTAAACTCAACAATCCACATTCAAAAATTCACCGGACGCAACAGAAGTATCTTAAAAGAATACTTGGTAAGTTCTTGATTACAACACGATTCTTCGTGACGCTGTTGTCAGTACATTACGTTTCTCGCTCCATCAAATGATGACTAGGGGGGACGAATGTTCGAAGGTTGCTAATTAGTGATTAAAACAACTCTGATGGTACCCAAGGGTCGACAGGTTGCACTTATCTAGGTACCTCCTTCACTGAACAGATCTTTTAACCTCAGTTTTTACTTTTACTATATATTTTTACGTTTGGAGAAATTATAGGTTTCAAGCTCCTCAACGCAATTGAGGAAAGTCCGAAAAATGTAGATTCACCCTGGCGAGGTCAATTTATCTCGACCCAACAGGTTCAAGTTATTTTTGGAGCTGGGATTGACGTGTGAAACAAATCGCTCCATCAACGGTCAGAGTCCTAATGGGTGGATTTGACTGTTGGGTAGGATGGTGTTATAAATCATGCACTTCTTCACTCGAACTCGAGCAGTTGACAGGTTTTCGATAAGTGTGACGTGCATCACTGCAAAATAACAAAACGCTAGTGATGGGCCTCTGCTCAGGTGAGGTAGACAGAGCCCTCTACTACATTTGATATGAATTATATCTCATTGAATAATAGGTTCTAAAAAGGGGCATGAAAGTTTAATCGAGAGATAAACGAGACGTTATGAGTGGCTGCCGTGTAGATGAAAATCGTTCTTTGCGACATTCGGAATCTTGGATGTACAAACGTAGCCTACTGATGCCAACCAAACCAATCACACATGATCATTAATCCATTCGAGTAGGATAATTAAGATTATCTCTATGAAGCATACCTGCGTGGTATTGCCTACTGCAATTATTGACTTCATTAGAGCAGCGCGAATTTCTGCCATCAATTTTAGTTAATGCCCTAATTATAAGAGGGAAACAGAGGAAGTTGATCCTTGTCTCAGTTTGTTATAGCATGAAAAGGTTAGACCTGCAAATCAAGAGAAAAACCTATCAAAAGGAAATCTCTTGTCGAGCAGATGAGAAGCGTCGGGCACTTTTTAGAGTAGAAATTACCTCGACAGAAACCCTCAACCCTTATCACTTTTTATTATTCTTCTGTCTTATTAAAAGGCAAAGCTTAAATGTTCGTCAACTTCACTTTTGTCGTGAAGAACCAAGCACCATCTATTGCGTCCTCTGATAGAGCTAACTTATCTCTTTCTGCCTGTAAAATTGATAACACTATACGAAATTTCACTTAAAACCTCTACAGTATCTTTGGATCTTCTCTGCGCAACGGAATTATATCGGAGGAATACAAAACAGTAATCTGAAGATCACTCAGGTTTTCAATGTTGACTTCAATTCACGAGACACTAAAAAGGTTGAACATTTATGAACTTGTTTGTGGACCGACTGAAATTTAAATTTCTATTGAACTAGTAATTTTCTCAACTAATGCTAACCGGGTCCACCAAAAAAGTCTTCGGTACTTCACCTTGATCGGTCCAAATTTTGGGGGAGGGATGAGGAGTGACAAGATGTGTTTTCTAAAAAATGAATTTTCGAGACATTCGGATATTTAAGCGTGTGATGTGGTATCATTTTCCGCTAAATGCTAAATTCTGAATCGATTGGTATGAGTCCGCAACCCTTCACACTCACTGTTTTACCCCCTTTCTCCACACCTTTTCTCAGTTTTTCCCGTCTTCCGCATAATTTTGCTCCAAGGAATAACCAACCCTTGTGAAAGAATTTTCTATCAATGATCATTTTTGGAAAAGAAGGAGAAAAAACTTGAAGTATCCAAGTCTGTATTCATGTAATACTTCGGGCGATGGCTTTTTAGATCTGGATTATTTTGAAATGTTTCCAGAGGAGAAATTTTCAATCTGAAAACCGAACGGTTGTTAACGGCTGAATTGGCTTCTCCGCGGAGGAAGGTTTAAATTTGTTTTAGCCTCATCCCTTCTCATACTCAAATGTATCGTAGAATTCTCCTACCTGTAGCTATCGAGTCTAAATTAAAAATGAAAAAATCAACAAGGTATGTATAGGAATTTTTTGGTGAGTTTCAAACTTTCGTTCAATTGGCCCACACCGCTACATCAATATGAGCGTAGTTATTTTAATTTGTTCTTAATCCCCAGTGATGTGTTGGAGCCTTCTAGTGTTATATAATTTTTCTGAATAAACGTCGGGTAGATAACCAGTGGACCCAGTACACTGCATCAGAGAAGACTCACAAATAAAAACCCCGATTTATTTACGAATGCTGTTAGTACTAATCAATTCTTGGATGGCTGACCGAAATCCGTGATTGAGGTTAATGTGGTTATTACTTATACTTCTCGCTTCGTTATAAAGCATCCCACGCATGATCTTCTTATTACAGCTTTGCTACGTATACCGACTTGAATGCATATGTTATATACATAATTGCACAACTTGGGGACAAATAGAAAGGTAAGATTCGCGGGGACTCCTCCAAACTTTTTTGAGAGTAGATATTGGTTCTGCGGGACTGAAAAGGGTTTAGTCTGAACTAGACGGGGGTCAGTGAGGACTGAATAATACCTTACCCCTGTGCAGGATCAGGCAAAACGATAAATGGTAGGGTACATCAACTCAGAACGTGATTTGTTTCTCGCGCTGGTATGCTATGAGTATATCAAGAATGGGTTGGCGGACGAGGAGCAGTCGTATGCAGGGCAGAGGGTAATTGGGTCAAGGTTGGAAAATGGCTCCTAACACTTTGGCCCAGCAATCCCTACCCAAAGGTACTAAAGTGGAACTAGCTCTCACTTACGTTTGTTGTCGGAAAATCTCCACATGGCTTTCTCGGCATCCCCGATTTGGCAGAGTGCCGATCTCTCGCTGAAATCCTTGAGTCTCTTATAAATAGCTCTGGGGTAGTTGTCAGAGGTTTATCGCCACACTTTTTTCAGGAGACAGACAGTTAATTATTGCACTTGCTCTGCTTCAAACATGGACGTGTATGGAAAACCACGTCATTTAAAGGAATTTTCAATTTATTAGGTTGAGCCGCTCAAGCTACGAGGACTCTCGAGTGAGAGGGAAAAATTAGAAGTTTAAAATCTGAAAATAATAAAATGGTAAAAAACTCCATTCTCTCTCTTTTTCCCAACAAGCTTGGAAACAGCTCTTCGTATTAGAGATGAAGAGTTGACCTTGATTAAATCTATCGCCCCCTAACTTCTTATCACAACTACTTTTAAAAACAAAAATGACCAAGGAGCTAATTTCATGTCCAGGTTAAGTGGAGTAATTGTGATGTTGATCTAAGGAGGGAGGATGACTGTCGATGAAAATCGCAAAACAAGATTAGAACAACATATTCTAATGGCTATTTGCATAGGTATGGAGGTGGTGAGATAAGTCCTAGTTCTACCCTACTTCGCTTTCATCTGGCGCTTGATTCCAGAGCTTTACGACGCAATATTTTCCTATCGACTGATTGCTCGGAAAAACGACCACCTGATGCAGATACATTGAAATCATTGAGGCATTCTCGCGATCCTCCCCCTGTACCCGAGCGCTCAGGTGGCCACATTGATTGGTGGTTTGACCGGAGACATAATGAATTAGCGTCTCACGTATTGGATAATCAAGTTTCCTGTGTTGATGATGAAGGAAATTTATAAATGACGACCAATTGCCATTATTTATTGTTCCTCACAAAAAAAGCTTTTACTTTTTTCAGGTATTATGGCATTGATGAGGTAACACCTTACCAAATGAACGAATTGGCCCAGTCATTCGTCACTCAAGAAGGAATCAAATTATTTGGAAGGTGAGGCTACAGTCTACAGTACTTATTATTATTTACTGTTTTGGGACAAAATAACTAGACAATAAAACATTAAGTTTAGCGAAAACCTCCAAAAACTAATTAAACCTCAACTCTTCAAGTAGGAAAATTTGATGGCTACTGAAGATTCAAGCTCAACATTGATCCTCTCTCCTAGAACGTACCATTGGGGGTATGGGTATTCCCACAAAAATAAATGTTTTAGATTACTGTGGATCAACTAATTTTCAATTATATCTTCTTGTAATGTTTTCTAAGACTAAGAAGAATTTCCGTATTAGGAGCAGTGAATATAGAGGGGGTGGGAGTCGTAGGGTAGGATTGATAATAGCTTTTTGAAGGAGAGAGAAGCGGCATAATACGATCATTAAAGGAGACAAAAATCTCTGTCACCAGCTCGCAAAATAACTAGAAATAAAAGCTTCACAATATTTTTCATGGTTATTTTTGTTTATATTTAGTCCATAAATGTCAATCGATTTCTTCTCTCAATGCGCCTGCTGATACTGTGATAGAGCAATATACATAAAACAAAAATGCTCTCAGAACCTCAGACGCATATTTTAGATGTATTTTGGTACGTCGAGTGGACAATCCCCCTTGATGTTGAAACGACGTGCTAGGTTTTGAACAATGGAGACGTCCTATCATCCTACCTACTAACTTCGGACCAAGATCACAAGACAACCAGTCTTGCTGACTTGAAATTAAAGGGACGAGGCTATTTTAGTGTCCTAAATACAACCACCTCCTCTCAGCCACGCCGCGCACCAAGCTCGAGAATACGTCGGAACACGATGCAATACGCGCAATACACGCTATACGATCCATGTTTGTTACACACATGTTGCATTAATATTCTCATAAGAATCCTGAAGTTGAAAAAAGGAGCTGAAGCAATTGATTAAGATACAGACTGTTGGCAGTAGTGAGCCAAGACGTGATATTTTCACCTTTTTCTGTTCATTTCCAGGTACTGGATGGCGAATTCCGTGCACAGCAATGTGATCCCGACGAGCACCCGAACCGCTTGGACCAACTCACATTTTTGCGCTATTACACAACTCGACAGTGCTGATTATCAAGACTGTTTGGTGACAAGAGCCAGCGCGTTGGCTGCGGCTAACAGCCAACCCACAGAACCTAGCTCCGGCGTTGGTTCTCGGAGGACGCTCGAACTAAGTTTGCTCTTCTTACTCGCAGGTAAGAACAACTTTCCATACTTCGAGCGCATGAAAATGTGCTTCTTGTTTGTCCCACTACACGATCGATTGTCAAGCTAAGGAAATTTGCTTGATTTTGGCTCGTATATTTCCGTTGTTCCATTTTTCTAGGTCTCCTCGTCCTCAGGTGATCTCCACAAGTCGAGAAGAGTTTATTTTAAGAAATAAAAGCGAAGGCTGGCTTCTCGGGCTCCGCCTTTATCCCTTGAATGTTCCCCTCTCTTGGTGTTTGACATTGAAATTACGATCGTTTCATACGTGGGATTTCTATTGTGAAATGTATTGGTCCCCTGTAGGTAGATTTCCTTTCCACTCTCGTTTTGGCTAGTTAAACAATATGATGCGTCTTGAAGGCAACGAAGGATTACGCATTTTTATTTGTCTACGTCGTTGAACAACATTCATGTTTCATCTCTGAGTTTTTGTTATCCCACGAGACCTTCAATAGAAGTGGGACATATTTGTTAGTTTAAGCATTCTTTGTTGTCAGTATTATTCGTACATTTCCTATCAAATCCATACCACATTCTATTCAGTTAAGTTGACTTTATCGACCAGAATCCATTGTTTTGTAACGTGTAAATATCATTATAATCCTGGACGAACGTCAATGGTTCAAGGCGTTCACTTGGTCGACTGCTTTTAATTTTCAAGCTGGAGACATTCTTCATGACGGAATTTTCGATTTCTTAGGTTACTCAGCAGCCCTTTTTAGGCGCATGGTTCACGTCGGTGATGATACCTATACGAATAGGCTGATTGGAGTACCTAGTAAATGTGTGTCTACAGCACAATATCCACATCCCTCTTGGTGTTATGATTCCCTTTCAAAGGGAACTGGGTACTGAATTACCCAGTATTTCCCGAAACCTACCCCAATGATAGCTGGAATTTGTACAATGTTTTCAAAAATAACGAGAGAGTACGGAGAAAATATTTTATGACGAGGAAATATATTTTAATCGTTTCAAATTGAAATCCCGGAAAATACGGACTTTTATTAAATACGAATCATCAGAAAGTTAATATAGTGTTACTAATTTTCGTCCTTCGGATAAGAAAGGTTACTCGGACGATTAGTTCATGCCTTAAGGGAAAAAACTTACAATGGTTCCACCTCTTTTCTTCATTTTTTTTTTTTTTTTTTTTTTTTTTTTTTTTTTTTTTTTTTTTTTTTTTTGTTACAACAAAGCTTGTAATTAATTTTTAAAACGCGGCTCTCTGAAAGGATTATTAATTTTTTCGCAGGTCATTGGATTACGTAAATTCGAGAGAGCAAAGCGGATTTTGTCTTCTTTTCAATAGATTGAATGCGTCAACAAAGTTGTATATTTTTATGAATATTTCGGCAGCACAGAGCGCTCAGAATTATTTACTATGGGACGGCTCTACAATCCCTTCGTTGTAATAAATTCATAGCCCCGCCCACAACTAATAAATATTACATCAACAACGATTCCGCTTACAGCTTTGCCACTTTCCGTTTTCCAAGTTAAATCCAAAACCTGATTGATGTTGGAAGACGAATAGTTTCAAAATGAGTACATTTTTAAGTCTTGCCAGATATGGTTAGGAAATTTTAAGGCACCTGACGAATATTATTCGTAAAATCATTCTTGAACTGAAAGGGCAGCCACGTTAACTTTCAACTCATTTGTCCTATCGAGATGCAAACTACTCGTATATCTAATGTCATACGAAGAATACATTTAGGTACCTATCATCTTAACTCTATCAGCAGCAATTAAAAGTGCGAGACTGGCCTCAGAACATAGATTACGAGCTTGTTACGATCAATGCATATTAAGATGAGACCATTCTAGATTATGGTACGCTCTTCTTGGTGGTGGTCGGGCTTAACTAGAAATCTGATTATCAATCCAAATATTACTTACAACTTTGCCTTCAAGACTCCACACAGGAGCTGCCATGGCACCCACCGATGGTCCAACGTTTAAAAAAAAAACAGGCAACTAGTTGGAAATCGTTAAGGTTCAGAGTTTCCGTTGGATAGAAGTCAGACAACAGTTCCAAACAAAGAAAGGTTGGTAAACTAATTACTAATGATCAATATCCAACGTTTGTAGAAATGCCTGATAGTTGCTTAATTGTGCTCCAACTACCACCCTGACAGATGCTTTATGTAGTTGGTCGGTTATGGGTCAATACCTCTCATCTATCTTAAAAACAGTTTGTTTCTGACGATAAATGACAAATATCCAACTGTTGTAGAAAGGCAGTTGGTTTCTCGTGACCCAGATAACTACTTCAAACAATAACCCCCCCCCTCCCCTCCCCGAATAACTTCTTGTTTTTTGTAGTTAGCCAATTGTTGTGGTTAAACGTGTGCAGGGAGACTGAACCATCGTCATTCTAGAAAATAGTTATGCGCTCACAAAATGATCTCAGTAGAGAGATGGTTTGCATAACTTCGCAAATAAGAAAATATGAAATAACTGAAAGTTAGTTCATTATAATTATGTATTATTCCTTAACCATAAGTCATAAAAACGACAACGTCATGACTCATTTATCATTCGTAACAACCTACCTAAAATGGATGCGCATGCGCAGGGTAAAGTATGTCGATTTTTGAGAAATAATAACGTACAATAGGTTGTCAACAACATCAACTAACACCTTTTTCCGTGAGGGACTTATAGTTACGATTAGATTTGAGCGATCATTCGTTGCGTGGTTTACATTTCACTCTCGTCTCAACATCTTACTTGACGTGCCGTGATTTCATTGTACGTTCAATCATGGGCCTAATTCTGGTCGTCATGTTGTGGCAAGGTCCAAAAATTCCAGATACGTTTCAGATTTCGGAATCACTTTTATTTAGATACAGTCGGTATTTTCGCTGCTAATAGAGACAGTTAATTTTTCATCATTGCGCGCTAACAGCAATCCGATTTCGTAGCAGCTTCCCAACAATCTTCTAATCCATTACATTATTGACAGATAATCAAGACACCCAAGAATCTCGATATAGAGACGGCTGTTGCACTTTTGCCTGACGCATAGAGGAATTCATTCCTGCGAGAGACATTGTGAAGTGGTCCCGACTTACAGGTGCGGATTATGAAGGCTGACAAGATTACAGTTCTAAGCCCCAATCTGGCGGCTCAGCTGTGTCAACGTCACTCATACATGAATAAATCGGAAGGACGATTGTCGAGCTCAATCCAAATGCAAACCAGATCCGTCAACACGAGCGCCCTTCTCGGTTCCCTTGAGCCGCGCACCAATTTGACCTGCACTTGGAAAGTAAATTCCACAAAACGAGATTCGAAGAGGAGAGATGAGTGAGAACGAACCAATGAAGGTATTTGTTGGGTGCATCGCTTCGCTACGAGGGAAATTATTGTTGTCGTTCTCTCCGTAATATTTTCCGAGAGCTCTGCTCGCCTCAGGCTAAGCCCCGTCGAAAAAGCGTTTTTTTTTTTCTTGTTCCTTTTTCCTTTGTTCGTTGCCTCTGTCGTCCAAGCATAGACGAATTACACTGGCTTTCTCTCTTTGTCTACATATTCTAGTGTTGTTCCTTTGTCAATTTTTTTCTGATCGAATCCCCACCTCCCTCGGATTTCGCTAACGAACGGGAGCTATGGAAGTTCGTTTATCCGGCATAAAAAGGAATCGCTGGGCTCGTCTCTTATATTTAGACTGAGCTTTTAGCTGAACCGGATTCGACGGTTAATTCAATTCCCAGAAGCAGAAAAACAACTGCACGAAAATAGTTTGGAATATTTACGACCTAATCAAAATTACGGCTGATGCGGTGGCATGATTCGGCCTGATGCTAATTATTCTCCTCCCTTTGAATTCCCGTCATGCATATGATTGTTGCAGCTCAGCTATTTAACTTTAACGACCCTCGTTGATGCATTAATCCTTCATTCGTAAGCACTCACTTATTTAAATTTACGTTCTTTCTATTTGTTTTCTTTATCAATCTTCGAAAAGTGTCATTGGCATTAAAAATCAGTACTCTAGTGAGAGCGTTGGAAATGATTTTTCTTACTCTGTCGACGTATCAAAACTCATCTTTTTTTAATCATTCATTTGACTTTCGTAAGCGTAAGCTCATCTTTGGCTGAATTGTAGTGAGAAAGATAATTACTACTAAATATAAATCAATCCCAGATATAATAGAGGGATGTGGAAAATAGGCACATGTTGAGATTGTGTTCGCCAGGCAACTGTGCTTATAATACCTAAATATAATTCAAGAAAAGACGTTCTGCCAACTCGTCGAATTATTTGAAATACTTGAAGAGGGCTTTATAAATAATTATGGGTTTCTTCTTTGTAAATAATTGATATTCATGGATATTCGCTGAAATGTTTCACGACTTGTTGGGTGTACGAAGGCAATGAAACATCCACGAGTAGAAGAACGACATCTCAGAATTGTTTATAATTTTTATAATACATAAGTGTATTGGGAAACTATGTTGAATGTTGTATTTTGTATAGTTACCAGAAAATGTGATGTATGTATTTAAATGTTCTTTTCTATAGCTGTCAAAGTCAAGGTACAAAACAAATCTTTGACAAAAAAAAAAAAAAAAGAAATCTCAAAATCTCGTTTGTAAGTGATATAAAGCAGACAGATTGTCTGCTAATATGAACCCTTTACAGTGTAGGCCCCTACCTTAACAGCGCACTCTCATTGGAATCTTTTCGAAACACAACATTAGCGCGACATTATTGGACATTTTCATCGATGTTTATGGAGTTTATATATTTTTTTCCTTGAGGGTATTGACAAACAAGATATTTTATCGTGGGTCATGAAGACCTTTGGGATTTTAAATTCATTAGAATAAGTGAGAGAAAGGCGTTTTAATAAGCTTCTTGCTGTTAAATATTTATATTGTATTGCCTATATTCATTGTAGGTTGAATAAACTGTATTTTATAGGAAACGTTTTTTCTTTGAAGTCACTAAGTCACAATATTGCCATATTTGTCAAGGACTGCGTAAGTACGTGAAGTCCTCCGTGAAAGACAAGTATTCAGACCACCCGGAGCAACCACAATATAAAATGTTCATGAGAGAAACGGTATTAATTACAAAAAATGTCCGAGCGATCAAAGAATTGCCGATTCAGAGAGTAAAAAATTTACAAGTGATTCTGAGAAAGATGTGACGCCATACAAAGAGGCAGCGCTTCAATTCGCAGAGTTCAATTTGCGATAAGCTTTGATCCCCTCTCGCCATTTTTGAGGGTCACTTCCCATATATTTCAATCGTTTGAAGAATCAATTTCTTTCTACGAGATGAGGACGCTTTTCAGCGTTTTAAACAAATTCAACTGTCAAAGAAAGTTCCCGGGGGAGTCATCCTCCTAGAAACACTCATACATTCTCTATATACTATTAAGTTATTCCATCCACGTGATGATGTAGCGAGGATATTAGGAATTTTTTGCTTGATTCGCGCTAAAAATGTTTGCCAACCTCTAAGAAATCTAAACGGCTGCAAATAGTATTACGCTGAGTTTCCCGAAGGATTTCGTTTGGTATCATACAGAATATTAATTTGTTCGTATCAGGTATCCCCAGTCTGAGTCCATGATGAGTTCTCGGTATTGCAGAAATGCATAGGCCGAAGGTCCTCTGTTCCCCTTGGGGATACGAGTAGGTGTAGTGGTGTGAGTCTCGTAGTGTCCATAGGGTATTTTGCGTCCCTTATTATAGGCGCTAATAATGTTCGTTGACAGTTCGGAAACTCACAGTCACAGTCGGATTCCGTCTATAGGCTCAAATCCGAGACAGAATAATAATATTATGTCGAGTGACATCAGGCTAAGGTCAACAATTGAGCAATGTTGAGGGCCTCCTGCTACCCTAATTGTCTATTATGTAGGTAACTGATTCTAATAGGTGTATTAGCAAATACGCCAGCGCCTAATCGGATCTGCATTGGATCTGGGTGTTTAGCTTCCAGCAAGGGCGAATCTCTCGGGGTAGATGTACTTGCTTCCGGCACTCGGTTGCCCCTAGTTACCTGCTTATTGTGCTCTGATCCGTACAGAACCTAATTGGCCAAAGGGCCAAAGCCAACCTCGCAGGAATATCATTAAATTGACTGATTACCAGAATGTCTGATATTAATAAGAGCGCTTGTTTTAATGATGACGAATTAAATCGCAGACATATCCACTCACAGTCTTCTTCTCAAGTATGAAGGTGGATCGTGGACACAAGGTTATAATGATCATGCAAGTCTTTATTAGCAACCAATGAATACCAGGAACTACTAGGACCACTAGGGACTTCTATGTCCGTTTGAGCTGGCAGGTTATGCAACTACTATAGGTCCAGATGGACAAGGGGTATCGCGATACTAAGGCTCAATAGATGTTGCAATTCGCCCCGATTTTCACGAACTCCACGATTAGCGCTGCTGAGCCTTCACCTAAGTCGTTAGTCACAAAAAACCTCTAAATCGAACGAAATAATCCACAATGGGCGTCGCGAATCTTGTTGGCGCAGTCGGCTAGTTTCAGGGTGCAATTTAGTAAAGTCAATGTACTAAGCGGAGCGGCGAATTATCGAGGAGGAAAGCTTTAAGATTGGCAGCAAAGAGCGAGATGGTAGTCAGAGGAAGAACGAGGATTCAAGCGGACATTAATTTCATCGGTTGACTTCCATAATTCGTTTTTCAATTTGTAATAAATGAAACGTTTTCACCAGCAAGTAACGGCTGTACGGCGTGAGGTGTCAAAAACAGAAAAATACTAAACCTTTTCTAGTTATTTGCGTTCCATTTAACGATGGTGAAACCGCTTCCTCATTTTTTCCCGTAATCTAAGGTCGATTGATGAAAACTAGGAAGCAAACCTGGTTCCAAGATTTATACTTTGTAACCGCAAAGCTTCAAATAAGTGAGGTAAATTTCCAGCGGGGTCTCCTTCGTTTTGCGGATTTTCCCGTCGAAGGAACTTGATTAGGAAAAGCTACGGAAAAGGTATTCAATGCTGAGATCTTCACAGAGAATATTAAGACGGGAAATGACAAAAGAATGAATTATAAAAGAAATTTCACATTTTATGAGTGGGTTAGATCGCTCGCAGCAAAAAGCGCATTATATGAAAATAATTATGGTGAATAAATTAGAGGCCATTTTTGGAGAGAAAAGCGGCAATCTTGAAGAGTTCACGTGCACGATGACTCCTTCCGGGGAAAATGGTGTTTGTCGAAGGCCCCTTGAATAATGCCAGAGCTCTCATTAGATTTTTTTTTTTTTTTTCATTATTATTATTATTTTTTGAGAATGCGTTTTTGCTTTGTCACCAGTTCTCTGGAGACGACATCCTCAAAATAATAAAAGAAGAGGGTGGAACGCAATATTGATTTCTTATAAACTCAGAAGAATATCACGAGTCAAGAGCCCTCATCGCTTCCATAGCCCAAGTGTCCCCAGAGCATCTAACTCAATAGATGTATGATCATTACGTTGATTACATTGTACTCTTTGCAGGCGAAATACCATATTCCAACATAATGAATCTCTCAAAGGATTTGGAATGAGGTGAACGATGAGAAGGAGGTTCAGAAGGAATTTTTACTTTTCTTCGGTGAATTGTAAAAATATTCTTGAAGGGAGCTTGAATTTCAACTAACAAATAAAATAAATAAATTAAACTGTTCATTTTTTTAATTTTTTTTTATGAATTCTATTTTACTCTCTGACTGGATGTGGCCATGAGTCATTCAGGTTCATCTTGAAGTCTGAACACGATGTTAGAGTTTTAATTTACTAGCACGTACGTTAAACGCTCAGTGAGAGTGACTTATAGACGGTCCATCGAAAATCCAGTGCCTACGGGAATTCTACTGAGGTTGACCTATTAACGCGCATGAGCGAGAATTTAATGATGGATTTCTCAAGAATGTACCTAAGATAAAATAAATATCTCGACGCCTCCATTTCCTCGACTAGTATCACCACCCGGAGTGATGATGGTCGGGAGTGTGAAGAGCGTGTCCTATTCTCATGACTTCTGCTTTGAATCCGTTGTGCTTATCGGCAGTGAAATCAACCTCTCTGGTGGTGCCATCGGCCTCCTTCAACGTGTAGAAACCTTTGACAAAGGTCTCCGTCTCTCGTCTCGTGTTGGGCTTTGATGTCGCCAGAGTGTCCGTCATGGACTTAGTATTCGTAGGAGTAGTGAGGATGAGCTTAGTAATCTTTGTGGTCATCGCCATCCCAAGAGCCAATCCTTGGCACGAGACGGCTGCAACGACGGCAAGGGTGACAAGAGTACATGATTGCTGAAGTGTTCACAACTGATTTAACGTTTTTCTTGAATCTCCTCTTACATCTAGCTTCCCCTCTCCATCCGTCCTATGTCATAATGTTTCGGCTGCATTCCTGCTTGCCGTTGACGGGTGATCAATGGACAGGGAATGCAAGCTCGGTGGTCATCAGACCGTTCATGATTCGTCGGTTTCCCGATGAACCCCTACATAAACACAAACTATCAAATCGTTACTATTCAGCTCATTTTCAACCTGTTGTTTCAGAAATTTTTTACAAAACTTGACTTCGATAATGTGGACTATATAACCATATTATGGATTTCCTCGAAAATAGGATCGCCGCGATCACTTTTCAACAAAAATGGTACATATAGTATTCAATTCAGTTATCGTCCCTTGAGACTGATTCCCAGAGGTTGTTAAAATTCGTCAGTTTTCGGATGTAACTCAATAGGTGACGGTGCAGACTACTTACGAGATCCTACTCGGTCCCCCGGACCGCTTTGTATGCCTCGGATTTTATAGTGCCAACGGTGTGACTTACCCTAAAAGTTTATAGTGACACACATTTAGTTTTCAAGCTGTATTTCTCAATACCCAATGTTTGATAGCCTGGAAAAAAACCTCAAGATTTTTGGGCTTGTTTCGGTTTTAGACCCACACCTACCTCAAACCAGCTAGCTGAACTACGTTCTAAATGAAAGCTGATAACATTTTCCACAGAATGGGAAATAGGTCCCGTATTCGATTGGGTGGATCATTTCTTATGGTCAATCAGAAAACGGAAGTGAGATTCACTGCATATAATATTCTCTATTAGCAGTATCCCGTTTATCTACCTCATGAAGTGAAATTGTGGTAGCGCTAAGTTAAAAAGCACTGCAAATTATTCCACAACGGTTTATTATTAGCCATCTCAATCGATTCAGCGCCAAAGATTTATTATGAATACTCTCACCGAAACCCCAAAAAATCCATTCTTCAAAACCGATATAATTATCACAAACATCCTGCCACAGTTATGGGTGATCGGGCTAAAAATGAGAAAGGGCCCACTGGGGATCAAACGGAGTCTGAAATGAGCCAAATTTTAGATATTTCGGAGCATTTTGGCGGAAAAATTGACGGCAGACGGACATTTCGTATTTAGGCACAGGCGTTATTTTATAAGAATAATAGAGGGTGAGAAAAGTCAACAAGAGTGGCAAAAAGGGTTCAACTGAGCCTCAGTCACATAATGGCGCTAAAAAAATAATAAAAGTAAAAAATGGCTTAGCAGGGGAACGAACTTGTGATCGCTCCAACAGAAGACGAATGTGGTAATTTTCGTTGTTCCCTGAAAGATTCACGATGATGATTTCCTTAAAACTTCTACTTACAGAAGAAAAAAACAAAGCATTAAACTTTACACCAACAACAGAACCTTGAATTGAGAGAATTGATTTCCGCTTTGCTGAAAAATCGTTTTAGACGTTGAAAAATGTTGAAATGGATAGGGATCGCTACAGTAATCTTCTTCTTCCCTACCCACGAGACTTGTTCATTTGTAAAACATCGTTTCTAACTAATACATATTACGTTCCGTGAGACTCGTCGTGTAGGAGCCGAGAAGAGACAGACTATCCTTGTCAATTACCTAATTATTTCATGTCTTTTTCATTATAAATATTAACATTTCAAAGTTATCTTCATTTGCGGACTTTTTTTTTCAAGGCTAATATTTATTATGAATGGCCAGTATTAGTAGAACTCCCCTAAGTGAATTCTTATAGTGAAAAATATTGTTTTTCTTTGACCATAATACATAGACATTCCCATTTCACATTTCTAGCCGCAGAGAATTTAAATCAGCGATATTTTTTCCCGCATTCCTGTGGGAAGCATTCCCCACCTAGAACGAACGTATTCACACAAGGTAAACAAATTGCTCGAGGTATGAACGCCTAGTCTTATATGTTTCCACCCCGCGCTATTCATCACGTTTCGAAGATAGGAGACCTCTCAAGCGTTGACCTTATTTCTCCTCAGGGCAGCATAATATGTCGACAAATTTCAAAACCACCCAGTAACTTTCAAGCACCTAGCCAACCTAACATACAAACAGTGCAAAACAGCAGGCGAACGTTCCTGGGCGTATTTGTGCCAAGTTTTCTCACGAAATGTTCAATTCACTTTATTTATCTGTGCGGATTTAGCTCGGTTATTGCTAGTGTGGATATATGGAGGAGTTAGCAGGAATATTATATTACCAACTCGATCAAAATTATAAAAATTTTAATGTGATCATTATAATTATAGTAGGTAGGTACACCATTTCGTAAACTCACGATTACGTTTACCACTAAATCGTTCTGAATTAAATCGTGAACTCATGCATAAACGGTTTTCAAATATTATATAATTATTGTTACACACGGTCGTGTACACTCAAGACAAAATACCTCCGAACAGAAAATTGTATTGGTCTACCTAAATCACTACAATACCACACAAATACTGTTAATTAGGTACGTTATTGCTTGCTTCGAAGAATTAGGGAGTCGATACGAATTAGTGGCCTATTTTGTTTTCTTTTTCAAAATGCATCTCAAGTGGCTATCTTATTCTTGTTGGGGTTTCATAAGCGAGCCCGAAACATTTGAAAAATCAAGAGCCTTCATTCCTGTAGACAGCCAGAAATAAATTAGAGATGAATAACAATTTGACACACAACTGAGAAAACTAAAAATAATTTCGTATATGCATATGTACGGTCACGGATTTCAGAAAAGGCGGGAGTGAGATGCCCTACATATTGCTCAGAATAATTTGATTGTAATAAATCAAATGAAGACGAATTTAATTGGACAATTAATACATTTAGGAACTTCAATCAAGCCACGAGAGAATAATGGAGACGAAATGAAGGTACTGTTCATTGCGTCCTATCTAGTTGTAAAGAAAGTTGAATTAAAAGTAGCGAAAAAAATATCACAAGTTTTGTTTATTTTTAAAGATCGTGAGATCTTCTTAATTCTAAGGAAGGTCTTAGAGGAAGGCAGCTTTCGACCCAAAACTTCGGCCTTTCCATCATCCGCTGCCATAAGGTGACTTCGTTCCCGCTGGCGTCCATCCAATCAACGGGCTTTCCGCTACTGTTTCCTGTAAAATCCAATGGCGGTTTGTGACAGTAGGCAGATTGTTAGGGAATGTATGGAGTGTGAAATAGCCTGGTAACTTGACGAGGTATTTAGACTTTGACAGCGTCAGGAGACTGTGGCACGATAACGCAGATAGTGTAATTGCGGTTGCCATGTGGGGGATTTTTTCCTCAAATTTAGGGGTTTTTCGCTAACAGGACGATGGGGCTGAGACCTAACGATCTATCACTTGATCTATTACTATCGAAGTTGCGTTTCGATGTTGCGAACTAGAGGCTGTAATCATTATTTTCTCCTCTCCTGTGTTCTCACCTTCTACTATTTTCAGTCAGTAGTGTCAAACGTTAGTTCTCAATTAAATGCGCTCAATTTTTGATCTAATGTCAATATTCTCTGTCACCGTGTAAATAGCAAAAGATCAAAACGAACGCATAGTTGGTGGCCAATGACTCAAAAATAATAAACCTAAGACCACTCCTCTCTGTCCAACTCCTCAGCACATTTATCTGTAGTCCATACGGTTTTCTCCTTTCATTCACTTCCTCACCAGTATAGGAAAGCAAGTTTTCATCCAAAACGGATCTAGGTTTTCTTTTCTTTTTGTTATAGGACAGGGCATTTTGAGGAAAAAGGGTTGGCCACGGAGCCTGTAACTTCAGCTAGGAACTCTTGTGCATACGGGAGTTCGGTTTCCTTCTGATTTTGTTTCCTTCACAAAATAGTTTTATAACTTTCAGGCAGACAGGACATTCCGTCGGCAGGAGCTGACGAATTAAGATGGTAATCTTAATGCGTTTTAAATTCCTTGAAACTGCCCTTTTACCGTTCTTAACTTGATTGAGTCCGAAGTAGGCTGTACAACTCGCAAATCTCAAGTTTGACAAAACAACCGAAGTGATCTAATTCAGCATGATTGGGAATCTGCTGATGTTGATTATACATTTACGAAGACTCATCAGTTGGCCCACCCTTTGTTAGCCTTCTGAATACTCAAGTGAAGGATAGAAGATGAGGTTTCAGGCTCACGGTGAGATTATGCATCAGTACCATCAATTGGCACCATTAGCTCCTAATTTATTGAGGACGCAGCCATGAACTCCCTTTCAGGAAGTTCTAGATGTGATACTATAGCCATTCGTGAGTTAGTAGCCTAAGGTATTTGTGAACTATTTATACTCTTCTAAGAAGACTGCTAATCAATTCGTGCTTGCGGCGCACCTTCAATTCAATTAAGAGAACTCGCAGTCGTTTGACACAAAGTACTGTCGCACCATTTGTAATTTTAATGAGGCCACGTTTTTCAAACGTAAGTTGACATCAAAAGGCGTCCCCTGACGAGGGTGTGTGGGCTCCATTTGAACCTCAACTTTTTTAGGGCGGTTGTAAACTGGGCGCAAATCCTGAGGAGCACTATGTATATTGGGGGCGAATGACCCTCCCTATCGTTGTTGTTTGTAGCAAACTCGGCGCAACCCAAAAATTACCAGCGCCCGAGGAATAAGGGAGTAGAAAAATGGGCGACAATGTCTTGGTTTGTACGCTATATTCATCACATGTACATGTTCGTCATCATTGGCAAAAAATCATTTATCATCACATTTGTATCGCAGTAATGTACATGCTCACCAGAATAACACTCTCGAAATGGTATCAAAGTATTCGTGGTGAGTATAGGCTCAGTCGAATTTGGTAGGTTGGCTTGTTTACGATTAGCATCACTAAGACCCTCCTCAAACTTTGCGTCCAATTTACAACCGCCCTTTTTTTTAAACATAAATACGAGTATACCAGCCAACTCAACATAAACATTGCAGGTACGACTATATCGTGTCCTTTATACCATTGAATTGAAGGGTTAGGATTTTTTTAATGCCTCTGCTAAAAAAGCGTGTCTTATGCCAGGGTGATTAAAAAATGTAATTACTCACCACTTCCCAGATTGAGTCTGACGCCTCCCAGGAACTCGTTGCTCGCCAACCTGTCGTGGTCCCATATCGTGAGTTCGAGACTACGTTCCCCCAACTCTTCGAGTTGTATGTTATTGTATGTGAACGTATGGTTCCACGCGGGGCTGCAGCTCTTCTTGATCACGGGCGCTTTCTGTTTAGTGCTTCGTCCTTTGTCGGGCAAGAGGTAGCTGAAAACAAGGGAGAACAAAGACCGAAATTATACAACGCCATTAAACCAGAGTTGTCCTTACATCGCCAGGATAAAAGGGAGAAAGGTAATGAGAAAATTTTAGAAGTAAAATTCAGTCCGTTCATACGACGAGAGGGAGACTTTCAATGTTTCCCCATTTTTCTACAGAATATTAACAGAAATATTCACCCAAAAACTCGTTAACTGCACTCATCTGAAAACTTCTATAAGAAATTCAATTTTTGCCTGGATAAAACAATGTTTTTTCAGGTGAATTTTGAGGAATTTGTTTTGTACAACGCCAAGGCCATTGTTCTGTACATTTTTTAGTCTACCATTGCAGAGTTTTCTATTTTAGAAAGCTTTTTTCACAAGCAGACGCACGTCAAAAACGTGATAATTTCTCAGACTGCAGTTTCCTTTCCTTCCCTGAATGTTCACGGTTGGGACAACCGTCACCAATGAACGAAAGACTGCTATGAACTCCTGAGCTTGAAAATACGTTTTACTGCAAAAACTCATACAATTTGGAAACATCACACAAGACCCCGAACAATTTTGATAATTTCCATATGAACAACTAAAGTGAACTAATTTCGTCCATTATAAATACCAACAACAGCAGTAGATGCGGATTCCCGTAAACTCCAAAGTAAGTTAGGATGAGAGTGAAGCTCAAATACCATAATGTTAACATTCTTAGTGGAGAAGAAAGTGGCGGCTCTACAAGCCCCCCAGCGTATAACCCTGTAGATAGAACGCAAGTTTGTTCATTACTGCTAATCCTAGTTTGAAATTTTTGTAAGAGCGGCAAGCTCTCATTAATTGTATCAAAGCAAGTGTGAATGAAAAATAAATTTAACTGACAAATATAATAAAACGGCTTTGGCGTTGTTTTTTTTTTTTTTTTTTTTTTTTTTTTTCTTCCCTGAAGATGCGAGCAATTTTTTATACACATCGAGAATGGCGGAACCCTAATATAAATAGGGTAACGAACCTTGTATCATACAATTTAGCTGTTTTACGCGATTTTGAATTTGATGTTTCGCGGTGGAACCCGTCTTTTCCGAGAAATTGCACGGTCTGAACCCTATATACATATATGATTTATGATATTTACCACTAACGAATCATTTTCGAAACAATTTAGAAAAAAAAACCATATGAAAACTCATTAACATAATAACTTCCGTAAATGTTCATTATTTCAAATTATTTCTTTCCGGATGAATTTCTTCAAACTGTAAATCATGGGTTTGAGGCCACAGCCAAGTGCTTTTAACATAAAAGATTCTCACCATTTACAGAAGGGGTCGGACGTTCCGTTACTCTTGACAGCAGGTAGGTTCTTAGCTTCTTTGACAAGAACGTACAAGGTGCCTTTGGAAGGCCTCTTTTTACTGCTGTTGCTTTCGTCCGGAGGGTCGTACTTCAAGCCGACGATCATTTCACCTTTGGTACTCAATTCTTCTAAGGTTTCAGACTGCAAAAACGTAAGTATTCTTGATGATTGTCTTATTTTGTAGCGGATCCGAGGACAAGGATCTCTTGGCACTTCAAACGCCCATGAATTTTTTTTAATCGTTATTTTATCAAATCATAAGTTGGTCGAACGTGATCAATATCTACACCCCTGATTACAAAATGCAGTAGTCCATTGTACATTGAATACCCAAAATTGAACGATAGTACCAGTATGAGTGAATGAAACTCGAATTCTTGACGAAGAACTACTTTTATGTGAGGGAAATCGGTGAAGTGCATGGAGTATCCAGACAGCTACGTGAGGAGGACAAAACCACGAAGATCAATGAATGCTTAAATTAGACTTTAAAATAAGAAAACCTGATACGTCTTGGTGGATCCAAGAGGAATAAGGAAAAAATGGAGAAGAATCCAAAGATGCGGTGATAAAAATTGAAATCGTGATCCGCCAGAAGGTCGGTCGAGGTTACTCAATACTCACTCGCTCTTGAAGCGTGTAGTACTTGGGATGAGGGTCGTCGTAGACTTTATTTTCGAGCGGCATCAGAACTTCACCCAAGAAGTCGTTCCTTCCAAACATATCCGAGTGCCACACCGTCAGCCATAAAGTTCGGCTCTCCAGCTCCTTCATGTCCACTTGAAACTGAAAGGATAGACAAATAAGACTTTATGAGAGTAGAAACGAAAAGGGGTTCACGTTCCACGGACTACTGGACTGAGTTTATCTAAAGAACGCGTATGTTATTTCGCCAGTTTAGGAGTGGGCCACACGTTATTGTAGGTCAGCGATGTAAGAGAGGAAGATCCGAGGTGGAAGAGGAAAAAAGAAATATTTGCTAGGGAACCCACGGCCAAGTTGGAACTCTCCAGAAAAACCCCAACAGATTATTAGCTAATACTGAAAATCTCCTGATTCAAACATTTGTGGAGGAAATTCTACAGATCCGCTACACGAAGAGCTCGCAGATCCATCTAATTTGAGGAAACTGAAGTGTATGATAATTTCTGATGAACAGTTGCTTTATTACATTAAAACATTGGACGCGATTACATTGCGAAATGATGATTGGATTTGGACTTCAGAGTAAAATCTTCTTTTTATTATCAAAAGGCAAACAAACTTTTTGGATGAATTGCTTCAAAAAGCCATTTTTGCAACCATTCCCCGCGTGCACCAATCGGTCTACAAATCAGCGCTCAAAATTCAGTTGATAGTTCTGGCGTGCCAAAGTGTTCCCCGATTAAACTCGAGACCCAATTTTCAACATTACTCTGCCGTTGCACTTTCACTAGGAACCAGGCAGAGTCGCAAAATCTCAGAAAAGTCGAAACACTTGAAATGACTTTTTCGGTCCAGGTTGACGACAGGCATTTTGGGTACTACAGAAGGCGAAATTGTAGGAACTTTCGGAGATACAAAATATATGGATATTACAGGCAAGAATAATAAACCAACCAACTACAGCGAGGAGCATAACACATCAATACTATCTGGTATTTGAACTTATTTAATCTGTTTGTTGCTCTCATCCCCTAGAATTTCGTAATGGATAGAATGGCACCTAGTCGAAGGAACGGTTAGGGACCGAGTGGTATTAGAGTGAAGAGCGGCTTCACTCTAGGAATCTAGACTAGAGTACGAAGAACCTTAGACGTGCCTGTGTAATTCAATCGACGTGGATCTCCAAAAGGATTGTCTTGCACTGTCTAATCGGCAAATGCGATAGCAACGTATTTTTCGCGGGTTCTTATCAAACATCCTCAAGAAACCAAAAGCAGTTGTTCAATTTCTTCACGGACATTTCCCATTGAGGTCAACAACCAATGCCACAGAATGTCCATAGCGTTTCGTATGTACTCTATTTACGGCAATTCTAATGTTTCTTTGATAACCATTCATTCAGTCTATACTAAAAGTATTAGGAAAAAACAAGGTCTAGTCTAGGCGTTCTACTAAACTTCTACAACAAACCTGTGCCTTATAGGTTGAGCCAAACCATTCTCCTCGGCTTTACAGAACAGAAGAAAAGAGAAGAAGCGAGTAAGATTAGTATTACCGAATTATTGCTTGTAGAGACAATAGCATCAGATTTGTAGAATACACTACATTTATAAGACACTCAAGTATAATTCATTATAATCGTGGTAATACAAATGTGAATCGATCTTTTGAAATTCGAAAATACTGAATGGAATTATTTCATTATTTTGTTTATTCGTAGAAGTAATATAGTTTTGCAGAATAGCGCTAGTTTCATTGAATGATATTTCTGTGATTAGTAGCTGGCATCACCCCGACCGAAACATCTGATTAGGTGTAGATATATTGCGATTTGTATAAATGAATGGAATGATAGTAGCGAAAATGATCGAATAAACTCACTCTGAGGATATCGTCGAAGACTGGATTCAAAGTGTGTTTCTTCACTTTCGTTTTCCGTTTACCAGTTTTCGACTTGTCCGGTAGAAGATACACCTTCACGTACCTGTAGGATGAAAAAAAGGAATTCAATGTACGTAACATAACCACCAATAAAGTCATTTTATTTATTTAAAAAATCACTTTTCATTTATTTTTATTTTATTTTATTTATTTATTATTTATTTATTTTTTCGTGGAAAATGCATTTGCATTTGACTCACAGCCATGTGGAAGATTCCATTTCAAGAAAAAGTAGTTGTAAGAGAAGAGCTCACGTTGAATTTCTTAGAGATTAAGGTGACCCTGTTGGTGGCCTACCATGTATTTTATCACACAGGTGCCAAAATTACCTGATTTAACACCTGGATCTGGTTACATTTCCGTGTAAATATTTTTCATAATCTTTGTACGAAACGGTTCTTTCACCTTTGAAGATTTTTAATCCGATAAACCACATCACCGCCCTGATTAAGCACGAGCTGCACTCTACATATTATTTCGCGGCCGTTATGTGTGAAGCTTTGTGGCATATGAAAGTGCCCAGGTGCGTGGGATTTGGGGCAGCGGTTCCATCACGTGGCGGCTATTAATGCTTTTACTCGGCAAGACGAGCGGTTTTCTCGCCACTCTGATGACCACTTTCGTGTGATCCCTACGAGTGAAAACTGTTTAACCTAATTCGTTTGTCAGACTAATTAATGACAATTATGAGGCATCATCCACTGCACTAAAAAAAGAACAGGTCTGAAATTCTAAAATCCATGCATTTCTGCTGCACTTCAATTGCGACCCTCATTTGACTAGGAAATTCTTAAATAAGGAGCTACATTCTTATCAGTTAGGAATTTCCACATCAAAACACCAATCAATGGCCTTCCACAGACACTATTGCAAGGGGACAAAATAACTTTTTTTCGGTACGTTTCTTCTTCTCGTCTTCGATATTAACACCGTAGGTTTGACTTCCCCGAAATCGCCTGAATGCAACCAGTCACGTTTAAACTCCGTAAAACTATGGTTTTACGCACTTCTATCCAAACTAAGATTTGATTCAATCCATGAAGTCGAGCAGCGTTCATAGGCTCCCGGTGCGGGTCTACTTTGTTCTATTCTTTTGTGTGTCTAGAAAAAACCTCTTCTCATTCCTTCAAGTGCGCTACATCCCAAAGCCGAAAGCAGTATTACGCGTAACAAACGAGATTACCACGAACAGTTCAAATTAACTCGACTCACGGCAACGATGAAGTATCACGAGAGCAAATTTGCCTTTAATTAGAACCTAAGGGCTCTGTTTTCAACATCAACACTTACCAGGGTAATTGTTCTGATATTGTTTCAATTATCCATTCTTAAGGAGATTAATGTAAGCCCCACCAGGGATACGATGCGAGCACCTTCACCGAATTTCTATTGCCGGGAAATGATTATTTTCGGCTTTTCTTCATCCACAAACCTGCTAAAACCTGGTCACACGAGCCTTTAAATGAATTTATCAAGCTGACGACAAAACGCGGTATTTCTGGAGAAACTAAAAGAGAAAATTACGACTTGATGGCACTTTAATTACGGAATCCGCTGTAATGAATGTTTTCAATTGATCTCTTTCATAAGCTGAAAATATGGAGGAAGAGAACAAAATGTTTTATGAGACATTCGTTCAACAGAAAGTTGATGGACGGTGGTAAACTTTGGAATTAGACTCACGGCCTGATAAAAACTGGTGCACATCTTGAAGCGGACGTATATCGTTCAATTATTTAATTATACCTACGGATTGCCACAATAAAAAGAGCTTCCCTTAAGACTGCCTTTTATCTGTCATACCTCATACACTCCTACACCGCTCAACGGATTTGAACAATTTCTTTCACTAAATTATTGGTGAACCCTACATCATATAGAGTTGTCTAGATTACAATCACGCATCCAACGCACGACTTAAATGCCTCACAAAAAAGCCCACACTGCTAAACAGCGCTGGATGGATCAGCAGGAGATGACTCATGTGGATTGCTCAAGGTTTGCCAGGGGCAACCTTCCCCTACCAACGAGGCATCCCTTCTCTCGGTGGTACTACACAACAGATCAAAGGCATGAGAGGCAAAGCATTATATTTATAAATGAAAACTCCTAATATTTACGACTGATCTAACTGGTATGGTCTAAAAGGCGCATGAAACAGCCCTCTTGCCAACCTAGAAAAACCACCCCGAATCCCACCAGAGAACTAATTACACCAGAACCTCCTGTATCCCTTTCGTACAGTACCGGCGGACATCCAAACTAAACTTTCGTTGTCAATTTGGTGGCGTGCGAGTGAGGACGACCCAAGAGAAAACGAGACTCAAGCACTACTTACGGATCTGATCGGTTTCTCTTCGCGTCGACCGCGGCGAGGTCCCGGCAGCTCTGAACCCGGATTTCCAACGACGAGAGTTTGTAATTGTACTGAAGACCGAACTGTACTTCCCCTTTGACGGCAACCCGGCCATGCCTGCCTTCGCCAGCACCGGAATATACGCTGGCCATGGAATCGCTTCTCGCCTGAAAAAGAAAAACTCAAATTAAAAAGCACCGTTCATAATAAATCGATTGAGGTTCGATGATTTTAGAAAATTCAACAAACGGCCGATTTAGGTTTTGTTTAAAATTATTATTTAAAAACCCGAGGTCTACAAAAGAGCTATATCCTGTAGCGAGTAATATTCCACCATCATCCAGGTGAATTGAAACCATAATGATTCTCAAGACCAATATGCCTCTCTATTTTGTGCGAATCATGAATCAGGGAGCTCTATTTTCATCAAATCTCGTATGACCTGACCACCGGAAGAGGCAATTTTCGATTTATAGACCGGGGAAGATTTCAGATTGTTAGCAGATCGCTCGATTTCTATCATTTCAAGTTTTCTAGTTGAGGTTTTATTAGTTCCTCGTAAACTGCACACTTGTAAAACGCGTTGGAAAAACGGTGAAAAGGGGGATCAATTTGTGCCTACAACGATACGTTGTATACTGAACAGCTCAAGAACGTGAAAATAGCTTTGTCTCTACAAACGAATGTTCATCAAAATTTTCCCCAAAGGTTATAAGAATGTCAAAGCCCTTCGCATACCCGTGTGATACTATAGTACGTGACGTCAAAGCGCTTCAAACTCGATTCCTAGAAGTGATGAACTTATTTAAGACCGGAAATTTAATGTGTCCTTGACCCTCACACACCCTCAAGTACGAGATAGCTAAGCCAGACGCCTCACATCAGAATTGATGCGCGACGCATTTTAAATCACCAAATGAGCACTCAGCCAATTTGGGATTCCTTTCTGAAGACTGAGAGTTCCGCAATTTCCCACTTTGAACATTAGAAAGGTGTTGAGGACCAACCCTTCTCTTCAGCGCTGATTTTAAATTACTTCAACGCCAGCGCTCCCGAAACACCTTCTTCAAACTTCCAGGCTATTACATAGCATAATTAGGCTTTCAGTACCGTTATATCGATCTTGCCATTATACCTACTAACCCCCCCTCTCCCCCACCTCTCTTCCTCCGGATGTTGACAGTTTCCTAATTGCCGAAACTTGGAAGTGAGTTGTCAGGTTAAACTCTACAAAGAGCTGTATTTTTAACGAGGAGAATGCCCCATTAGATGCCGTAAGAAATAAATCGAGTCGCAAGCTGTGAGAGAAGGCTAAGGAGGATCTGGAGATAGAGAAATGAGACTTGGCTTGAGAAATACTGGAAAATTAGAATGCTTAGCGAAAACGCCTTTGTCGGATTACAAGAGAGGGTTGGTAGTGGAAAAAATGACCCCATCATGCAGGTAGGTACCCTCGCCATCAATAAACTTTCTGTGTGTTTGACTAAGAATTTCCCATTATTTTATGGATTATATCAGCTGCTCAAAGAATACAGTTAATCTGACGAATTAGAATGGGGCAGAGTTGTGTTTTAAGTGGGTTTAAGCAGTTAAAATAATAACAAATAACAGAAAAGAAATAGACTGATATATTTTATAGACGTGAATCACGAGGACGACAAATGGCTGACCAACGCACACAAAAGACTGAAGGTAGCATGTGGCACACAATGGCTTCTTCGAATACAGTGCCTTATAGATTAGATTAGCAATGTTGAATAATTCCATAGTAGTTATTGATTTCGTTAAATATATTCTTTAATTTAATATTTAAGACATAATTTTATTATATGAATAAAATTACTGTATTCATAACAAGTTGGTGGATGTGGAGGACCTACTAATCAGTAGGTTTTTATGAAAATTTCGCAAGAGGTTCTTCAAGGTCGCACCGATCATTGTTGTTCCAACGGCTCCCAAACATACATTTCTAATGACTCTCAGGTCTTTGCCGAATACTGACGGGCCTTGACGGGTTTTCCTTCGAGGGCGCCCTTGAGGAACGAGAACGTCTTCCAGCGCTCGGATATCAAACAGTGAAATGCCCCGTAAGAATCGGGGGGATGCATAAAAATGTCAAGTACGTACGTATTATGAGCAGCAGCTCGTAAAGGCCTTTCAAGCTCGTTGTTAAAAAAAAAAAAAAAAAAAATCCTATTTTTCCGAAAGGTTTTCACGTTGAAAACCTGAAGAAGCACTTGCCGTGGGAGAAATGTGAACCAACCTACGTCCAATTTTTGAGGGACAAGATGATTTAGTGTTGAAGTATCACATTTTTACGAACCATTCGAATATCAATGTTGCTGTTTACGGCACAGACATTCACACGACTATTAAAAATTCGCTCATAACTGAATGAATCACTGACGATTGGTCATAAGTGCCGTAATGTTACGTACTAAATAGGTGACTGCGTTCTACATTCGGCAAGGAAAAAGGCTCCCATACTTTATCGGAGTACTCGATGAATTTGGACATTACCACGCCTTATTTTAATTATTTTTGAATAATTTTGCATCACAGCACAATTCTTCTAAACTAACATGAATAATGCATCCAATGATCAACTTACTCCGAGAGAAGCTCGATGAGTCAGGAGGTCGTCACCGTTTTCTTCGTCCGCTCCTCTTACCAGCGGGTCTGAGCAGATGCTTGCATCATCGCAACCTGAAACAGTAAACCAACTTCATCAGCATACGACGGTCTCTTCCCCGAAACGCTTCACCGCTAAAGAAACTTGAATTCAAGGACAGTACAACGGTGGTAGGAACGAAGACGATGGCGAAAATGCTGTGGGTAGACGTGCTACCTACAACTGGTGATCATAGGTAGGAGGAGATTGTACAACAATAATGTTTAAGATAGGACTGAAACACCTACTGATATTATTTGCAGCGGTATTAGTATTGTCATTTTATATTCATCACACCCTACACATTTCATAGTAAGTGTTCGAGCCAATATCTTAACGCACCCAATCTGGACAGAACAGAACAGAACAAGTTTACTTCAAAAACTTTCCACTTTATTATGAGGATTGTCAATTTTCAGAACTGGGAATCATATGCTGCACGCAACCGAGAAAGAAAGCGAACAGGACAAAGGACAATTCAACAACACGGACGCACACGATCAGAACTACTCACTGAGGTATTGCGGCCTCAACTTTTGCAGTCCGTGGCGTTTCCTCCTTTTGTAAGTTTGGAGTGCGTCTTTCAGCATTTCTAGCAGCCTCATAGGCCCTGCTTGTGTGGCACAAAGAACAACAAAATTAAAAGCCTTTTCTCTTTACTGGTTTCTTCACTGAATAACATTTACGTGAAGTAATTTACAATGTACTAATTTGTGGAACCAGATGAATCTGCTGTTACAATGAAGGTTACGTGGTATATATTTTACCAATCTAATACGCCCGTGTTCAAAAATATCAGTGAATATATTTTATACAGACTAACTCATTCAAGGACAATTTTAGACAGAACTACGTATAAGCACTTGAAACTCGATTTGATCCGAAATAGGGCAAATTTCTTCTGGAAACCAAAGACAACCGTAGTCAGTTTCAGAATGCGACCATGTTTCAATTCACGAAGAAGTGCATTTCATCCATTTCTTATAAAATATAAAATGATGGATGTTTTCTTGTATGCAAATTAAACTCTAAAACTTGAACAAAGCTTGTAGAAGAGGGAAATCAGCCTCTCAGCTAACCAGCACACGGAGATAGCGGCATGAAATTTAGTTTACTACTTCCATAAAAACCACTGCTACCCCCGAAAGAGAAGTTCTCAGATTTTCTTTTAAAAAGGGTTTGTTGGATCCGTCACGGATCATCCGACCTCCGATATGCTTTCACCGTCATATCATTTTATTAAGGTAGAGGCCACTCGAAGGCGTAAAATTCTCGATTCCATTTGAGAAGCGTAGTGCCCTATAACAATAAAGTTAGGTGGGAAAACCCCGTATCTTTATGTGAGGGACGAGCGTCAGTCCGGAGTTCCCAACGTGCTCGTTTGTTTCTTGATACAGGGTCTTGAGCACTCCGAAGAATACTCTTCTTTTAAGGAGTTGGAGATACCCGATCGTTAGTTACCCAATCCCGATAGTTGAATCGAGACAACATAAAACAGAATGGCAGCTTTGCACTTATGCCACTGATAGTGCGGGAAATAATTCGGAAAGAGAAAAGTAGGTTTTTAAGTTGAATGAAGACACAATGAAATACGCAGTATGATGTGAAAAATAGCCGTCATAGAAGATGACGTTCAAAAAGACAACGGGAGCGTATATCGAACGGAGAGGCATCGTACAAGTCTCCATCAATCATCAGTAAAATGCCAACTGGATTTCAATGAATATTCTGGGCAACGGTCGTGTTGTTTCCTCCTTCTGAGCTTATATCATGAAACATGGGAGCCAACAAGTCCTATTCTGGCTCATTTGATGGAAAGGTTTCCGTTATGAGTCAAACAACAGATCAGAAACTGGATTATCAATTGTGAGATGAGAAATCGATTAATGAATATTCATTCTGTCTAAATAATTATGGTTGATTTTATTTGCAACTAGGGTCGAAAAAAGATTAGGTAGGTACATAGAAATAAGGGAGCGAAAAAAATATGTTCACATTATGACTCTCCCTCCCCCTCTCCGAGGCCGCAAATATAGGTACTATTGACATTTTTGCTGATTCTTTTATGAACTAGTTTTTCAGAGGTTAGGTCAACTCCGACAAAACCGATTGAAACTCCACCGGGAACCAACCTCAACACGCGTAATTAGGCAGATGCAAGGGAAGCATTGTTGTTAAGGGATGTAGTGAGGAATGTATCGGCTCTGCAACATCAGAAGAATAGAGGGAAGAGTGAAAAGTGTACGTCAAGATACCAAAGTGGCCATGATGTTTACTGAGTGGCTGAGGAAGACTTGATATTGAGCTGATTACGCCATAGAGAATGCCATCTGACGTGCAGGAAACGGCCCCGATGGAAAGTAAGTCTACAAGTCCACAACATCATGTACTACCATAATTAATAATCGTTGATTTCTGAATGAGGGAGCTTTTGCCTCAAGAATGCGAACCTACTCTGCACCGCGATAATTGATGCACCGTTCTTCCCTGCTCGCACCATGAACTCACGGCAATCTTTGAAAACGTTCATACAAGACCTCGTGCAGGATCTTTCAAACGATCGCTATTGAAGAATACGATATCCATCTCGTTAACAAGGAGCATTACAACGACCAAGCTCCGACGATTTCTTCCGCATCCACCAACATGAATGAGTACCGTCTCAATGGGAGTTGAAGATCGTGTTTTCTTCCTTTTTCCAATACGATTTCATGCAAATTCTGAAGGATTTCCGACTCAACGGCCTTCATTGAAACTATCAATCGATTCTTTGTTACTCTGGCCCTGAGGACTTCAATAGGGGTTACGGAGTTGAGCCTGGCGATGACGGATCAATCCTTTTCCATAACTGTAATAATACTGAATGCAACCTGGCGAAGGAGTGAGCTTCACATACTGTATTATCGAAGTTGGAGCTACTGGGAATAACCCATGATGAAGTAATCAACGGCATGGTTCTCAAAGGTGCAACTCCGCATCCACTTCCCGGTTCCACGATGAAAGGTGCTGTTTTTATACTTTTATCCTCTTGTCAAGAGTAAGTTCGTAATCTCATCTTATAAGTACGTTTCCCAAGTTCGTGACTTACCGAAAGAGAAAGTCACTTTTCGAACGTTACAGCCATCCTTGGATGAGATTTGAAATTATGAAAGTCTTGTTGTAGGAGTGGGTTCATATTTCTTCATTCCGGAAAGTTTTGATTTGTAATGTATTAGCGTAATTTCTCTCTTTTGACGAACGCGTGGTATAGACTCAGTTTCCCACGTAAATTCAACACACAAGAGCAACCCAAAGTAGAGATTCTAAAAGCATAATAGAGAAACAATTAATAGGTACGTGGCAAAAGAAAAGCGAAAATTGGACATGAGGGATTCGTTGACCAAATTATGGAAACCGTGACTTGATTCTCAGTCTCCAAAGGTTGAATTCTGGGCGCCTGAAGTCTCTATACTGATAGTAAATTCGTAACAACAAATAGAATAGAGACATCATTCGGCGTGCTCTCTTTAGGATCGCCTTTTCTACATTAGGGGCCAATGCTCACCTAAGACATTTTCAAGCTGCAGCTATGAAGACGTGAACATCGTTATACGTTTGTGCAGACTATCCGATCCGCGCTCGGACAACAGATTTGGCCAGGTAAGACGAAAGGGGGGAAAAAGAGAATCCAAGCCCGATAATGACGGCGTCGCAGCATAAAGTGGAAAGTCACGTCCGCGCCGTTAGCTGGCGGAACGTTTCCTTCTCAGGAATTCTTCAACCGCTCGTAGCTTTTGCTCGGTCTCCAACTTCGAGGTCCTTCAAACAGAACCCGTCTCGCGATGCCTTTGGAATACTTTTCAAAAAGGGTGCTCCGGCTCGCTGTGGGCTGGCAGGGGCGAAGCCCACACGTGTTGGAAGTTTTTTTGTCCTTTTCTTCTAACTTTAATTACCGGCAATTGCGCCAACGCCGCCATACTAGGTCTCATCAGGGTAATTCGGAGTTTCGTAAGACGCTGGACTCCGGGTGACCAGCTGTTGTCACGAGTCATTTGGTCCGGTTCGTTAAAAGTTCACTCAAGTCTATTATCAGGTTACCTCGTGTACGTACTGGGAAGTAATTCACGCAGGCAATACTCAGTCATAATATGAAAATCAAGGTAGACCTTCTCACATCCCGCGAAATGTCGAGTAGCAGATTAATTTGAAAAGTGAGACAATTTTTGTATCAAGAGGGATTAATACTATCTGGCATCCACATCTCTCCACCTTCATGCACACCTTGAGCCCTGAGCACAGCGCAGTGCGAGATTGAGATTAAAAATATACGTTCCAAGAGCGTCAGCTGCACGGTGATTTAGTCCAGCGAAAATCGTTCTGTTGGTTCGCCACCCGTTTGCAGGGGACCTTATACGAAAGCGGAAATAAAGGCAATTCGGCCCACAATCAACTACGATAATTTGAATTCAACTCGTTTCGGTCGGCTCAGTAAAAGCCACCGGGTAGTAATCTCTCATAACACCCGAGGGGAAAAATGCCGAACATGTTTCATCCTAAGTGGGTTTAAACATTATTCATTTTCAAATTGAAGCCCGATATAACGAAAGTTCAAATCGAATTTCTGTTTTCCGCCCATTCAAATTACTCTGCTGAGAAAACCGCACACAAAGTGATCGGTGAGTAGACAGGATCCACGATCCATGCCAAAATGATCCCATGAAAACCTGTTGCTTCCAAGACAAACATGAACGGAAAAAAACTATTAAATTAATTATGTACTCATTCTGGAGTTCTCAAATAAAAGCTCTCCCACACGAGCGAGATTCTCCTAAAATAACATACGGAATAATTTGGAGCGTTTTCTTTACAGATTCCGATGTATCTAACAAAATTCTTCACAACATATTATAAAAGCGAATTCGTCAGCCGACTAGGCCATTGAAAACTAGTCACAGTTTCTTAATAATCCCCACTGAAGTCGATGGAAATTGAATTATAGAGATTACTATGTAAATAAGCACTGAGGAACGAAGATAGTGTACGTATCACACTAGTGGCCTCCGAACTTCTGATGTTTGACGCGAGTTGAGGCTGCGCAGAAAATGGTGCCTAAAAACTTAGACCAACTAAAGCCATGAACCTGACCAAAATTTCAGATTTGTAGAAAATTTTCTACTACCAAAGTCGGCGTGGTCGGCGGACAGGCTTTTGCTAATTTTGAACTAGACACCTTGAAACTTCCAGAAAAAAATTTTGGGGCGATCGAGATTGACTTTTTGCATGAAAACATAGATTTATTCAAGGAATAACCAACCGAAAGGCACGTTTATTTCCGCAATGAGTCGAGTTACTTAGGTCATATACGATAGGTAATTAATAATATTGTAGAGACAAACAAGAGAAACGTTCTAGAATTACACTCCGAAAATTACCTTCCCGCTGTTATTTATATTGAATCAAGTTTATTATTCATAGATGAAGGTTTGTTAATAAATAATGCTCGTTTAAGGATCGATCTGTTCAACCCGCAGAAAGTAAATATAACCCGCCGACTGTTGGAAGTAAATATAACCAATTACGAGAGAAAACAAATAAGGTTAAGTACAATCGAAAACGAAAGTTTTGCTTAACGGTGAGTACCAATTAAAGAAATGGCATTGTTTCTCGTAACAAGCTATGGAGCTTATTTGACATGACGACTTGACCAATGTTTGAAATGACTTAAAGCGGAATCCGAAGGCACAGTAAGCGTGGTATCAATAACGTTAATTTTCAACTTTCTACTTAGACGATAAAAACCCCTGTAGGGCTCAAGTCCGGTCTAGACGAGAGAGTAAGAAAGTTGCGGCCCAACCGGATGTGACCGTTCTCTTGAAGGCCCCTTACCCGCAGTGGCACTTCACGCGCGCTATACCTTCTAGTTGTCACAATGGCCTTTCATCTGAAGCAGCCGAGGTAATGGTAGGTTTGCTTCCGTATCGAAAGAAAGCCGATTCGTCCCGAGGTGAATATGAGCGAGGTGCTGCCGAAAGCAAGGGGTGCTGGACGCAGCAGACATGGAGGAAGCAGCAGAGATCACAAACAGCGTACGGCGTTCTACTCAACCGAAAAATACGGACACGGACGAATACTCACGTCATTTATACACAACTTTACTGCGGATATTCCAATGATGCATGAACAACGAAGTAATTGATGAGCAACGTCAGTATACGTCGCATCCTTAGCATTGGACGCCTATCAGGAGTGAGCGATGTCACAACAATGAGATTCACAGTATGCCCATGATCACTACATAGTGCCACAAGAGTGGAAGGTCGCATTTAATAATTCGCGAGGGCTTAATTATTTCATTCTCAACGGAGATTGAGCTTCGATCATATCAAGAAATATCCTTGATAAATCCTTCGGCACCTTTGGAATTGGCCAAGAACCGGTCTACTCGATAATGGCAGTAACAAAAGTGCCGATGCGAATACCACGAGTTACTCGGCGCCATTTGATTACACGTAGTCCGAGAAGTCCAAAAATAAACCAATCATCTTCGATTTTAAACTCGGTAATTATTATTCACTCACCACTATTCGCCGAACCATTCTCCACGAGCTTCGTGGTTTACGTCTGAGATTCAGCTATCGAATAACTACCCCCCGTTGAATCACGTCTTCATGGAATGAACTCGAGGCTAACCAACACAAGTCCAGGATCGAGTCATGCATTACTCGCTAGGAAGATAAATACCTAATCTTCACCCGGATGATTATTATTGATGTTGGAAAAAAATCACTAACTGCCCCGAGAACTGTGCACACCAACTAGATACATGAATTCTTGAATAAGAAGTCGCCATTCTGAAAATCTTCATTAAACTTTCAAGAATTGGCAACTTTTTTGTATTCAGAAAGTTTAGGTAGATGCCTGTAGAGGCGAAATTACCAAGACGTGGTTCGATCTGCACAATAACTCATCGTTTTCTTGCTCAAGGTCAATCTCTCCGATTTGCCAGAAAAAATGAACACTTAGTGACTCTAAAACCGGAACAATTATCCACCGTCCGCCATTTGATGAATATAAAAGTAATTTCCAAAATCCATAACAATCTGAAACATTTGAAAGTAACTCCATATAGGCTCTAATTGATCTCCAAAGTTTCAGGTTATGGAGGCAGGCTATGAGTGAAAATGTGTTCTGAATCTCTTTAGGGTAGTAGACGTGTGAGGTATCACTTCCCAGTAAATTTTGAATGCTGAATCGATAGATGGGTTTTGGACTTATTGCCGCAAACGGTCTCGGTCTGGAATAATAAAACACTGTGGAATAATTTGCAACGTTTCAACGGGTAGACTATTTAGTTTTACAGTGTCTGCAATTGAAATTTCGCGTCGAAGGGAAAATGTTACACGTCCAAGTGCTCTCTGTAATTAGCTAATTATAGAGGTACATGATTAAGCTACTGGTAAAGGCCAGTGACTGTTTGCTATCTCTCGGCGACCTGAAGGCTTGAATCAGTATTGGATGGTAGGACGGCCATTATGAGGAACCTCTATCATGTATCCAGCCGAAGTTATACTTGTACATTTCGCTTTCGAAGTTATGGAAATAAGTTGATCTTCAAAAGCTTCACTAACTTGAAATATCAACCTAAAGGAATAAGTTGAATGATTTTGTCAACAGTATTTACTTCGGTGAATATAACAACTTTTAGCAGGGATACATCGGAGGAAGGGTCTCTCTTACCTGACACTTCCAACTGATGTATTGGTCGTCAGCGTCCTCACGCCAAAAGCGTTCGCCTTCAACAGTAAAAGTGTAAGGCAAGACAGCCCCTTCCTCAAATATACGTATTCATGTTACTTAATAACCTAACGAAACGAATTACATACATTTCATACCAATAGTTTGAACCATCTCGCCATATTGAGGGGCCTGTGAAGCATCTGAAACTCCAACAATTTCTAGCGTCTTTCAGTTTGAAAATGCAACCGACGTTCCTAAAATTTGTTTTAATTATTTGGTGATGACTTCATGTAGAACAAACGCCTGTTCACGCTTCGGGTTTCAAATTGTGGAAAACTAACGGATCTCCCAGATTTTGCGTTTTTTCTTCGATACTTAGCTTAAAAGGTAGTCTTGGTCCCGGAATAATATTGTACCGCATTTTCAGGGTTCTCAGTGTCCCCTCGGGGTGTCAGGGTTCCCTTGTTTTCAACTCAACTGGAGGACAACACCGTTCATTCTTACGCTTACTCTTCTGACGGTCAGCTCGTTACTGCCCACAAAACCTTATTTATATGATCGTCCTTTGAACGAAAAACATGACGTTTGAAAACATCGCCCTCTGGGCCTCGCAGGGGAAGGCCCTGGACCCCCGTCTGCTTTCCGTCAGAGCCTACGGCTAAAATCCGATAAACATGGACCCATGTTTATTAATATAACATAATAAGATAACCAAGACTCTACTGCTGCATTGTCATTTTCCCGAGCTCTCATACATGGATTCTCATAGCAGCCATGAACGCCCGTATGGCAGACATTTGACGAAGCTCCTTGTTGAACCTGAGCCAAGTTGGAAATAACAAAGCGTTCAAAGTTCAAAAACTGCGGAGAGTACTAGCAAGTTCGGGGAACGTATTATGGTAACTTGGTGAGACCTTCAACTGCTTCTTACCTGTGCGACATGCCAAGATGGATGACGAAACGATGGGCAGTCTCAACTCCAAGGAAAATTTGTACTTCAAAGTGACGGATTAGATAAAGGTTTCAAACAGGTGTATTTCTCCGAAAAAGGCGATTTTTAGGCCAAAAATACATTTTTTATAAGTTCGATTTTTATTTTTTATTCCACACAATCCATAGAAGTGATGGCCAACATTGGCTTGTGGTAGCTGAAATAACTTATATAATTTTTCGAATCGATATTTTCAATATGACGAGTGAAGATCATATCGATGCACGATCCAGACGCAGATGTATTCACAGAATGAAGAGGACATATACCTGAAGACGTTGTGGGGGGGCACTCGGGTCCAGGACACAACATCGCGGGTGGACGACCGCAGTAAGACTAACTAACTAACTAACTAACTGTAAATGAGGACTCCGGATCTCGCAGAATTTCATAGGAGTAGGTAGGTATTTCTGATGACCACTACTACCTTACAAGGAAGTAGGTACGGTCCCCTGGCGAGGCCCAGAGGGCCGTGTGACACTCCCGCGTCACCCTTCTGGCGTTCCCTTCCCGCGTCACCTTCTCGGCGAACGGTTTTTGGTAGTTAGGTCATGGCTAAAACATGACGTTTGAAAAAACGGTTTCCACTAGACATCAGTCTTCTTTTCATCGGGGTAAGGCTTTTCTCCTTTCAACCTCAAGGGCCTTCGGTGGGAAGGTCTTGAATGAAAAAGAACTATAAATGTCTTGAGTCCACCTTCCTACGCTGGCAATTCTGGCACACCTCCGCGCTTGCATTCTTTCAAGACGAAGGTTTCGAGATTTCAACCTGTTTTAAATATTCCATTAGCACAGTTTTTGTCTAATTCTCAGTCTTCTATCCGTAACAATAGCGCGCCCAGGCTTAGTTTTCCCATGTTACATCATCTTTGATACATTCGACCGAAAGCTTGGAGCAATGCTGGCTCATAATCTCGTATCATCTCACTCATCATTCTAAGAGTAGCTTAGAGCGTTCAATAAATCTTGGCACAATATTCCGGCTTCGATCGCTCGTTACGGTGGTAAATCATTCAGGTCGATTACGCAATAAAATCAGGCTCTTCGAAACAAGGCTTTAGGATCGCCTCCGCGGAGATGGTGCCATTCTCCCACGGCCCAAGTCAAATATCAATCACAATAAAGTATTGGATTTCTTGATCGAAAACCATAGCATTTTTCATTGCTAAAGATGATAACGATTTAAAACCTGTTCGGAGTTTAATTCGAGTATATTTAATGAATTATGTAGTTAAACGAAGTCATTTGGTTTTCAAGGCTCTGGTTTCTCTACTTTTGACGCTGGAACAGAAGAGGTTCAGTAAATGCTTCAACTACCGCTCTCTCCTGTTTCACACCGAATGAATTCACAATGTAATATCAACCAAGAACAATTTGGAGAGAGAAATCATTTTCATGTTAATCAACTAGAGGGGCCTTTACAAGCTTCGCTGGATTCACAACCTTCATTTAGTATCTGCCCTTCTAGCGAAAGGCAGGTTTGAACCATTCAGAGTTTCATAGCTGAAATTTAAACTTTTAAGAACCCTTCTCAAAAGCAAGACGGTTCACCGAGTAGAAAATCCAGAGATATCAAATCAAGGCATCCTACTCGTTTTTCAATACACCCGGAGCTATTTTAATGGGGCAAAATGAGTCCCTCAGGTTCATCAAAATGAGGAAAAGCAAATCCTGTGCGAACAAATCTTGTTGGAAATCAATAATCTCTACCACTTTCTCCCAGCATTTTCAACAGCAGGTAAACATCAAATCCTCATGCAACCCGTCATCAACGAAAATATGAAATATATTTTAGGAATTTTTCAACTTTGTATTGGAACATTCTTATGGTGTGTTTTACCCTTTTTTCAACACACATCTTGTTAGCGTGTATAGTTGGGGATGAACTAGCGTAAAAAAAAAATTACGGGTGTCCCTACTCAGACATGAAATGTATCAGTCCCGTTACGAGTAGGCGAAATGAGCTCATTCCACCGAACACCCTCCTTGTACAACAACAACCTTCCTGAACTGTTGTTCAAGCACAAACAAGAATAATTGTGCTTTAAGCAAACATGATTCCAAAACAACAATTACTCGTATTTGACAAGAATTTTTCTGTTCTAATCCAAAATATTATTATTTCTCAGTTTTCTTCGTAAATTCGCTTACGAAAACTCAACTCGAACAGCAACTACCGAGACGCGCAAATGGTAAAGTAATATAGAGAATGTACTGGCCGTCACCGTTATTCTCCAAAAGTCACCAAGCGTGTTGGAATCGCTAGCTGACGTCAGCTCAGACAAGCAGGACATGACTTATCCAGTTGTGAATGCTGTTCATCGCACACGCGCAAGGTGGGTTCGAGGACCTTTACATTTTGAGCCAAGGCAAAACAACAAACAGTAAACGTTTAAGCGTTCTTTCTCGCTGACTATCATCTGGTGAATTAAAGTAAGTTGCAATATAATCGTAGTTAAGAATAGAATCCCTCACGATTGGTAGTGAACCAATTACTTTTCCCGTTATTTTTTACGAAAGAGGTCACTGGCATATTTTCCTTTCTTCAGCAGACAAGCTGTACCACGCTTCTCGAACTTCTCGGGATTACTTGTAAGCTTCTTACTTTCCTGTTTACCGGAATTGAAACGACGCTTCTTTTCTCCAGACACAAAATGGTTGAAGTATCGTTGGGGAAAACAATAACAGATAAAACTACTGTACAGAACACCCCTCTACTGAATAAGAATATTACTTTTAAAATTTAGATATAAGCACTGCGTTCAGACACGTTTTAAAATATGGTAAAACTCTTAAATCATTCTGAAACTTGAGACTCTTGGACATTAGATATTCATCAAGCAGTTTTTGTTTCAACTTTTCTTTTTTCACCAATTAGTCATAGTCTGTTAATGAAACTTAATTGAAAGTTTCACTCGACAGACGCATCCAGGAGGATATAACGGTAGTGGATCCACCGCGCTGCATTTCACTTGCCATTTCACTGCACTCATTGAGCAATGAAGCGCCAAATAACAAACAGAACAAGAATTTAAAGTTAAACGAGACGAGAAAAAAACTCATCTTTACATAGCACATGAACTGCAACCACCTTTCACGGAACAATAAAAAAAACAATGGAGTTCTAATTAATCTATTGGTTCTCAATTTCATCTGGAAGAGAGAGCAGTTGAAATTCAATGCGGAATAGTGCTGTGCCCATACAGTTATCGAAGGACGCTGATTGTTTTGTGAGGTTACCTTGATCTACTTTTTTAAATTAATTAATCCCCACATAACTATGGAAAACACACCATCGAATAAAAAATTCCGACTCCCCTGTTATACACAGAGACCCCGTTAACAGAGATCATGTAGAACCCGGAAATAAATCGGTGCTTCACGAATAGTAGAGACTAAAAATTTAGTAAACAACTTGAAATCACAGGCTCCAGACAATCTCAAAGGTTCAGATCAATATAATTTTTCCTTAAAAGCTGTTGATTTGTTATTTTATCTTCTGCAAGAATGATGTACACGATTCGGTACAACAACTAATGCAATTTTTTTCTCAAAACCTGTCTCTTAATTTCGATGTGAAAAAATTCGAATGCGACCATTTCGCATTATGCAGTGTGGTCATCGTACATGTTATTTGAGAAAAAATCAAATCGTCAAAATGCCGTTTATTGGAAGAAATGGTCCCTATCGATTCTCGAGATGACCACCTAAACCTAAAAGGTATTTTTGTGGATTTTATCAAGAGAGGATAAAAGAGAATACCATAGAGTTCGCCTTCAAAGTACGTACGAGGACCCATTGTCCTTTGAAACACCCTTACTAGGTTTAAGGCAGCTTTCTTTATTGGAAACTTGAACTCCCCCTGAATATTACCGCCGTGTCGCCCTTTTTTCACCAGTGGGACTTCGCTTTTTTCTGTAAGTTCTTTGAAGTTGAAAAAAAATCAGCCTTTTCGCTGCTCTTGGAAGAATGCTTTGGATGTTCGGAAATTAGATAGTAAATACATTAAGCCAATAACGTTACGTTGGGCAGCTACAGTTAGCCTCCTGATGGCAACGAATATAATATTATATTTGTCCATAATGTGGAAATATCATTGAGTAAGCTTTGTGACTTCCATGGCGGTTTGGATAAATGTCGCACTTAATTAACCCTGTAAGGATTGGACACCAAAACAGAGATGACTCACTAGTCACAGTAATTACCTGCCCACCCCGTTGCACCTGCTTTTTACCCTACACTATTCATTGATTAGTTTCATCAGGGAGCAAATGCGAGGTGGGGGCAGGTGTTACTGTTAAAAGAGGTGACGGCTCCTACCTGAGCCAGCTGTTTCCACTTCCACCTACCGTTGCCTGTCAAGAGTCGCCCTCGACCCGTAGGTTCCAAGCCCACGCGCCTCGCACTTGGCAACGCCGCTGCACCACAGCAACCCCCCCCCCCCCTTCCAGTGTCATATTATCGGTATACTGTGGAAGAGGTCCCCCTCTCACTTGAAACAACAAGCCACATTATTTACTCGCACTTTCATAACAGTGTTTTCGTCCTGGGAAGCTGGCGAAACGGCAACGCTGCAGGAAGAACGAGGGAATACGCCAGGCGAGGGCCTAATCTCCTGAGGTATCTTCTGCTAATTGTTGAGCTGATGGGCCGTTTTCTTCGCGCCTTCTTCCGACTCAGCGAGAAAATTTCACAGGCCTAAGTGCCCTTCTTATATCTTATCACACATAACAGCTTACCCTCAACTTGCCTTGGCATTTATTCCACAGTCCGCATAGCCTCCAACCGTTTGACCTTTCCCATTAAGACACCACTCAACAATAGAATATAAATCAGCCGTCCGAATATTTCCAATCTACGACTCGAAACAATATGCGACAACAAGACCTTTTAATATTTTCGAGCAATGCAGAGCAGATATGATAAACCGTGATAGAAGCAATCGCCACAGTCTGCTTATCGAACGTGACTTATCTCGGCACGCCCCATAATGCGCTGAATACCACCAAGTTGCCCGCTTTTCATCTGACTTATTCTCAGTTAGGCGCTGTGCATCAATCTCATGATGTTATCTTGCAGCCAATCATTCGTTCGCTTGATGTGAAGCTTTCAGGAATATAAAATTACAAGTGTTCTTGAGGAGATTACTTCTTTATATCATTATTATCTCTTCTTTTTCTTTCCAAACAGGTAAAATAATTTATGAAAGTCCAAATTTGACGAGACAGTACGACGTTGAAAAACTGTAAAAGCCTAAAAGGGAGTGAAAATGTTCCACATTGGCCTGCAATTCGGTTGTGCAATTGAAAAGTATAATTTAAGTACCTACGAATACAAAGAACCGAAACGACACTCCAGATAGTGCTCTCAATGTGACAGAAAATAAGGTAGTTGTGTGAAAGAACTAAATTAGACAAAACCAGTAACAAACATATTAAAACTTAAGGTTATTATCAGAGATAATAAACCAAAATTGGTTTTCTTCTGAACGTTGGTCAGCAGAAATTTACGTAGTTCGGCACCATTATAATGTTTAACTCATCCTAACTACAGGTAACTGAATCTGGGCCGAATTCCCAGTGAAGTTACCCGAGGGAGTTGCAGCGAACTCATTAACTCTGGCCACAATGCGGCTTTGCTCCATACAATCTGGGCTGGATTGTTAATTGAAACTGTTCCAGCCTTAGTCTATGAGGCTGTTTGATTTTGTCCTTCCCGGATGGCCGATACGTCATCCTTCACGTACACAGGAAGGCCCTCAGTATAATCTTTGCAGGGAATTCAATTCGATGGACTTTTAGACATGCCGACGAGTATGAAATGACTGATTTCATGCATATAGACATTCTTCATATATGAAGGATGTACACAGTAAAGAACTGGTACATCCTTTTTCAGGAAGATGATATAAGAAAATAAATATAAAAATCTGCAAATTCTTACTCACGGGTTGGTTATTCCTCGAACCAGGCGCATGGAGGCTAATTTGAACCTCGGACCAAGCGCATGGAAATTCATTTCTTCAACATGGGGAAAATGGGGGAAACAGTGGGTGTGGCGGGTCCCAGACCCATTCCAATCGATTCAGGGTCCAACATTTAGTGGAAAATGATACCCCACTCGCCTAGATCGCCCAAAATCTCGAAAATCCATTTTTCAAAAAACACATTTTGACCCCTACCCCGCCCAAATTTGGTCCGATCGGACTGAAAATGTTCGAGGACCGTCCTAGGCCAGGAACAGACCCCTGATCCAAATTTCAGCGCGGACAATGGACGGCGTACGGTGGACGGACATTGATCTTTTCTGATCGACACCATGAAACGTCCAGAAAAAATTTTTGAGCCGAATCGGAGAGGTTGACCTTTTGCATGAAAACATAGTTTGATTATTCAAGGAATAACCAAACAAAAGGACGAATTTGGGACAAATGACTGTCTGACGAACTCACGTCTGAAGTTGCTTTCTGAACAGTCCTATCAAAAATGTGAGCCAAAACCGCAGTAATCTAACACCATCGTCCTACATCCAGCAATTCAACGGTCTCTGGTCAAAGAAAATTAAAAAAGGAAAGCTTTTAAGTAAACCAAGTTTAATAATAGATTGTTTTTGGTGTTCAGAAACAATATCAAACTAAAGCGGCTTTGTATAATATCAAATTCGTTTTCCACACTTCTTGCAACGAAGATTTAGTGTGATTTGTTATTTACTTTGTTATGGAGGAGGGATAGCAATTCAGTTAAGCAGAAGACTAGAAGAGCAAGTATCTAATGGAGTCGGCCCGGAACTTTCTGATCACAAGTACACAAGGTACAAGTTACAGTTCTCGAATGTATTTGTGTTTGTCTGGTGATGCTGAGACAACTGCCAAGTAAACAAACGATGGTAAATATTCAGTGATAGGTAAAACGTTTCCTCGACTGAACATAAAAGTAGAAATAACAATAATCCACAATATAAGTACGCACTATGGAACGGAGGAGTCTTTATAAATGCCTTGAACCCGGCAAGAAGTTAAACCGCTGAGGGAATGAATGGGCGGCAATTACTGGTTGAGACTTTAGGGATGACTCCCGGGATCCCGATGACATTGGGACTATTTATAAAAAGAACGGTTATACCTACATCAGGCTGGCTCGAATGAAAAGACCATTACCGCTCCAAGGTTGCAGGCCCTCTCGGCTTTGTTTCCACTTCTATTGTTGAAAAGACTCAACTCCAGCAACCCTCCCGCAGAAGTCTTCAGTCTGCCGTATTAGAACATTTTAGCTAATCTTCTATCTGGGGAGACATTCGGGGGTGCGTGCGTAAGGCGAGGGGGGGATTTACAAAACTGGACAAGTACGTTTTTGGTGTTTTCAAAACCAATCGCAACCATAAAAAACGGCAAATTAAAACATTTCAGGGCAACTATTAACAATTCAGATGACCAAAGCTGTCTCAAGACGATACCGCTCTAGTACAATTCACAATTTTACAGCTTCTCATTCACAAATAATACATTTTTCATGCTTCTAATGTGATTTGAGTTTTGGTACTAGTAGAAGTATGCTTAATCAGCTTTAAATTGACTTGCTCGTGAGCTTATCATAATTAAAAAGTACAAATTTCTCAACAAAACCATTTTATCAGTGTTACGATCCCCTCTGATCCTCCGCGGGGAAAAAAAATTGATGTTTTAGTGATACTTAGAAAGAAGTAATAGGAATTGGTTTTTTAGAAAATAAAACTAACGTTTTCTAGAAACCTTGGATTTTTTTCTCATTTATTTATTAATTCAATAATTAGGTGTTAACTGTTCAGTTTTGAAGAGGTACTTTTAAAATTTCGATGATAATGTTTGCCCTGAAATAGACATATTGAACATCTCTAACTGGATGATGTGTATAACTAATTAAGGTTGCAGGTGTGCAGATTAAATAATAAAAAATTAAGGTGTGCAGCCAAAACGGTCTTCCAATTAATAATTGATTACCAAAATTAGCATTTCTCGAGAAATGATGTGATATGAAACCGTCTAACAAAGTACAGGAGAACGTTGAATAGGCCAATCAGTTTAGACGGAAAATAATGATGGGCGATAGAACGCAATCAACATTATTCATGACCAAAAGAGTAAAGTGAATGAAGATCGGTTCTCTCGTTCGGTCACAGTCCAGGTGGAGTGTGCGTACTTGTGATCTCCCTTTAAAATGAAATTGGATATATCCTTCAGTAAAACTCCCACAACCCCAGGTAGGATAGGATGTGCATTGATAATTGAATGTTTCTCGGCAGCGCGTTCTCTCTGGAATGCACGTCGCTCTCGATCGAGCGCACCACCATTACTGTGGCCGTCCATTTCTTTAATCGCTAATCGTCGAGAGCGACACAATATTGGATTTTCATTTGACAACGTAGCGAGAATGGTTGTGCAGTTTCCCGAGTATCCACTCTCACGTAATTTGACCCAACCTGAATCATTATGGAGAGCCAGCCTCGAGCTCTCATTACGCTACGACGTCCTAACGTAACGAGGTTTAGTGGGAATAAACTTTGTCGCAACTTTTTGTTAAAAAAAGGAACACTCGTCGGCGAGAAACACACAGGAAAAAGGACTCGAAATGAGCTGGAACCCTATTTTGCGATCAGAAATCTGTAAATCAGCAGTTAATCAACTGGCCAGGTCCATTTGCGACTTTCGCATTTAAAAGTGCAATATCGGTAAACTTCTGTTTTCACCAACGGGCTCATTCCGGACGAGGATTGCAATCCATTGAACATGAAGGGCTGAGTAAATATTGCAACTCCTGTCCAATTTGCTGGTCAAGTATTCCGTACGAAAACAGTTTGAAAACATTTTTAATGATAATGAATAGCGGTGATTGGATCAGAGTGACTGAATGAGGATTTTCTGCCGCATTGTTTTCTCAGAAGCTCTGCAGTTTGCAGGTTCGGAAATGACTATTTAATAAATGTTTGGAAATGAAGTTCCAACATAAGCAGCAAAGCTCGTTCAAACTAGCCAAATTTAGGAACCGCGGTATTAAGGAATAGAAAGAACTTCTGTTGCACGCCGCTCAGAAACTAGCAAAAAGTGTGCGCTTATTTAATTTATACGATAGATGAGACAATCGAATGTCTTCCGAAGTAGATTGAGAACCTTTCAGTTAAGATAAGAAAATATCAGCAATGTACTAATAGTACTTCGGGTACACCTGATGGTCAGCTATCGTCAGCTCCTAGATTAGTCAGCAGGCGCTCCAGTACTGTGTAGGCATTTCTTAAATCCATCGTTTTACCTAAAATCAAAATATCTCGGAGTCTCTGTTCTAACCTAACAGCATGTACCAACATTCGAAAGTGTTAACATTGTTGTTATTGTGAAATTGGCAAGTAAAACATCCATATCGATCAAATGACTAATCAAATTCATATTCAGCTGACTCCCTAGACAGTAATAATGTAAGCTGGCTTGTAAACTTGAGTTTCATGCCCTGGCTATCACATTCATGTCGAAAGCCTTCACATGAACAGGAGCGAGAGCGTATTATAATTCCTTCCAGCGACCTCCACAGAGCCGTTGGCAATCCTCCCAAGCTGAGCTCAACTCATTTCATTTCAAGACTTACAGAATATGGAGTATTGCAAGAGGTTCATTTAGAGCAATCAGCGAGGGCAAAATAGATTATTTTATTATGATTTACATGATTATTCACGTAGCACAAAAAACAATAAATGAGAAAATTGAGAGCTACAAGACACTCGCCAGGAAAACTGGCTCAAACCAATCGTAATAGCAAAGCCTCATAAAGTTGGTAATTCACGAAATAAAAAAAAGGAAATTGAAAAACTTTCTTCGGTCACCATGCCTTGTTGAAAGGTGGCTAGGGAGAAAGCGAACTGTGCTGCCATACGATTATTAAAGAAGTTTAATTGAGAGCAAGTTTAATCGAGCAAGTCCACTTCAAAAAGAGACGATTATTTAAAAGGGTTAGTGAGCCGTGTCGACACAGGGGAGTAAGGAGAGTTTTCAGCTTTTCAGCCTTCACGTTCACACAATACGACTCTCCCTTACAATGCAGTCGACGATAATAACTGCAGTAGATGAGGAAATTCCACTCGCCAAGATCCGCTCAAAAGATGCCCAAGAGCTTTATTGTTCGGATTTAAAAAGTAGTTACTCCCAGAAGAACGTGGGTGAACAAAAAGGGGACTCGGTTAATAGATCTTGAAAGCCCTGCAGACTCGTTTAATCTGGAACCAATTTAATTCCAGGAAGCTCCTCTGTCTTTGATCATTACCACCAACACTCAGCCACGTACCTTCGCCTTTCATGTAGGCTAGTTGGCCCCGCGAAAAGGTCTGTTCTCTAGATCGGAGAAACGAATATTGAAAACACAAAGGACCTCAGCCATTGGCCGCTTCCGCACAATCCCCAGTTATCTGCATACAGGTTTCGCGATGTTCGGGAATGAGTACAACTTTAGACTGGACATAATATGTCGATTCGATATTTCGAACGAACATTTACGGAACAAATTACCATCAAGTTTAAGTTATTTAAGGAGTTCAACAGCAGGTTTCATGAGACTTGCAGAAATATACGATTATTATCACGATGTAAATTAACCCTGAAGTAATTAAATCTTCGGATGCTACTGTCTGAAATTCCTCTGATAGTCGAGATGATAACCCGGTTGGTGCTCGAACGAGAAAGGGGGAAATGCAGGGGGGGGGGGGGGGTCGAGGAATAGTCTGGTAAGTTAGATTGGGGTCATGTAATAGGCATCAGGGGAAATATTTTTCAAAAGAGAATTTCTGTACGATTAAGCGATACAACGCGCTGATGCTAAAAACTGAATACTTGATATGATACACAATACTAGTCTTGATTTGGATTAAATAAGTGGTGCGTAATGATCATGTTTTCCACTTTTGAGGGCAACCAGAACATGAAGCATTTACTCACTACAATATCGGATCGATACAAGGTACATGGAGGGACGAGTGAACTCACTTATGTTGCCCATTCCTTTCACCTTAGTACGGTCGGCATCCTTGATGAGGTGAATGTGAATTCACTCACAAAAATATAAATAGGATCCCTATTTCTAAACTAAACACTTTGGTGAGAGGTCAGTTAATGTGTATACATTTCCCTACACATTGTTCAATCCGACTTGTCACACACTCATACATTTAAAGCCAGAAAACTTCTTTAATTTTGCGTAAAATGATTCAACTTTGTCCCAGAGACAGGCAGACAAATTATTCAAATATGTTAAGGAGGCTATGAAAGCAAAACGCAAGTATAAATGTTGATTTGGGAAAAAAACCTTCAGAAAGATGAGAGCACAGATACCATCTAGGTGTGTACACCACATCTTCATGTGGTGCCACTTCAGTAGCTCGTGTCTTCCGTCACCAACACCAGCATCTGATGAAATTTAGGCCTATAAGCTATAATGAAATCGTGGGACAAAGTTATACCGCTTGATACATTGAAATTTATCAGCCACGTTTTCTGGTAACACTCTAGGAAAATGCCAGCTCCCAGAAGATCATTGGTCAGGTGACATGGAGCCTTTTACCATTCACGACTACATTTCATTAGGGACCAGATAATGTCGGCGGTAATTAGCTTTTACTAGGAAATTAGTATTAGTGAATCAAACTAACTCGTGGAATTTAAAACGCTCGAATACATAATTCCACGTTCCTCAACTCGAATTAGTAAGGGCACGGCTGTCACTAGTTTAGTGCGTGCACAAGGAAATGAAGGTGGATAGGAAGAGATGCGAGAGGAGGAGATCGGCATGTCGGGCCTCCGGGATGAGACCGGTACAGTCCTTCCGGCCTTCAGGGTCTTCCGGAGTCCGGTGACGGTGATTTGAACGACGGTCCAGAACGGGTTTTTGACTCCATTTTCGCTTCGGCACCACATCGACGACTGGCCATCACGCGAAATTGGTTCGAGCAGAACACCCTTGGCTTGCTGACCTGGACTGTACCCCAGGGAACGAGGAGTACAGTCGAGGATTGGGCCATGCAAGAGACCTTATTGTTGCCATAGGTTGTTGGCCCCGCAGTTCGCTCAGTCAGAGCTCCCTCCCAGTGCGACCCCCCACTGCCTCGTCTTCTCTAGGCTCGCGCTTTTGCTCTCCCTTTCTATGCCGCTGGAGGTTTTCCCCTGCAAGGTTTCCCGTTTCTCCGTACTAGTGGACCTCACAAAACATCCACTCAAAACGACACCATCGCTGGCTGGCAATCTCAAAACTTATCATGATGCGCAACGAGTAAAGTCAAAGCACTGTTTAATGACAATGTGCATTAGGATTTCGAGATTACACTTAGTTCGAACCGAACCGAATTCAACCAGCCCATCGATTTTATACTTCTCTATTTCGAGATAGATTAGGAATAAGTGTTCATATAACAAGAGAAGTAACATACGTACTAAGAAGAAATCATAAATTGGAAATTAATGATTAGTACCTCTCATCACTGGACCGTTGTAGAACGGTCTAAGATTATTTAGGTTACTAGGATAAACAAGAAGGGGATACATTCGATCCGATTTCTCACGGGCAGCTCATTACATTGCACTCTTGAGAAAAAAAAGGTGCAAATTCTTACACACGGGTTGGTTATTCCTCGGACCCGGCGCATGCAGACTCTTTCCTTCAACAAGGGGAAAATAGGAAAATAGCGAAACAGTGCGTGTGGCGGGTCCCGGACCCATTCCAATCGATTCAGCGTCCAAAATGTAGTGGAAAACGATACCCTACACGCCCAGATACTAGAAATCTCAAGAAGACACATTTCAAATAGGTAGATAGATACCCGTTTTGACCCATAACCTCTTCCGGATGGGCGCCAATCGCGTGAGAGACTTAAACATTTTTGGGCCTATGCTTTCTGCATGAAAACATAGGTTGATTCTGCAAGGAATAGCAAACGAATAGCCATTAAATGACTATTAAAAATTTTGATTGCAAATGACGAAACCGGAATTCAAAAAATGTATATGAAGAGGTCACTCACGTTCAAATCCACAATTTTCTACGTTGATTTTTTTTTTTTTTTTAAGAAATTTGCCTACGTTAAGGCCAACAATTACTATATGCTTCCATGTTTCAGGGGTACAAACGCAAAAGAACGATTTTTCACGCGAATGTACGTAGAACGAATGTGGGAGTCTGACGACAAATATTTGGAGCGTTTGATCCGACATTGAGACTTAATTGAAGGTTAGAATTAATTTCACTCAGAATCAAACATTATATTCCACGGAACTTGAAAAAGGTAAAAATGCTAAGAATTGGAGGATTGTCGGGGCCCGAAATTCCTTCCATATCTTTCCAGCTCTACGCGAGCCATCATCCTAAAAACGCTGTAAATTCTTTCACAACGGTTGGTTATTCCTTGGAGAGGGACTGGAGATTCATTCCAATCGATTCATCGTCCAAAATTGAGTGGAAAATGATACGCTACACGCCTAGGTACCAGAAATCTCGAAAATCCACTGTCGAAATAGGTAGATAGGTACCCATTAGGAACCAAAACGTCTTCCAGTGGACCCCAACGGTTCTGGGACCCGTCCCATTGGATTTAGCGTCCAAAATGTAGTCGAAAATGGTACCCCACACGCCCAGATCGCCAAAAATCTCAATCCATTTTTCAAAATACAATTTTGGTTGGTTATTCCTTGAATATCAATACCAATAGGTTGACTCTATGTCTTCATACAAAAGGCCAATCTCTCCGATTTGACCCAAAAATATTTTGTGGGCATTTCTTTTATTAAGAAACGACTGATGCTGATTAAGTGGTATAAATATAATGATCAATATTAAAGATCATTGAATTAGGAGCATTTCCATACTAGGGGCAGGCATAAAATCCCGCAATGTGATTGAGATACTATGCGCGGGTATGGTCAACTGGCGACAAAACTTGCCTACTGATCAATTTTCAACACCTTGAGAATTGACCAGAATCTATACGAGACACTGGGCTTTCATAGGTAGACTTGTGGAGAGATAATTTCAACGTATTTCCAAAGAAACATGTTTGTGAGGAACCACTAATTTGAGACAAGCAGAAAAATTAGGATATTCTCGGTAAATGCAGGGGTTTCTCGACCTCCTTACATCCTCCCAATACGGTCTTGATGGTATTGTTAAGTTTGGCAGTGAGGCACGTCCCATACGAGGTACTCGCGCTTGATGAATAATGTATTCGGATCAGCGATCCAGCCATCATCCTGTGAGGCCATGTTGAAACGTGCAAACAGTATTATAATCAGAAAGTGAGCTGCATGTTGAGGAACGGTGAAGACTGTTATTCCGCCGAGGAAATCACAACATTCAAACAAAATCGAGACCTTCCCGAAAATAATTTTCACAGCAGTGGTTTCATCAGCCGGGTGAGATCAATGATCATCGAATCAACCAATAATTTTCGGATTTTCTTTCTCATTGAAAATTTCCGTCGCCCTTTCCCGTAGGCCAGGAGATACGAACGGATAATTCAAGAGATTGGAATCGGACGAAAATTGAATTGATAACGTAACTTCCACCCTTCAAATATTGATCTTGTCTCCCGAATCGAATAAACTTCTCGTTTTCCAGTCGAAAAGTTAGTTTCGTACGTACGTAGAACGGGAGTGTATCCAGCAAAGAAGAGAAATTTACTTCACCCGTCGTTCTACACGAATAACACGCTCTTTTTTCATTACAGCGAGTGACATTGAGCCACGTAGAAAACAATAACTTTGTAGGTACACAGTAATAAATTTGTCAAGACTGGTGATGAAAGGTGGTAACATGTAGGAAGAAATTGGAACTGTCACCGCCCGTAGCAGGATAACTAAAAACGTTCAGAAACTTCATTTTCGATAAGAAACTTTTTACTTCGGACATTTTACCGTGTACATAAATAGCAGTGGGAATTTATAGGAATCTAATAACACTAACGCTCAATTCATTTCATTGAATTGAAAGTGTTTTTGATCATCATCTTGGGGATGATGAGGATGGGATCTGAAGACCAGGGCCGAATGTATGATGGTCTTCGGAACCGTCTAGGTTTCTCGGCTAGTCCTCTTTTCTGAGGTGGGTGAGCGACGATAGGAAAAGAGAATTAGGAAATAACGAACGATTCCTTTGATGTTCTTTAACAGCAAACACGTTTATAGTTCATTGAGCAATGTTGAGGGAAAGTTTGCTTCGTGCGAAGCCAGCCAATGAAATTTTGTTTGCCTCGTCAGATTCTATTTCGACTCATTAAGCCCCGTTGCACACATCGCAACCGTCCGAAGGAAAACGAACGTGGATCCGCACCAGGTGCGCGTCTGGTGAGGTCCTTTGAGAAAGAACACAAAGTCTGAGGACTTGGCAACTCTGGGCCGTAACACGCTGACTCAGCGAGCGACTCGAGGTCCTACTGTGGGCTTAACGGGCAAGGATAAAGTCGCCGGGTGCGCTCTTTACCTTGAGCATTATGCAGGGTTGACCTTAACACGATTACCCCTCTCAATATTGTGTTTAGAGAGCTTACGGGCTCTGATCTGAGATTGGGTTCAAACGGTTATGAATATAAGTAGTTGATAAGTCGATTGCTCGATAGTGTAATACAAGAAGAGTATCGATATTTTTACATTATATTATATCACCTTGTACGAACAGCAATTTGCTGCCCAGAAAGGTATTAGCCTGAAGACGTGAAATCGGTCATCAATCAACTAAAAATGCATAAATAATCTGAGGCGACAATATCGTTATTTACGTACTAATGATAATTATGTACTCATGTCCAAGGGTTATTCAACTATTCCTGAATGCATGACGTATCTTGATGACACATTCAAGTAGGAATTTGTGGTGTAGTGAAGATTTTGCCCAAAGAATATAACATTATTTGTTTCAAGATGTCTGGATTCAAAAGCTGAAAGGTCCGTCTGGAACGGTCTGTTTCACGTTCGTTTTGCCAGTAGAAATTTCTAAAAATCTGAAATCGAGGCCAGTGACTTCTTTCGAGATGGCCCAAAGTTTCCATCCACTCGCCTAAAGCAGAAATGGGGCATGGGAAAAAACTGATAGTATTGTGAAAAACACTCTGCAAATTCTTACACAGGGGTTGGTTATTCCTCAGACCAGGCGCATGGAGACTATTTTAAAAATAGATAAGAGTTCATAACCTCATCCGGTGGGCGCCAATCGTTCCAAGACCCGTCTCATTGGATTCAGCGTCCTACAATTAGTGGTAAACAATACCCAAACGCCTAAGTCGTCAAAAATGTTTAACATGAGGAAAATGGGGAAAACAGAGGGTGTGGCGGGTACCGGACCCATTCCAATCGATTCAGGGTCCAAAATGTATAGGAAAATGATACCCCACACGCCTAGGTACCAGAAATCTCGAAAAAACACATTCGAAATGGGGAGATGGGTACCCATTTTGACCCATAACCTCATCCAGAGGGCTCCAATCGTTCCGAGATCCATTTCATGGGATTCAGCGTCGAAAATTTAGTGAAAAATGATACCTCACTCGCCCAGGTCGCCAAAAATCTCGAAAATCCATTATTCAAAAAAAAAAAAAAATCTTTGACTCTTACCTCCCTCAAATTAGGTTCGATCGGACTGAAAAGTTTCGAGGACCAACTAGAGCCCGAAACGAACCTAAATTTCATATTTTTAGAAAATTGTCTACTACCAAAATCAGCGTGGACGGCAGACGGCATACAGACATAAGCAAATTTTGCTTATTTTCATCTAGACACCTTGTAACGCCCAGAAAAAATTTTTGGGCCGAATCGGAGGTATTGACCTTTTGCATGAAAACATAGGTTGATCATTCAAGGAATAACCAACCAAAATAGGGTTTCGAGATTTTTTGAGACCTATTAGGCAAGTGGGATATCATTTCGCACCATTTGATTACTAATACATACAATGTTTGCGTGCATGAAATTTAACAAAGGAAAGATTGCCGGGTACATGTAGGTACAAACTGCTTTGCAATATATGCTGTAAGTGCGTGTAAATATGCTGTAAACAGAATCTCTAGTAGCAATTCACTCGTCAGTTCATTTAGTGTTTCAATACCATGAGGTGATTAGGTATCCACAAATGATGTAGATGAGCCCCTTCAGAAAAGACGTGTCATAATAATGTCTGAAAAACATTTATTTCTCTGCACGGCGAGATAAGGACATTTTCTCTCTGTGATGCAATCCTATTTCGTTACAGGTCTCGATTTTACAGTGTAGAACTTTCATCACGATTCCATCGAGTAATCAACATCGACTTTCATCGCAGATGCGTTCATTTTTACTTCAAGGAATGATAATGACGAGGGGTTTTACCTTCACTCTTTTTTACTAAACAAGGCCTGGTAATCTCTACTGAGTATCGGCATTGAAATCATTTAAGGTGGTTTTAAAGAAATGAACACGTTTACAATGATTCGTTCCGAAATTCACGTCTTCCAACAGCCAACTGCACGAAGGTGACCACCAGTTGAGCAGGTCTAGCCAGGCATAATGACATTTTTCCGTCATCGTGGGCCTTCGACAAAAATTGTACGCCAAACGAGAATTAAAGAGGAGACTGACGTGGACCATAATCGTCTAATGTTATTATTTGGCAAAGCAAAACCTCACTTCTCACGTAATTTCGGTCGTTTTTCCCGTTCAAACATTGAAGTTGGAACATCAACGTGGTCAACTCTATTCCGTCCACATTTCTTCTCGTTGAAATCTAGAAGCTTGACAAAATACTCGTACTAAGCCGACAGGTTGATAATCAGTTTAAATATTAATTCTCACAAACCCCTAGGGGTGATGGTGTAAACTTAAGAGAACAACCAGTCAAAAGAACAAGAGAACCAGCCAACAACAACTGCAGAACGACATTACGGCGGAATTTAAAATTTTACGAATTTACAATTTTCAATGCATTTTGCGAGCAAGAGTTGTCATTTCTGAGGGGAAACATTTTTACACGAATCACGATTATTATAACGTAATTTCCACTTTCAGTGTAGAACATCTCTTCGCGATCTTGTTACTGATGCTAAAGATGATCTCCCGCCATTGGCTGGCACGTATCAATCGAATTGAAGGCGAGCCTTGGTTCAGAGCAAATTTAAGGACCCTTCAATCTCAAAGTGTTATACAGCTTTTTCAGTTACATTCGAAAGTAATATGCTCAATATAAGCACGAAAACGAAAAGAAACGTCCAAAATTCTCTCTCACTAGTTTAGGAAATTCATGACGTTGAAAGATTTAAAAAGATGAGGAAGATTTGATCGTCTACAGAAAATTAACGTTCTCCTAAACGGTGTATTTCTGGAGAGAATGACATGAATTTCATGTATCATATAGTGTTATTTAATGATTGATACGTCCATCAATCATATTAATTTGAGGGCCGCAGCCGAAGATGAATGGAACGACTCAATAAGAGAAACACGTTCCGACCGAATCAACGTGATGGCCTCAGCTAATTTCGTTCGCGCCAGCGATCTCCACCTTCCTTAGAGAAATATAATTAATTAAATTTATTCACTGGAAAACCATGACCCCAGGTGTAGGTGGGTAGGCAAACCACATAATAACACCTCGGGGACGAAGCATGGAAAAGCACCGGAAAGGAAGGGACGTGACGGGAAACTCAGATGAGTATACCCTCGCATTACGTCAGTCTGTATCAAACCCCGGGTCTGATTTAAGCGATCATCATCTTGAATGGGATACATGATGACGCTGACGTGAATTCGTAATAATGACGTCGACGAAGGGTGACACGTGTTCGATCTACAATGCTGCTTGATTCGTTTCAAAGAGAAGTGACCTAAGAGGACCTAAAACAAATCGTATGCTCCTTTCGTAAAAATCTCATTATTAATGAATTCAAATTTCTTCTTCAGTTCTGATTTTCTCCCAATTCTAAGCAAAAATTTACTTCATTTAAAAACTACCATCTAGCTTTGACAGTAGGACAACTAATCCGCTATTTATTTGGAGACGGTCGAGTAATTCACCTGGAAATTGGGATAGTAATTAGGTTGTCGACTATCACTATGGGTCTTAAGCCCATTTTACAAAAAACTGATTTAAAGAAAAAAACCTCGAACCAGGAGCATGGAGGCTCGTTCCAATCGATTTAGCATCCAAAATTTAGTGGAAAATGATACCCCACACGCCTAGTTACCGGAAATCTCGAAAACCCACCATCGAAATGTGTAGATAGATTCTACTTTGATCCATAACTTCTTCCAGCAACAATCGTTCCGAGACCCGTCTCATTGGATTCAGCGTACAAAATTTAGTCAAAAATAATATCCCACACACCTAGATCTCGAAAATCCACTTTCGAAATAGGTAGAAAGATACCCATTTTGACCCATAGCTTTATCCATAGGGTGCCAATCGTTCCAGGTCTCGTCTCACTGGATTCAGAGTCAAAAATTTAGTTGAAAATGACACCCTACATGCTAGGTCAGTAAAAATCCCAAAAATCCATTTTTCGAAGTACATATTTTGATCCGAAAATTGGTCCGATCGGGCTGAAAAGTTTCGAGGGCCAACTAGAGCCGGAAACAAACCCAAATTTCATATTTTTAGACAATTTTCAACTACCAAAATCGGTGAGGACGGCGGACGGACATTTGTTAATTTTAATCTAAACACCTTGCATGCCCAGAAAGAAACATTTTGGCCAAATCGGCTGAATTGGCTTTTGCATGGAAACAATCAAGGAATAACCGACCAAAAAATGTTTCCACATGAATGACGGGTGGGACCCAGCGTTATCCCAACTTGTCAGGCAACGCTGCATACATGTTGGAGCGCATTATAGTGTGGATGGCAAGAAAGTACTAGTTCTTCAACTACCTTCATGTTAATGTAATATGTAATTTGTTTTAAGGAAATGGTAAATTGTGATTGGTTTTGTTTTTTGGGTTTAATAAAAAAGTGGAATCGCGTACTGTCATGTTAATCAAAACAGTGATATCGTAGATATTCTGTTTGCAACCTGCAATTGAGATATCAACATGACAACTTGATGTCTGTTATGAAATGAATTTAAGTAAATTAACGTGAAATAAAATAATACTGCATTAGCGTTGGGGGTGTAGATAAGTTCGGACAATAAATTAATAATTAGATAATTGGATTTCGTGAATGTACTCACCGTTGCCAGTACTGGTGGATGTGTTCCTCCTGTTACGGTCGCGTCTGGGTGGTGGCGCGAGGGGGCTGTTCCGGTAGCCAGGCGGGCGGTATCGGGCGGATTTGACGTTAAATTGATGAACACTGTGCGATTTGTAGATGGGCGTTCCGGACGACGACGGAGCGATAGGCAGTCGAGGCAAGGAATTCGTGGCGGACGTGCAGGAACTTTGTAAGCTCCGCGGCAAAGTGGCCCTACTTCCAGGTTCCTCTTCCGAGTCGTCGTCGCCGGCCGAGCCGCCCGAGTCCGGCACTGAACTTCGACGACGTTTCTGTTCGCGAGACCAGATTTTATCTTCGGCGCTTCCTCCGATACTACCGCAACTGCGAACTCGGTCGAGTTGTTCGCGAGAGCAACTTTTGAATATAAGGTCACCAGCTGATCGTCGTTTGGCGGCCAAAGCAAGGGCCGAAGCGGATACCGAGCTGTCACCTCCGGAGGCCAATCTCGTCCGTGAGTCCGCAGCCATGAGAGCTGATTCGAAACTCCCTCGCCAAGAAAACCGTTCGTTGTCACTGGCTTCTTGTCGATTTTCCTCCAGAAGAGGATCGTGAGACTTGGACCTCGGCAGTGGGCAGTAGTCCTCGACAGAATCCTCTCTTCTTCTGTAGTCGACGCCGAAATTTTCGAACTCAGTCTCTTATGATAACGAGCTGCTCGCGGACTCGACCCTTCACCTCCCGAAACCTCGTGCATCAAAGCCCACAACCTCGTTCCTATGTGCTGCATCACTTTTTCTATCAACAGAGGCGAATTTTGAACGTTTTCTTTCTTAGGAACTTCCATCTTATTCAACGATGCGACGAGTCTTTGGTAAACAAACGATTCTTTTCCTGGTTCATCCGCCAACGTGAGTTCATCGTTACAACTCGTTTCGAAGTTACTAATAATCTGGCGGCAACTAGCAGATATCTCCTCTTGCAAAGCTGACCTTTTCGTCCCGTTTTCGAGATCCGAACTTGTGTAATCAGATGAATCGTACGAATCACTCCACGTATCTTCGCTACTCAGGTATTCCACGATCTCTCGAACCTGTTCGTCCCTCAAACCCGGAACTGTTTTCATCAGACGAGTTAGTTCATTTTCGAAATAAACCAACTGAGGGGGTTTCGGTTTCGGTTTGACGTTGGAAGTCGTGTCTGGAGGTTGTGCGGCGACCATCGTTTTGAAAAACGCTCTCATTTTGGACATCATCAAATTGGTTTCTTCGTCAGAGCTCCAATTGTTGAAACTGTCTTTTCGTATGAGCCCCGCGGCTGGGGGCCCCGTGTTCGAAGGTTGTTCGTCAAATGTGGTGTTTTTCGACGGCGCGTCATCGGATTTGGGAGACTCGTTGTTGGAATCTCTCGACTCTTTGAGCAGGTCGTCACAACTGCCGACAAAACCACTGTCACGGCTTTGTTGTTTATTTCTCGAGTTTAGTAGGTCAGACGGGCTGGGCTCAGGTTGTGGTGTTTTATTGCCATCGTCTGTGGAATGGTCGTCGTTATGACCGTACGACTCGGGGACCTCCAATAAATCGCTCTGACAGGAAGGGACGGACCGTTTTTTCTTCTTCGTCCGTTTGACGGTATCAAATTGACCGTCACCTTTCTCGAATGACGTCAATTGCTCGTCGTGTGAGTCCGTTTCCGTGCTGGAACCTTCCGTCTCGACCGCGGGATTATCCCCAGTTTGTTCCGAGGGCTCGACCAAATTGTCCAGAGAGTTCGAATGTTGACGACCGGTCCCACGCGCTCGAACGAGCCTTTTCCGACGCTGTTCCGGACTCGGTCGGCCCTCGCTGTCACTGCCCACGCTCCCGTCGGAATCCCGTCTGAAGCCCATGAACCCGCTCAGAAAGTATTTTTCTAACCTTGAAGACGCCAAATCCGCCGGCTCCAAAGAGTTCGGCTGCTCCTCGACTGCGCTGACGTTCGACTCGACGCCTTCGGAAAATATAGAGCTCGTCTCGGACATCGCGTCCTCGTCGAAGTCCTCATGGCCACCGTGATTATCACTCAACCCGTAGAAGAAGTATTTTTCGAGTTCCGTCGGTTTCACGTTATCTCGCTCACTTTCACTTTCTTCACAGCTCTCTTCGGCGATCGTGTGGAGTGTGAAGTCGATGGCGGTTCGGTGGTAACCCCTGAGCTCTTCTTCCCGGTCGGGGTACGGCTCTTCCTCGGATGACTCCTCGGTCGTCGTGAGGGCGTCCTCTCGGTCGAGATCCTCCACCCAGGAGTCATCGTCGGCAAGGCCCTCTTCGAGACAGACGACGGACGAGTTCGTTCCACCTGTGACGACGGTCACTTGACTCTCGGAGGCGGCCTGTTGAGGAGGCGGTGGGTTTGCTCCTTGCTCTTGAGTGATCATCACTAGACTAGTATACCTGGCAGAAGAACCGCTTTCACCCGCCGCGGCAACGCCTCGAGCAGCGGCCCCTTCCCCACCTAACCTGCTGCACTCGAGCGAATCTTCCAAAGGCATTTCCATGCTCTCCGTACCGGAAAATTCGTCCGAAGTGTTGCTTCTCGTTTCAGGTAGAGCACCGTCCGCTTCGGCTCGAGAATTTTTCAAATTCATTTCCGATTTTTCACCAATCAAATCCCGACTTTTACTTTCACGACAGATATTTCTCTCCGAACTCAAAAACTCACTGATTATTTGCAATACTTCATCGTGTGAAAACGTAATAATACTAATAATACCGTCACTATTCGAAAGTTTTTCTTCACCTGCGGTTTCCAATGGGCCGTTATCTACCTGTAATGGAGATAACGGCTCGGGGCTACGCGATAAGTGCGTCCCACTCGTGAGATTATCTCCCTTCTGAACGATGATTTCAATATCCGTCACTATTGGCTCGGATTGAGTGAACAGTAGATCTTTAGCAGTCTTATGGTTGACGAGATTCTCGTTTTGTTTGGTGAAAAGCGTCATGTCAAGGCCTGCGGAAGGCACGAACGTGACGTCATCGCACAGGTCGCTGGTCGCGTTCAATTCACTATCGTCTCCATCCCCGTTGTTCTCCAATAATTCGTAACTTGTGTTTTGCTCATTTTCGGACTCTGAGGACTCGTGAAGAACGAAAGTTCGGGTAAATGGCTTTTTCTGACCATCTGGCCGATTTTGTTCGTCTTCGGAGCATGAACTGTCGTCAGACGAAGAAGCTGAGGTCAAAGATTTCGGCGGGGAGGCTGCGATATTGAATTCACTGGACGAATCGTCTTCGGACGGATTGAGTTTGTACGTTCTGGTTGAAGGGACGCGGTTTTCATCGTCTTCGTCCGAAGACACGGATGATAAGGAATTGTCGTCTTTGATGTCGGTAAAATCTTTCAACCTGGCTTCATTAAGCCTGAGGATGTCTTCAGGAGTAGGGGAAACCGCGTTATCCGTGCAATCGAGGCTTTTGTACACTTTCAACACAACACTATCTTCTTCGGGATCGCGCACTAACACAGGTGACACCGCGTTGTTACACAGGACCTCGTCGATGGGAAGAACTTCACTGTCGGGCAGATGGCTAGTTGACATTTCATCCCCTTTGGAAATTGGTGCGGGAAAGGGCACAGGGAAGAAGACAGGCACTGGAAACGGGAACGGGACTGGGATAGGTACGTGGATCGGTATACACTGACCGACGTTCGCTAGACAACTGTTTACGTCTGTCGGTTGCGGGCGATCGGTCCCGACGGTCCCGCACTCTGTCGGTGTCTCCCTTCTCAGAGGCGGCCAACACTCGAAGTACTCGTAGTCCCACTCGCACTCGTCCATCAGGCCGACCGACAGCAGGCCCGAACTCGTCGAGGAGGCATCGTCCGACACTAGTTCCTCCCTCGACGAAGAGTCTGAACTGCTGATGAACACCAATTTGTAATCGTCGGAATCAGGGACGAGTCCTTTGTCTCCAATAGTAACCATTTCCCCGTCGTCGTGGGAGTCTCCGGTGTTCAATCGGCGCCGGCTCCTCGGCGGCGTCACACCTTTGAACACATAACAAAACAAAATTGAACAGAATACGATAACTCGCAGCCGTCCTAGTAATAACGAGGCTCATCACCATCTACCGTGTAACACATGACTGATAAAGCGTTACACGTCAGACGAGAAGAAGCCGTACGTCTAATTGGTGACTAGCGTGCTCTCCCGATGCAGGAGCCTAATCCATTTCCACAGCAATCCGATTCTCAATATTCACCTGTCTGACTCATACGCTGACACTGCTTCCTACCTATAAATAATGAGTGCCCTTGATACAATACACCTTGCAAGAACAACTGCCCCACCACGACCACGACCGGTCATTTGACAACAATTGAACCTGAATTATTAACTGAAAATGCACGTATGAAGGGAGGTTGGTTCAACAACGTACGTGGCTGGTTTTCAGTTCAAGGAATGGAAATTGAGTACCGCTAATACTGATCAATTGAAGAGATCCCCAGGGCTCAAAAATTCCTTTAAAACTCCCAGGGTGATAGATTCAGCGTCCATAAATTAGTGGGAAACGATACCCCACACGCCTAAATCGATGAAAATATCGAACATAGGGAAAATTGGGGAAACAGTGGGTGTGGCGTTTCCCGAGCCTATGCCAATCGATTCAGCGTCCAAAACTTAGTGGAAAATGGTACCCTACACGCCTAGGTACCAGAAATCTCGAAAACACATTCGAAATAGGTAGATAGATACCCATTTTGACCCTTAACCTCTTCCAGTGGGTTCCAATCGTTCCGCGACCCGTCTCTTTAGATTCAACGTCTAAAATTTAGTTGAAAATGGTACCCCTACTCGCCTAGACCGCCAAAAATACATTTTTCCAAAAAGCATTTTGAAAAAATTTGGTCCGATTGGGCTGAAAAGTTTTGACTACCAACTAACGAAGCCCTGACCCAATTTCATATTTTTAGAACATTTTCTACTATCAAAATCGACGTGGACGGCGGACGGACATTTACTTATTTTGATCATGACTCCTTGAAACGTCCAGAAAAAAATTTTAAGCCGAATCGGAGAGATTTGACTTTTTGCATGAAAAAAGGAATAACCAACCAAAATTCGATCATGAAGGGCCATTTATTTCCGAAATTTCCATTCACTATTATTATTATGGCTATTTCATATCATACCCTTCCTTCATTTTGATTTTATTTATCAACGATTTTTGTTATTAAATTTGTTTTACAGATGGTAAGAGACGCATAAAAACCAAAACCGGGCCCAGACCTGGGACTGTTTTTTTCTTTATCCAAAATACTTACGAGTGGTATTTGATTACAATATGAAATGGGAAACACAAATTTCCTTTATTCGTAGAAGGCTTAGAAAGCTACCATATTTTTTTACCTCTCTGAGAAACGTACTCAGTCTCAATTTAATGGGACAGTGTATTGCTTGTCTGCGATCCTGTATAAATATATCATCAGCACGAGCTTATCCTTCGACCTCACTTCCCATTTTCATTTGTCAAAAAGCCCTCGTGCAAATTGTGACGAAGAGTGGCTTCCTATCAAACTCTGACCTACTGATTGTCAAGCTATGTCCCCATGTTGGACGAGCTGGTGAAAATGTACAGAGTAAAACAAGTATTGCGAAAAAAAAACCAGTTGATCATATCCAATGCACGAAATCGCCCCTAGATTACTGAAATCAGAGACATTTCTCCATCCCATTAGTCCAAACCACTGTGTATTCTGAGTGTCAAAGCCTTTGATTTTAATGAGCTTCCTATCCAAATAAGAAATAAAATACGTCTCAAACCAGAATTAGCGACTAGGACTCTTAAAACACTACCTTACTAAGCAGGATGAGGTTATCAGCTTATAAAACCAGGTTATACTCTGTGAAAGGCATTATACTCGTACTGAGAGTACGAGTACTGCGAGTACGAGTATAATGCTACGAGTATAGAGGATAAATATAGAAAAGAAGTATAGTACGAGTATAGACTTTATGCGACAATTAATTTATACGTTGTGTGTTCTTATCATGATGCGTTTTGACCTACTATATTGAATATTTATACAGCTAACTGTTGTGATAAAATAAAATGAAAAAAGATTATTTTTGCGAATTAATTGGCCAACCAGATAAAATCCTTAAAATGAAATCTGTCAACGGAATTTTCTGTACACCGAGGATTTTATTTGTCTGGCAAAATGGAGAAATGAGAAGTGGGACAAGTCCAATATCACTTTTATCGGCAATTCTTTTTCATTGTACAATCCGAACGATATTCCATATTATTCTGCTTTTCATGAAAACACAACGCAGGAAATATTACGGGAATTCACCTGCGGCAAAAAGGTTGGAATTTTAAATCAACAAAACCCTGAAAATTCGCCCACAATGGTTTATTCTTCTGGGAGATCGCTCTGAGCTCCGAATGCGCGGCTGTCGTTTTGGAACACACCTACATTGATTGAATGTTCATATTGTCACGGAAAACCAAGCACCCTACGAGCTGATACTCAAAAATTTCGAAAACCCAGTTCGGACTATTCGGAATTCAGAATCTAATCTACTTGAAACTCATAAAGAAGTAAGTTTTGGGAATTTTTGACAACAAAAAAAAAAAAGATAACCACTTATAAAGACGCCACATGATCTGATATGCTCGATCAACACAGAGTACTATATCAGCCAATACAGTATTCGTCACAGCAAAACTACGTACCAAACGTGATGAACCATTTTATCAAAGTTAGGTAAAACAACTTTTTTTTCAAATTATTGTTATAAGTTTGTAGGGGCAACAAACTAGAAAAATCTCGCTCGTGCAGGAAATCGTATTCATGAAATATCCACAGTGAATACTTAATTTGACAAAAAAACGACACAACATTTGTATAATAAACATTCAAAACGCCCTTCTTAACCCCTAGATTCTCTCTGGTAAGCTCCAATCAGTCCGGGAACAATCATAATTTGTAAATGTAATAATAATAATGTAATAATGTAATAATAAGATGTTCGGTATTTTTGGCGATTTAGGCGTGTGGGGTATCGTTTTCCACTATTTTTTGGACACTGAATTGATTGGAATGAGTCTTCATGCTCTTGGAGGAATAACCAACCCCTGTAAAAGAATTTGCAGCGTTTTTTTTTTTTTTAAGTTGTGAACGAGTTTTATTAGAATAAGTCACTCGTTCCAGGTTGAACAGGGAATCAAGCCTGAAACGACTATTTTGATCTAAGTAACAGCTGCGCAAAATTGTGTTAGGGTGTTCAGATCCATAACCATTTACTTCCATATCTAGCACGAACGATTGACCTCCGTTTTAGGTCTCTGGCGACCGACCTTTAAGTGAATTCCGTTAATCGTTGGAATAGTTTCATGCGCGAGAATTACAAGAGTCCTTGACAAACCACAAAACAGGCTAATCCCAGGCGAGCGTTGAGCTAAAATGTCAGTTGGAAAAATGTCTCGCCGTATTCTCGTTCTGTGAAATTACATAAAAGGAATGCCCCACTCTAACCGGTTCACTTGTGGAGTGTCGATAGAGAAGGAGCATAAATCATTTTGAGAGAGGAGTGAAATTCGTCGACGTCGCAACTATTCCACTTGAACTTGCACGTCGAGGGGCGATGAGAAATAACGCCAGTGCCTACCAAAGAGAAGAACAACGCCCATCAAGCTATAAAGGGCGCGATCAAGGCTTCCCCAAAACGATGTGATACTATAGGTAATTATCTCGAAAGGTTCTTGTTTCCTACAACAAGCGGTTTTCAACCTGAGGATCTTCAACTTCCTTTGAGCTCAAAGTGGTGCCTGGAGCGAGTATAACGTTACCAACATGTTCCTCCCTTCAAAAAGGTATCAAATATGAACGAAGGAAATTTTCATGTCATCATTATTGTTATAATTCAACGACGGATTAATATGCGATTAATTTGCTTGAAACGTGCGCTTATTGAGAAACATCACCTTATTCAGATTATGTACCTACATTATTGCGATAAATGAATGGCAATATCGGTGACAATGGTAGACCTCGCTCGTGAAAGCACAAGTCTTTCCACTCGCCAGTGGAGGTAGGAAGATGCTATCAGACAACGCCAATATCGTTTTGGGATCCTATCCCAATGAATTCATCGATTATAATTTAATTTTGTATTTATTTCTTCAGACATCAATGACTGCAAGAGACGGAGATGGAACATTAGAATACTGGTGAGAAATATAGTACCGGAAAATAATTTATAGGGGACGGAATTGGATGGAAGATAGAGGACTCAGCCTTCGATGGGAATTTGACTCAACTCGCAATACAAATGGACCTGGAAGAGAAAATGTCGCAAATATTGCAATGAGTTTTTCGAAAAATATTTTTCTAGTTTCAAGAAATGCTCATAGTCCACATGCTGGTCTCTTTCTGATGACTAAGATCTTTCATTACAATGTGGAATGTAAATCGATCAAGATGGGTTTACGACCGATTTCCGCACTACTGGCATGAACACCTAGAAGACGATCAAACCTAACGACGAATAATACTTAAAACCTTGCGGACGAAGTTACGGCGTTCTTGAGTTCTGTCTTTCAACTAAACATTTTGACTCCTCTTTTCAAGTCTCAGCTACAATTAAGAAACGCTGACAAAGGCTGTGAGTAATTTATTCATATTCAATTTTCAAGAGAGAGGAATATTCAATTTTGTTTAATCGCTTTCGGAATCCATTTTAAAAATAAAATCACTTTTTGTGTTGATGTGGAAGAATATTGAACTATGATTCAACTGCCATATTTAAGTTTTTGTTCATTAAATATTAACTAAATTGAAAGCCATTAAACACATCTCCGGCCATTAAAATTGACTCATTTTACGCCACGTACTGCCAACAAAAAAATTTGCATTTCCATAGTTTCGAAGAAATCTAAAAACACGTTATGTCCTTATCAGGATCTTGGAAAATTAAGAACTATTTTGTATCACCAGTTGGTCCGCTTTGCTATGTTGAATAACATAATCCATCAATTTTCTATCACCTACCTGATCAGAATTAGATCGTGCACTTGGTTTGAAATTGATTTTACCGCTTCAATGAGCGGAATTAAATTCAACTGCAGCCAATTTATAATTTAATCATCCGGCACAATCATCCTTCGTCTTTCAATCGAAACATTTCATGCCCGACCTTATCTGGTAGTCACCGATTTTCAATTTAACTGTCGGCGGAATGTATCATCTTTTTTTAAGAGGATGAAGTAGGTTGAAATTTTTCTGTGATAAACTTACTTAAAAATAGTCAAAATAAACAGAAATTCACATTCATATCTACCCGTTTTTCAATACTCGGTCGTGGAATAACTTGAGTTCTACCACTCATACACTCCATAGGCACCGCAGCTCCTGACGTACCGATTCACGTGCACCAATTCACGTTCAAAGGTGAATAATATAAATACCTACTTGTTCCCTATTTACTTCCTTTTATGGAAAAACATACAGTGGCACCTTAAACACTACGTACTGCTACTTAAGACGGCTAGGTGAGCTCGCAGGGACGGCTTGAGAATATTACAACGGAAAATAAGGTGCCTGATTGGACTCAACAAAGACAATGAACCTGGCTGTTGGGGCCCGAGCCTAATAGCAAAGCTTAGTGGCTGGGTGTGTCCTACCAGCGGGTCGCAATATTAGGCTTTCGACTTGAACGGGGAGAAGGAAGCAGGAAAATGGCGGCAAGTCCTCTTGTTTGTGCTCACAACAGGGCAGCTCATTCTCGAGCATCTCACATTCTGGTTAACTAGCCTCGTCCTAACTAATACCTGCAGGTGCCAACAAGTCGCAAATATATAGGACTTGACTGAGAGCAACGCCACACACCAATGTCGACACCCTCCAAAGAAAATTTTGCATAGTCATAGCTCAATGAAATCACGTACCTGGAGGTATGTACCAAGTGTGGCCAGCTTCTCTTTTCCGGAAACTGAGGTTTAGAGTCCTGATGAATGCGCTCGTTGCGGCGTGTAAATTCTTCTTGTCAATGACCGGTGAGTGTTCAGGGACTTGAGATGGGCGTGACCCCAAACCCAGATGAAGATTCGTCTTGAGATTCGCCTTTCTGGACCTGGAACATAAAGAAAGTACTTTTTAAAAAAATTAAAATAAGTACGGCGGTGTAGTCATCTTTCATCGTATATCACCTGAAATGCCTTCCTGCTACTTTTCTCTTCCTTTTGAGACCAATTTTGTAGGACACGGCAGTGGGATATAGCGACTCGTTATTTGAAAAAGATTCAAAATTAATTATATTCCCACTCTCTAGTCAGCATGAATTGGAACCGAATCCTATCCAGCAGTATTAAAACCACCGAAGCGATGTCAATGGGTCTCGATATATTTCCTGGGAGGAATAATTCTACCTGTATGAACTTGGAGACCAAGTTGCTATTGAGGTTTTGAAAATGACAGAAAACTTTGGACAGTATAATTATGTTACACGAGTCAGTATCATTGTCATTTGTGAATAGATAGGTGTCAATCCAAAATGAATGATACAAAACCATGTGTGCATGCCGAAATCTGTTTGGACCTCATCCCACTCAATTTAGAAGGTAGAAAAAATGCATTTGTGTGCAGAAATTTTATTTGCAAAATTCATCACTACCCTGGGGTTGAAATAGTTGACGTTTTTTTAAATTCATTGTTCAGCGGTTGGAGAAACTAAACGACAGAATTTTTTTAATGAATTTCCATTTACCTTATCATAATTTCTTTAAATCGCAAGAGGACACAATTTGATTTATTTTAATTTTTGATGGGAATTCTTGACGGGTAAGGAATAATTATTTTCAAAAGGATCTCGAAGGACCATTTTTAGAATAGCTGAACGAAAAGGCTATTCATTATCTTTTGGAAATTACTTTTATCGCAACAAACGCGAAAAGACGGTTACTTTGTTTCCAACTATAAATCCAAAGCCAGAGCATTAATTTCATAGCCAGTGTAACCTCATACCGAGCATGATTCCTCTCATCGACCACTCAACGCCGAATTGAAACCAGAACCCATTTAATCTCATTAAACTCATTGGTATTCGTTGCCTGGATCGACCCAACAGACTAATCGGATCAACGAGTTCATTTTGACGTAGTTTCGCTGAGTGGGGATCGAGATATAGTTTCCTACGTGGTTGTAAATGACTTCATCACAACTTTGCAAACCCTGGAACAATAGAGGTTACCGCTTGTTCCAACCTAGCCATCCCTTATTTTGATGAGTAGTTACTGCTCGTAAATACTAACCTCCTAGCGCAGACGTAAAGACGTAATAAGGCAAGTTGTATTCCAATCAGACAATACAACTGAGTACAACCACGGGAAAATGAAAGAAATAATTAAATTCAGCCTGAAGAATAGAAGGCGAGTCTTGTTAACAATTCATCTTCTACCTGAATTTCAGTTTGTAATGAGTTTTAATTGGGAAATAATTCTAAGTACTAGCAGTTAGTTAGTTTAACATCCAATCAACAGTCGCTAATTTTCTATTGTTTTGTTTTTTTTATGAAAAATATCCATTTTATTCTCACTATTTACTCCTTTAAACGAGATCGCTGATTCTAGGATAAAGGAAGCGACGGTTGGCTATACAGTGACAGTGTTTAGTCTAGGAATCGTCAAATGCGCAATTCATATGTAATACAAGTTTGCTGAATTCTGCGTCTCATTTTCATCTGAATACATCTGTCCGTAATGATCCTCAGTCGAAACCACAACGGCTGAGAAAAGGGCCACCGAAAAGAATACATAATAACGTATCATTCAATCCCAAAAGAGTGATTTTAGTGAAAAAGATCTTCTTTACGAGAAAATTTTTATAACGGTGGGTGAAATGGATTGAAAGATGCCTCAACTGACTCGGGGTTACTTTTATCTAATTTGTTTTATTTAAAATGAGAAGATTTGTTCTTTTTACGCCTCTACGATTCGAAAGGGTATTGAAATAAAATAAAAAAATAAGGAGACTTCCAGAATCAATTTTTAAAGATTCCTTAAACGACCTGGGACCAAAAATAAAATATCTTTCAATTAAACGCAAGTATAATTGGGAACGGATGGGGTCAGCTGCCACTCATCTGACATTGAGTGACATTATTCTTAAGTGAAATATTAATTAAGTTGATTGCCAATGAGCCATCGCGCTGATTGGGTATCACTCAAACAGCCTTGTGCAATAAACGTTCATCATTTTCATCTATATTACGCTCTTCCTCGAAGCGGTCCCAGGATTGAAATTTGCTAACCGAGCATAGTTAACTTGGAAACGGGCTCTTACGTCCAATGTATTTTCCATTGCTGTTTTCGTATTGTCAGATGTCGTTCGCGGATGTGATAGAGAAATGGGTTCGAATAGAACGTTAGGTTCGATTAATTCTTCGTTGACGATTCGGACTGGGGTGTAGTCGAGTATTCGATGGCGAGGCATGCTACTGTAAGCGCGCATGTCTGGGCTGCACCGGAGAAAAGACCAAGACGGAGGATCAACGTCTGAAATCAGGGTGAAAATCGAATTAATACGGGTAAGACATTACACAATAGAAGCTTCGCGTAGGATGCGAAAGTGGCACAAACGATCGATGGAGGAGATTTAAACCGATAAGGGCCCAGAATATGAATTGCTCTGTACTTTAAAGATTCCCTCCTTCCTCCTTTCTCCTTCCTCAAACATAAAAGAATTATGGAAGAGCCCGTTCTATGAAAAACAATAAGTTACCCGAAAAAAACATGTGGCTTACATCAATTCAATGTAATATAATTTCATCTGCACTGTAATTATACGTTCCCATTTCGTAATACAGATGAATAACGGGAAAAAAAGACCAACTCGTACAAAAAATATATAAATAAGGGAATTTCGGTTAATTTTGTGCTAATACGGTAAGCGGGTGGGGGCTCTGGCAGCTGAATGGAATAAGGATCAAGTTCGTGGGAGGACAATCAGCAAAGGTGCAAGAAGGCAGAACATCAACCCTCCAACAAACATTTTGGTTGTATAATGACAAGACTGGATTTTCATGGGATTATGAGAGAAAACTCTGACATGGAGCCTCCTACATGGAGGCTCATCAGCACTCAATATTATAGTTTGGGTTTACTATTCTTTTATAATAACCCTGTTATTCTTTTATAATAACCCTGTTATTCTTTAATAATAACGCGTCTTGTGCCTGAGGATCCATTTTTCCGATTTGACCAAAACCTTGTTATAATTGTTGAATCATACAGATTCAAAAACCAAACAGTCCGTCCGCCCTTCGCTCCGTGTTTGGCACTGGGAATACTTTAAATAATCTAAAATATCGTTCAGGGACTCTTTTTCGAATTTGTTGGTCTTCGAAACGTTTCAGGCATATCACATAACTGAAAATGTGTAGGAAATCCGTTCTCAGAATTTTAGGAGACCTTAGAGTAAGGGTTATAATTATTAGCTAAATTACAGGTGCTCAATAGATTCAGATGGGTCATAAACCGAGAGCTTTACATTGGGTGGAATTACCATGAGTCAAGGACAATTTGTAATAGTAATTAATTGGATTAAATGTTGTTCCTCATTATCATTATTGATTATTCAAGGAATAACCAACCTATGTTTACATGCAGAATGCCAGTCTTTCCGATTCGGCCCAAAATCTCGGGTGTCTCAATGTGTCTAGATAAAAATAAGCAAATTTCCGTCCGGCGTCCATGCCGATTTTGATAGTAAAAATTTTTCTACAAAATTTTTCTGAAATTTTGGTCAGGGACTCGTTTCTGGCTCTAGTTGGTCCTCAAAACTTTTCAGCCCGATCGGTCCGCACTTGGGGGGTGGTGAAGGGTCAAAATGTGTATTTTGAAAAATGGATTTTCGAGATTTTTACTGACCTAGGCATGTAGGGTGTCATTTACAACTAAATTTTTGACGCTGAATTCAGTGAGACGGGAAGCGGAACGATTGGCACCCTATGGAAGATCCTATGGGTCAAAATGGGTATCTATCTACCTATTTCAAAGGTGGATTTTCGAGATTTTTACTGACCTAGGCATGTAGGGTGTCATTTTCAACTAAATTTTTGACGCTGAATTCAGTGAGACGGGACCCGGAACGATTGGCACCCTATGGAAGATCCTATGGGTCAAAATGGGTATCTATCTACCTATTTCAAAGGTGGATTTTCGAGATTTCTGGTACCTAGGCGTATGGGTATCATATTCCACTACATTTTTGGACGCTGAATCAATTGGAATGAGTCTCCATGCTCCTGGTCCGAGGAATAACCAACCCCTGTAAATGAATTTGCAGCGTATTTTTTTTTTTTTTTTTAAAGGTTTATTTTAAATTTATCATTACCGAATAAGATGTAATTACTATCAGAGAGCGTATCTTTCACCCAACAACGTTCATTGAGAATTAAATATGGCTTTTGGGGGCGTTTAGTATACATTATTCCAACCTCAATTCAGGAACTAAGGTATGCGTAGTGGGATGTTCACGTTGGGAAGGGAAAACGTATGGTTCTCCTCTTTAAAGCATGTTAGTTCTTCCATTCTCCATAAAGGTCAAATACATGACGGTGCACTCTAGGACAACCGCAGTATTGAAAATTATATAAACCAAGGATTAGGTAGGTACTCACCAGAGAATGAGCAAGACCGTTGAATATTGGAATTTACGGAATCGCTTTTATCGGACAATCTGTCATTGGTCAATTTGATGTTGTTATTGTTGTTTCCAACTGCCGATCCGGAAAGGCGCTCCCTAGAAAGAAGACAAAATTCAATAAATACAAGGTGGTGGCACAAAACACATGGTAGGTAACAGGTAGATTGGTTCCAGACCGCGACATTGGTTGCATAAGTATGACTTCACTTGCGCTCGGCAATATTGTCGTTCTACAGAAAAAAGAAATGCTCACATTTGTTTGTAGCAGACCAGGCAGAGCCACCTGTTGGTGTCATAGTGTCGACAGCTCTTGCAGACCCTTTGATTGCACGAAGGGCAGTTAGCTCCTCGATTTATGATTCTCCCCAGTTCACCTCGACATCTGTGGAAAACACAAGGAAATGGATTCAATTTTCCATATTCCTACACTTGGTCTGTTTAACATAATAATATATTGGGTCATTATACATATTGGAAGTATGCACTCTTAAATTCTTATCGGGGGAAAAAACGCCTTTATCACACCCTGACCACCATATAAATCCGGCTCATTATTTTTCAATCAGGTCACCGAAAATAGAGGAAGGATATGGGTAAAAATCGGTATTTTGAAATCATGACTTACACTATTTCCTTTTTTCACCGTTACATTTGGTTCCTATTATGATTCAGAGTTGGTAGGTTCATTGGTGAGGGCCTCAAAATTACAGAGGTTCTTGATAAATATACCCCCCTCACTTCTCCCCTCTGGCCATAAATGGGGAACTCGGGCCTGAATTGGTGACGCGTTTCAGGAGACCTCTGACAAAATGGTGGGATATGAATAAGCTACTTATTGCAATTTATTGCAGGTTACTGCTTACATATCAGATAAAAATAAATATACAAAGGCGTATGAGCGAACGAAATAACGTAGTGAAAGTGTGTTTTCACTTATAAAGTTTGATGAAATCGGCTATCACGGCGGAGCCCTTACATATCTGATTTCCAATCAAAACACAAAGGTGCTCTGTCCTCCTATTGGGGCTTTTTGTCCATTTTACTCAAAGACGCCTATCTCGTTACAGCTATGGGCAGGTGAATAATGAGAACTTCCTTTGAAAATTTATAGCTTTGAATTAATTCGTAGGTGCCACCCACCTGGACCTAGATCTCCTTTGATGGACTGAAACCCGGAGATCATTCTACCGTCAACTGCTCATGCCTTTGAGGTGACACCACATCCTGGAGGATGTCGAAGTGGCTTCTAGACTGGAAGGGCATTACCTATCGACCATGAATCGACCTCAATGGCTCGAAGAGTTTTATTTATCAAATGAGAAGCATAATGTCATTATCAACGTCTTATTGTATCGACTTCAACTCAATAGGGAGTGTACACCCATACACAGATTCCTAGATTAAATATTCGACTTGAACAATCAACATTCCAATGTTCACCTTATTTTTTAAAAATAATTGTTGAAACTCATACCGTGTGCAGGCTCGGCCTCCAAGGAAATGCGGGTGGTTGTCATCCTCGCTGCCAGTGTACTGAGTGCCTTTACGTCGCAGGCTCTGCAGCTCCCCTTTCAACCGTCTGGAAAAGATAAAATGAAATAATCAAAATCAAGGTTGTTTATGGCTCTTGTTCTCTTGTTCTTTTTTTATGTTACCTATTAGTACATTTTACAAATTCAAGACAACTCGTCATGGTTTAAAGGTGTGAAATGGGGCTAAAACAGTATAGTTTAGGGAGATCTCCGCTTTAATACCGTCTACGGTACCTTTCACCCTACCTAGATTGGACTTTTTTCTCCGCCACTATCCAATTCCCGTCTGAGAAGTAGTGGATTTCAGTCTCTAGCCTCTACTCTCTCGCTCTCTCTCGCAAGATAACCAACCGCATGAGACAGAAAACGAAGTCCAGCAGTTTAGTTTGTCTCGTTCGAGTCGCGAGGGATACAATGGCAAAAGTAACGGTAGCGCTTGAATGGAACCGGCCTGCTATCCGCTTGATTCTAATTGGTATGCTTCCCCGATCCACGAGAGGACTAGGAACGTACGGTGGATTTCACGGGAAAGAAGACGTAAGTCCGTAAGACCATACCGGGGATTTCAGCTGGATCCAATTACAAAACGGAATCACCAAAAGCAATCGAATTGAGTGAACAGAGATATTTTATTTGCAATCTTTATGAGAGATCGTTCGACCCGATTCCATCAGTGCCAGATGAACAGAAGCGCAAAGTATTCATCAACCCGATCACATTAAAAAAAAAAATATCAAATATTAACGAAATGAAACAACGAGGGGAATAGTTACTTAATAAATCGAATCTTCGATCTTATTAGATATATTGAATAGGTATATCCAATGAGGTATCTGTTTTGGCCAAGCCCAAAAGAAGTAATAACAAAAAATTATCTATTATCTGTCCTTCTATGAAAATGGGATCTACCAGCGTCTTGCTCCGTGTTTGTTGACACCCCTCACGCCGCGCCTCTCCATTGTCATTTAACCAGCAGGCTCAAACATTCCATCAGTTCTATGGTCCACCCCGTTGACCACTGCACTTGTCTCGTCAGTATCATCCATGAGCTCGAGGCTCACAGACTGGTCCTTGCTACCGCTACTATAGGCCCAAGTTTTTGTTATGAGCCGTCGTCGAGTGTGAGTCGCAGTATCTCCCTCACGACAAACCATACCATCCGACGCCCTCATTCCTCGCTATCCCGAAGGTGATCGGAACGCTACATATTACTTCCCCGTCACGAAGGGAAATAATCCGGGACGTCGTCGCCTATCAATTTATCCCTCGCCACGAAGGGAAATAAGTCGGGAACGTACTCAGCCCAACAGAGTTCGCGGAGACCGATACCTCGCGACTCCACTCGGATCTCGTCGGCGTTCCTTGTTGCCGCTTAGCCTTCGTCTTTCTCCGAAGTCGACATTTGATACCTGGCCAGGTCGTACATTTTAATTTAATTTAGTTATACCATCGCTTTATATCCGATTAAAGTAACTCTTTCCTTTCTATTTCGATTTGGTTTCTATTAATATTTCCCTACCTGGAAATAACATTCTGGTAGCAGAACGTGGTTTAGTTTTCTTTTCTTTTCCATTAATTTCTCTGTTTAATTTATCATTAGCTGTTATTATACCAACCTATTAATTTGCACGTTGTTTTTCTTTCTTTTTGTTTGTTTTGTTTTGATTTCTCTTGAGTCTAGGTAGTTGACTTCTCTCCTCCGTTCATTCCTTTTCTCCTTAAACTTGTCCCACGTCCCGTCCGTCCTAATTAGCCATGGCTGAAGACCGCGATTTGCAAATAGCTTCATTGAAGCGAAAAATTACTGAGTTCGGTCAGCGAGCGCAAAATGCCTTTGAGCACGGAAAAAAGGCTCTCGCCCCGGACGCCTCCGATTATACAATCGCTAAATTCAAGGCCGTGCTTAAAATTATGGAAGCAGCCTATCCCAAATATGAATGCAATTGGGATGACCTTTGTGATTTCCCTGCTAAACAGGGTGAAATATTACCCGGAGACAAGGATAAGGAAATGAGAACTTCTATTGAGTCCTACTACCATGGAGCACTGGCTCTTGCGGAACAATTGGCGATGCGGAAAGAGGCTGCCATGGAGAAAACTCGTGCTGATGAAGAAGCTGCTCGCCTGGAGGCATCACGAGGTATGTCTCGACCGGATCTTAATCAATCAAATAGGCCTGCTTCGAAAAGTCTCCCTAAAATTCAGCTTCCTAAATTCGAGGGTCATATGCTTGATTGGGTCAAATTTAGGGACATGTTTCTTTCACTGGTCCACAATGATGATGGGATCAGCGACACTGACAAGTTTCACTATCTGCGAACCTCGCTCACCGGCAGAGCCCTGAGTGTAATTAGTCATATTCAGATATCTGCTGTTAACTACTCTCTCGCTTGGGATGCCATCAACGAAGTTTATGACAAGCCCCGCCTTCTTGCCATTACTTACCTGGATCAAATTTTGAATTACAAACGTCCCTCGGGTAGCGTATCTCATGACTCTCTACAGCACTTTGTGTCAGCTGTGGGTGATGCCGTCGCTGGGTTCAAAAACCTCCATGTTCCGGATGAGGCAGACTTTCTTTTGTTTCAACTCATGGTTCGAAGTCTTGACCCAGCAACTCGAGACTTATTTGAAATGTCCAACAGTGCCACATACCCTAAATATGACTCACTCCTAAAATTTGTACGTGAGAGGTGTTTGGTATTACAACTTGCCAGCCATGGAGCTCCATCTTCTCATACAGTGCCCAAGCCTGGCAAATTTGTGAAAGCGCCAAGGATCCACACTCCAAATACCGCACTGATCGCCAATATGACCGAGGAAGCAAAAGGATCATCAAAATTCAAGTCCACTCCCCTCAACCAAAATAGCCCGTGTTTTGTTTGCAAGAATGAAACCCACCATCTTCTGAATTGCAGCAAATATGATCAGGCATCTGTCGCCCAGCGTCGCAACTGGCTTCAGGGTTATGGGGGCTGTACAAACTGCCTCTCTAGTGTCCACACCACGCAAAACTGTAAATCCAAATGGCATTGTCGCTTCTGCTCCGAGAGACACCACTCGTCCCTCCACCCTCATGATGACTCTCACCTCAAGAAGCGCCACCACTCGCCATCCAATCAGCCCAACTTTGTGGCAAGCTGCGTACGGGCCGGTCATCCTCCTGACACTCAGGTCCTGTTAGCCACTGCTGTTGCCGAATTCCGCGACGCTCGTGGGCATTATCAACCAGTCCGACTAGTTATTGATTCGGGGAGCCAGACTTCCTGCCTTACCAAGAAATGTGTCCATCGCCTTGGACTCAACGTGCAACGCACAGACAAGAAAATTGCGGGTATTGGTCAATCCCCTTTGGACGGCGTCAAAGGCACCACTTCTTGCATCCTACGACCATGCAATTCTACTAACCTCCAGTATCAAGTTGAAGCCATGGTTGTATCCAACATCACCTCCCAGTTGCCTACCTCTCCAGTGCCTGTTTCCTTCGTTCAACACTGTTTGAACTATGACTTGGCAGATCCACAGTTTGGGAAACCAGGCCAAATTGATTTTCTGCTGGGAGCTGATCTTTTCCCACAAATATGGCAACATGAATCAATCCCTCTCAATGGTTCCCTTGCTCGACTCTACAAAACCACCTTAGGCCATGTTGTTATGGGTGAGATCATCAGGCAGCAGGAAGAAGACTCGTCAGCTGTCACCACTCTCTTCACTGTCCAGCAGAAGAGAACCATTAGCAGCATCAATTTTGACCTGAAGAAATTTTGGGAGGTTGAAGAAATTAAATCGGTTGACCCTTCCATGAGCCCCAGCCATCAGGAGTGTGAGGAGCACTTCCAACGGACTCACTATCGACTACCAACTGGTCAATACGTGGTGCGACTGCCATTCCAAGAGACTCCTCCTGAGTTCCCAGACGCACTTTCTAATTCGCTGAAAAGGCTTCGGAGCCTCAAAAGGAAGCTTGATGCCAATCCGCCGTTACATGAGCTCTACACTAACTTCATGACTGAATACCACCAACTGGGACATATGCAGCCAACGAATGACCCTCCTAAGTTTGTGGTACCCCACCACTGTGTGGTAAAACAGACAACAGGTGCTCCGAAAATTCGCGTTGTCTTTGATGGGAGCGCTCATACCACAAACGGTTCACTCAATCAGTTCCTCCACGTTGGTGCTAAGCTCCAGAATGACAGCCGCCTCATCATTCTTTGCTTTCGACGACATCAATACGCGTTCACCACAGACATCGTTAAGATGTATCGCATGATACTCGTTGATAAAAGGGACCGTCCGTACCAACAAATCATATGGATGGATTCAACTTCCAACAACTGGATTCGCTATGAACTGTCCACAGTGACCTACGGCCTTACGTCATCACCATTTTTGGCTCTTCGAGTCATCAAGCAACTTGTTGACGATCATGGTCCTGAGTTTCCCGCTGCTACCAAGGTGTTGACTGAGGACATTTACATCGATGACATCCTGAGTGGAGCTGCCACTGTGGCCGGATCTATTGATCTTCGAGATCAAATTATCGCCCTGCTGAGTAAAGCAGGTTTTAGTCTCAGTAAATGGGCAAGCAACGTTCCAGAGCTCATACCTCAGCTGTGCACTACCTCAGAGGCGGATTCTCAACCCATTTCTCTCGACGATGACAGCAGCTGGATCAAGCTCCTGGGTCTTCATTGGGACTATCACACTGACGAATTTCTGTTTGTCATAAACTCCATCGCACCATCCAGTACCAAACGCGGAATATTGTCAACCATTGCTCGCCTCTATGACCCCTTAGGCTTCTTGAGTCCTGTTGTTTTTCTCATGAAAACGTTCATCCAGGAAATTTGGAAACTCGGGCTGGACTGGGACCAAGAGATTACAGAACCGCTTCAGAAACAATGGAATCTTATCCTCAAGGAGTTACCCCAATTGGCACAGGTACGAATTCCTCGATTCATTCATGACCCCAATGAATCGGCTGTTCAAATCATTGGGTTTTCAGATGCTTCTGAGAAGGGTTATGCTGCAGCTCTATATCTACGCATAATTCGAAACGACAAAGATGATGCCAAAGTTTTTCTACTAACAGCCAAGTCACGGCTTGCCCCTCTTAAAACTATGACAGTTCCCCGCCTAGAACTATGCGGCGCCCTTCTACTAGCAGAACTATTGGCTTCCATCGAGCGGTTTCGTTGTTCACTGCACGGTACACAGATGGACCTTGTGTGCTTCACAGACTCGTCAATTGTGCTGAATTGGCTTCACATCCCGCCCTATAAACTGCATATATTTGTTGCTAACAGGATTCAGAAAATTCTCAACATTATCCCTGCGCAACATTGGCGCCATGTAAGCTCTGAAGACAACCCAGCGGATTTTGGCTCACGAGGACTCCTTCCCACAGAAATCATCAGCAATTCTCAGTGGTGGAACGGTCCATCATGGCTCTCCGCATCCGAGCTAATGTGGCCCAAGTCATCAGTCGTTGCTCCTGGCATAACCTTACCCAAGATAAAACCTGATAAGCCCATCTTGATGACCACACATCGTCAAAACCCTCTGTGTGCCTGGATACAACGTTTCTCTATGTATGGGCCGCTGATCCAATCGTCTGCGTGGCTTCAACGGTGGCTTCACAATCTGAGGCATGTAAGCTGCTGTTGCTGTAGATTACGCACTGGACCTCTCAATCTGGCTGAACTCGAACTTGGACTGAAAATCTGCGTACGAGCGATTCAATCCCATCACTTGTTCCAGAACTCCACGCAGAACTTATTGGTAAAGGGTTTTGAAAACTTGCGTCCCTTTATAGACTCGGAGGGCATTGTGAGAGTGGGTGGTCGCCTTGAGAATGCTGCCGTACCTGATACACAAAAACAGCCAATATTGCTGCCTCCCGATTCTCATTTCACAGCCCTTTTGGTCGACCATTATCACAGAATATATCTTCATCCAAGCGCAAGCACTCTTCAAGCCGTCATCCAAACCCGTTATTGGATTCCGTCCCTCCGGCGAATCATTCGATCTCGAGGCTTTCGTTGTATGCGCTGCTATCGGTCTCGAGCCAACCCTCTGAACCCTGTGATGGGAAATCTCCCAACATGTCGTGTTCAAGGCACCAGGGCTTTCCTCCATGTTGGCGTCGATTTTGCTGGACCCTTTCAACTCAAGGAGTCCTCTCGTCGCAAGGCAGCAGTTGGCAAAGCATATTTGGCCCTCTATGTTTGCATGGCCACCAAGGCACTTCATCTGGAGCCTGTTACCAACCTCACAACTGAAGCATTTCTGGCCTCTTTTGACCGCTTTGTCTCCAGGCGTGGCCTTCCATCTGACGTCTACTCGGACAATGGAACCAACTTTTTGGGTGCCTCTAACTATCTTAGGGAACTTTATATCTGGTTTCAGAACAGCAGTACCCAGGACAACATCAAACATTATGCGCTCAAGCAAAGAATCACCTGGCATTTTAATCCACCGCAAACTCCTCATATGGGAGGGATATGGGAAGCAGGTGTCAAATCAGTAAAGGGTCATCTTCGTCGCATTGGTGCTCATCAACCCCTAACCTATGAAGAACTCACAACTCTCTTCACCAAAATTGAGGCAATCCTTAACTCAAGACCACTATGCCCTCTTCCTACCAGCCCAGATGAGATGAGTTACCTTAGCCCTGCCCATTTCTTGGTGGGCGGATCCCTGTTAGCCAGTCCTGAGCCCTCATACCTAGACACCAGAGAACATCTACTTACAAGATGGCAACTGCTGGGACAATTGACGCAACAATTCTGGGCCAGCTGGAAGTCCAACTATCTCTCAACTCTGCAACGCCGGCCAAAGTGGTTCAAGGATTCGATTAATCTAAACGTTGGCGACCTGGTCCTCCTCAGAGATACATCCGCTCCTACTCATTGGCCACTAGCCCGTATAGTCGAACTTCATCCAGGTAAAGATGATGTTGTGCGCGTTGTTACCATCAAAACTCCATCAGGCAAGCTATTCAAACGTTCTGTGGGTAATCTTGTTCCCCTGCGCCCCCTATCCTATCCTTCCTATCCAAGCAATCCTTAAATTTGACTCAAATTTGGTGGGCGGCATGTTTTGGCCAAGCCCAAAAGAAGTAATAACAAAAAATTATCTATTATCTGTCCTTCTATGAAAATGGGATCTACCAGCGTCTTGCTCCGTGTTTGTTGACACCCCTCACGCCGCGCCTCTCCATTGTCATTTAACCAGCAGGCTCAAACATTCCATCAGTTCTATGGTCCACCCCGTTGACCACTGCACTTGTCTCGTCAGTATCATCCATGAGCTCGAGGCTCACAGACTGGTCCTTGCTACCGCTACTATAGGCCCAAGTTTTTGTTATGAGCCGTCGTCGAGTGTGAGTCGCAGTATCTCCCTCACGACAAACCATACCATCCGACGCCCTCATTCCTCGCTATCCCGAAGGTGATCGGAACGCTACATATTACTTCCCCGTCACGAAGGGAAATAATCCGGGACGTCGTCGCCTATCAATTTATCCCTCGCCACGAAGGGAAATAAGTCGGGAACGTACTCAGCCCAACAGAGTTCGCGGAGACCGATACCTCGCGACTCCACTCGGATCTCGTCGGCGTTCCTTGTTGCCGCTTAGCCTTCGTCTTTCTCCGAAGTCGACATTTGATACCTGGCCAGGTCGTACATTTTAATTTAATTTAGTTATACCATCGCTTTATATCCGATTAAAGTAACTCTTTCCTTTCTATTTCGATTTGGTTTCTATTAATATTTCCCTACCTGGAAATAACAGTATCGTACTCGTTTGCTCGAACTTTTGAATTTGAAGCTCTTGCCACTTTTCAAGTTTAATTCATTGGAGATGTATCAGTTAGGGGAATCCTCTTACCGGGTAGAAAATAACTTTTTTGTTTTATATACTTCATTTGTTTTTTGGCTCTGGAAAAGGATATAATCGGATAGGGATTCGTATTCATTGTACGTGATGGGCTTTTATAAGGAATTTAGGTATATCAAACAGATTCAATTCTTCTGGTCGTTATAACTGGCCGTAAGATCAGTTGTTTGGTAAGCGTAACTAAATAATATCATCATCATGGCGCGAAAACACGGCAGGCAGCCATTAATCGTCCATTATTACGTTGTTACATGCAGTTTGGCCCTTGAACAGCACAATAGAACCGCCCTTGAAATATCTCCATCTCATCGCCTCAAACCATTGGCGCTTCCATTATACTTACTGTAGAAGGACATGAAAGGATTCTCGGTCAGTAACCATCAATCAACGAACGTTTTTTGTTTTCTTTTCTGTCGCTTTTTTCTGCGAAACCATTATAATGAAGATCATATCATTCAAATTTTGTTTGTTTATTACCCACCAAGGATGGGCAAAATGAATAAGGCGTAGTTTTAGGCTCTTCCACACTCGAACGCTCCTTTTCAGGGCGTAGAACAATGAGGACAAGAGGCGCGGTCCTGAACCAAAATATTCTTAATGTAAAATGAACCGCCCCTCAATGACTGTAACGAATTAAGTTGTTCTTCAATACATGGTCCGATGGAATACAAATAGGTGCAATAATCGACATTCGGTAGGAACTTGGACGGTTAGTAAAATCATCGCATACTTCAGAGCATCATCGAGCAAATTGATTCAGTGAATGAATCAGATTCCCGAGAGAAAAGCTCAACTAAAGAGTAAAATCTTACTTTGTGGGAGACTGAACTTATTCGGCGAGCTTGGAATCATGAAATGCTTGTTTCTTTTTTGGCGAGTCTGCGACGAGTTACATATTAAATTGAGTGAATCACAAGTTTTGATTCAACTATCTTCAAATGAAGTAGAATGACTATTGAAATAAGAGTGGCGCTGAACCCTCTCTTCTTTTGCACTTACATAATATACAATTTGTTATCATAAAGAGTATAGATAGGATAGGATAGGATAGGTACTCTCAAAAGTCAGAAGGGAAGATACACGTACGAAATTGGCAAAAAAATAATCGTCTATAATTATTACAGACATTTTTTAATTCGAACCAATTTTGAACCTACACTTGGCGTTAATATTAGCGCAAATCGACAAGAATCTTGATTTGAAAGGTCAAGGAACAGGATCGTCTTTTCCATAGCTGAGAGGATCTGCCGCATTCCTATACATGGGTCACACCAATAAGGCTTTCACTTTCGAGATAAGGCACGATTTGAGGCGACATTCAAGCGGTAAATGGAATTCAGAAGTGAAGTGGGAAAAGGAAAGCGCGCTTATAAATTCAAATTCCCAAGTTTAGTTTTATATGGTTATTCTCACGAGAAGATTTTCAGGCAGAGAGGACGAAGAAGAAATTACCCGCCTATCATTCGGGGCAACGAAAGAGGCTATTGTCCAGCGGATATTGGCTTTGTGGAGTCCTCCGGACGAGTAGAAGGTACGTGACATACGTAGGGCCATTCACCTCGGCAACCCGCCATAAGTCTCTTCTATAAGACATGGGCAAGGAGGGCTGTTTCTATCTTTTTGTTTCACTAACTAACATCGAGAAAATATGGGAGAAGGAGAATGCCCGAATGGAAGAAACTCCGGCAAAGGCGGAAATACGTGTAAGATCCTGGCGTCGGTAGTTTGCTCAGAAGTGCGATAGAAAAAAAATCTTCTAACGGACACCAAAATAAAGTTGGAAAGAGGTATTTATTAAAAACATTGACAAAAATTTAACAAGAAGACACTTTCAACAATAGGTGGGTACGAACGATTTTCAAGAATCAGAAACGTACACCATACGTATATATGCGACATGCGATGACGATAAGAGCCTAAAAAATAAGGACTAATTGCACTAGGGTCACATAATGGCATCATTGACTCAACGCATCCACCATTATTCAGAATTGAAACACATATTCAGACGGGTTATAAAAAAGAAATCATCTATTGGAAACACCCATACAACAAAGTTCGATACAACAATACCTTTTTTCGTGCCGCGAATACTGCGATAGAAGAGACTCCACTGCTCATCTAGGGGAAGAACAAGGCTGGATCAACCTTGATCCCGAGTTGGAACCACGATCTCTTACCGGATTTATTTTCCCTCGCAGTGGGATGATTGGATTACAATCTCAATCGCCCTCATCGCAACACCTTCATCCCGTCACCTCAAGAGAGACGTTTGAATTATAGAACCGCCCGATAAAAAGTGAGAAAAAACTCAAGCACGACTGGATAACTATAGAGCTACTGCTTTGAAATAAATTCGGTATCTCCCGGCGGAAAAATAAACATCACAAAGTGAGTGACAGGTTGGCACGTGGAAAAATTCGATAAATCGCTCAGACAAATGCAGTTTACAAATTGTACACGAAAAGTAATAGGTATTGTTGAAAATCATGTAGTGCAAGATAGAATATAAAGGGCTCTTAAACTGCTTCAAGTTTGGATCTCTTCACCTTCACCATTCACCATTCTAAAATAGCATTCCATCTTTCACTAAAGGCGGAGGAATTTTTAATAGAGAAGAGTTTGGCAGGTTCTTTACAGAAACTTGGGGCTCAAAACAATAAATGATTTCACGCGAATTTTCGCTAAGGAGGCAAAAAATTAGATTCAGTTTTGTTCTTTTGGATAATAAAATTAATGGGAGTTGGTTCCTTCTACAGCTCCTGTACAGCGTGAAATGTGTACCGATGAGCGAACGATCAAGGCATTAATGATTATTTTTGTTATATTAATTTATAGGTTGAGAGCATCAATTCGCTTCGACATTCAGTATTCATCTAACGTGTGTAAAAGAAAGAAGATCCGACTCGGAGGCAAGCAAATTGAAGACAACTCTTACATTTCATATTACAGGGCATGTCGTTGGAGGGATGGAAACTGAAGAGGGAAGATCCTTACATTCGATATTCGATCAGACGTCGACTCTGCAGACGGGTAAGAAAGCTTCCTTCCCATAAAGGGAGAGGCCAGGTACAGCAGTGAGGGTGAAGCATCAAAAGAAGCTTGGTAATTGGGGTGTGGCGGGGCGGTTTGTGACTGAGGTTGTGCAATCAAATGAAAACAAAGCCCGCATCCGAACAAAGGACCTTCTTATATTGACCTCGTCGACAATAGCTTTCGTTGAAGGTACGTTGATAAATATTGTCAAGTGCACTGGAACACCAACATAGTAGTAATTTCACGCTTACTGAGCAACTCGATTGAGAAGCGAACATTTGAATTTTCAACAAATTAAAGACGGGACCAAAGGGATGAATAATGTTCACCTATAGGTATTATCTCTTGCAGAATAATCCAAGATACGCGTCAAGCAACAAGCGACGAAACATGCGTCAAGGATATTACTATCAATTTTCCTGATGAGTGTGTGTAGGTAGGAACTTTGGCGAAGACAATGAGAAGACAATTAGGTCAGCCAAGTAACACAATCAATAAGGAGTGGTAAAACACCATGGAAGCTGGACTATAGGAACTATATCAACTGAGGTTGTTTATGTTCTCAGGTAGGACACGCACGGTCAATCTATCATCTCCACCGTCGCGGATGGCTGGATTGGCGCAGGCTCCCAACATGACTATCCTCTTACATCTACCAACACAGGGTGACATAATTAATTTTTTGTCCCAATTCACGCCCAACTTCCTCTCTGTACGATCAAAACTCTGCTAGTGAGGGAGGCATTGATTGTTCATTGATTCAACAAGAAATTTTAGAGTATTGTCGTAAAGAAAACCCGTAGTTACTGATACAGAATACGACTCAGGTTTTCCGTTTTAAAAATGTGAAACATGTCAGGGGATCGTGAAAGAAGAGATCAACTCCTACAGTCCTTCACAAGGGGACTGCTTCAAAAAGTCAGACGGAAATCCAAATTTGCCCTTTCGTCCTAGACGTCATACATTTTTGAGAATATCGATCAAAAATTAAATGACACCTTTCGCCAATATTGTCCGACTTACAATATTTCATCCCCTCGGACGTTGCCTGCTACGAACGCGACTCATAAATTTAGCGTCCGCAATCACATAGAAAACAATGAACGCTGACAATGCACGAGTCGTGAAAATCGTATTCTCACCGGTCAATGCCAATCAAAACCGGAACAATATTCGAAGCCTGGAGGCGGAAAGTTTGAATATTTAAAATGAATGGGCTTACTTTTATAAATGTGAAAATATGTTGACATACCACAGTGCTTCGTTAACCGGAATGTCTCTTCCAGGAAAATTAGCTTTACCCTTTCTACCATATCACCAGTAATACGAGTAATAGCGACTATCGTTTAAACTGACATGATAAAAAATGAATATTCCAGGGAACTCGAAGGGCACCTTCCTGTTAACTGACAACCCTCAGATCGGGATTTCATACACAGGCTTGGTCTTCAAACATGCTAGCTTCTACCGTTTTGAATTACGTAAATTATTGGATCTCAATGTCAACGAGGTGTTTCATTTTATCATAGTTTCAATTCATAATTTCATTTGACTTTGGGCTAAGAGTTGATCAAAATCAGTGTGTACTCTATTACAATCATTGAAATAGCACGGGATGGAGGTACGATCGTATTACTTACCCTCAAGATCCGCCCACCTATTTGAGGGTGATGTTCATACCTTCTGCAAAAATCGAGTTAAATCCGATTGAAATTGAATCCCTGTGCTGGAGTGGAGTTAATCATGTGTGAACATTTATTTTATTCAGTAATTTGTACGCCCCCCTACCCCCCTTGACCTTTTTTATGTCAACTTATGATCCTAACTCTGAAACAGAGACGATAAAAATTGGCAGTCAAAACTGTTGTTGAAACGGGATTCATCAAAAATCGAATGAATGAAATACTGATAAAAGGAATTTGATAACGGGAATGAGCTTGATTTAGAAAATGAACGCATCTTTTATCATTATGATCTCAGTGGTATGGAAAGTGATGCCGAATGGCTTTGTCGCTATCAAGACTCTATTACGTTTGGCACCAGAGGCCATTAGTCCTGCGATTATCCACCAACAATTAGCATCTTGCGTCACAGTCTGTCCTTCCTAGCCCCAGCTTGAGACCCCATTTTGAATGTGGTAGTTCACGTTGTAACTGTGACACACCTGGATTTTGCAATGTCTTTTTTATCGACAAGGTACACAGGTGCAGATACGATGTGTGCATGTACTTAGTATTCTCACACACATATCAGTTCTTGTAATGAAACGCTCACTAGGACTACATATTTAATACACGAGTGTAAAATTTCAATTTCAAAATCATTCAATAAAACATACATTCAAAAAATGTTCAACTAAAATTCAACAATTAAATTGTTATGTATAAACATGTTATGTATCAAATAATGTTTTCATTTCTTAGGACTTCTCGATTGCGCAACGTGGAAAAAAGTTGATAGTTGAAAGGAAATTGGAAATATTCTCAGAACAAAGATTGCATAGGAGAATAACACCATTACGAAGCATGTACTGGACTACGCTCCAACCTGAGAACCAGTTTACTACCACATAGCACATTGGATATCAATGTGGTATTATACTATTGTGTAGTATTAGTAGTATTGCATTGTATTCACCTTAATTTGTTTGGACCTTTGTCTTGAACTTCGTGACATTCCTGTCATTTCTACGAATATTCCCCGTAATACATTTATTTGACTGCCACTTAATGTGTGAAAGGGAAAGAGAATGCTATAGAACCGGAAGAAAAAGGGGTAAAACGTGAAACCCAAGTCTTGGTACATCGGGCATCGTAGGATTGGACACTTTTTCTCAGGGCAGATTCTGCTGTAGAGTGATCAGTTTGTTTTTCTTCAACACCGCTTATTATGAATGAGTAAGTGTGTGTTAAGCAGTAAGTAGGTAAGAGTGAGTAAGCAGAAGCCGGAGTAGGTTTTCAATGCGAATATGTAGTATGTTGTGCGTATCTGTTCTAAGTGGGGTAAGTATCCCCTCAAGTGTCTCGAGCCTACAGACCAGGTCCTAACTACCCTCCTTATGCATTTTCCATCTAGTTAAGCCTTGCCAGCAAACAAACTAAGGTGTAGGCCGAGTTTGCGAGAAAAAAATTGCATTGTTTCTAGCCGACAGTGCACATATATATTTTTTTTAAATGGCATGACGAAAAATGTTTGCGCGTTAGACAGTATCACGTAGACTTTGAAAAACACCCATGAAAACTACTCATGCAATAAGGGCGAATTAGGGAGAAATTGAGGAAGACTCTATGGATAGTCTTAATATGGTGAGGTAGATGGATGGTTATTTTTGCTGAATTTTCCAAAAAATACCTACACAACGACTATATACATCACGTCATTCCGTTTCTACAGCAGCCATCTCATTTGGTATAAAATCTACCCCCCCCCCCCTTTGTTGCCAACGTAAAGAAGGCAAAAGCGGCTGCATTCAGACTATTATATCTATACACATTTTTCGAAATATTTTTACCACGCAAGGATCTACCTTTTAGTGTCCATCCCTGATGCCAGCGCATATTGTTCTTCCATTACCTCACACTATCGGCGCGCTTACTCGGAAATACTAACTCACATCACCCACTCGCCTGTCAACATTTTCCTCGACTATTCAGGAAGTCAGGACAACAATGGTTGTACTGCACGTGATAGTCAACGACTTATATGCAAAACAAAGCCAGCTTTTTTGTCGATTCAGCCTCTTTATCGCTAAGAAAACAAAATCTAGGCGATGACCGAGCGTTTGGGGAATATAACAACGGTGATCAGCGATGTGACCGTTCTCATAATCCTTGGAGAACTCAGAAAAAACAACTGCTTTACCAATAAGCTTAGGAGCTTACTTATGGAATTTCGAATCGCTATCCTCCTTTTTTTATTGCTTCGATCATTTGTGGCGTCTCGCTGATTAGTTTACGCGTGGCCAATGTCTCCCCAACGAACGTCTAGATTGGTCGGCTTAGAGTGTTATTTGATTTTTAAGGAAGCGCAATTTTAGGTGTAGACATTCCTGGTGAATAATTTATGGTGGGTGTAGAATGGTTCCTGTCACCTCTGAGGCTCCCTATCGATTTTAAAACGGTGCCAAGTCTCTGCCGAGACCTGCTGCATCGCTAGAAAATCCCGTCCCCCCAGGTCTCAACTTTTGTGACCTGAGAGTTGGAATAGAGTGAATTCAAACTGGCATATTAGTTGAATTTTCAAGCGGATTGGTGGCTACCGGGGGATTAGTTAACAATCGTCGTTGGAAACAGAAGGAGCTCGAGGAGACGTTGCCGGGAAGATACCATGTCGCACACGTCCTTCAAATGCCAACTGATCGAGAATATTATAAATAAGGAAACGACGAAGGCTCATGTAGCAACAGAAATAAATCCACTCTAACCAGAGTCTCATCTGGCTGTAAATACAAATATCCGGACGTTCAGGCTACTCAGGCAATTTGAATATACCAATATTCGGTGGATATCCAACGATGATGTGTCGATTCGGAAGAAGCGGTGGCATTCAGTTCATCCATCAACGAATTAATCTGATCCTTTGCTTAATATCCACTCCTTAATTACATATAAGTAAATAAAATATTGCAGAAGAAATCCCCTCGACAAACTTTAATTTTAATGAATATCAGTCGCATCTTGTCTCAGAATATATTTAGTTTTTGATCTTGTTACTACTCAAGACAAGAGGAAAAAGAATGAAGGATGCACTACCTACGATCCTGAACCTTGATAGATGTAACAAGTCCTCGGTTAATCGGTCTGACACATTTAGCCTTTTAAGAGGTTTAATTGGCTGTGTCTGTGGGGATTGGTTTATAGTAAAACGTCCTTAATTAGCGACGGAGGAATTCAGAGAGCTGCGCCGACTTTTCTAGAGCACTAGACGATAAACCAACTCTTTGTTGAAGTCGTACATGGAGTACACTTTTGCTGATGGAAGCAATTTCCAATTGTTGCCAACTCCACTCTGAAATGAGCGATTCAACATATCCAACGATATGGAAAATGTGGTGCAGTTCTGGTGTTGATGCCTACAAGAGAATTTCAATAAAAACAGTGACAGCTGCAGCGTACAACACGAGTCCATCATTTTCACCGCTCATTGACCTCCTCGGCTCCTGTCTTTGTTTGTGATTGTGTCTAGAGACTCAAGGCTACTCTCGGCTCTCCTCCGGAAATAATAACACCTTCGCCTTCAGCAGCCCACTGACCACAGCCCACAAACTCCGTCCCACATTGAGAAAATCCGTTTCCCCGAGACGTTGAAATGAGAAAACGTCGATTTCACCAAAACCGTTTGATAACTTCCAGTCGCACCTTGAAGCCAATCATCCTTGAAATCGAATTCCCCACGTTTGTCGATTAATTTGTATCCGTTTTCACTTAATTTTGCGTAAATTACACTCGTACGGATGTGCCTGATGAATGAAGATTTGATTGCAAAGCTTGGAATCGGGAGTCTTGGAAGAGAATTAGCGCTTTTACCCGTGAACTATACCGCAAGAAGCTTTCTTGAACATAGTTTCATTTAATTAAAAGTCCAAAAGTGAGTTTCTAACGACTAGTATTATGTTACCTCGATTTCCTCGTTTTTGAGGAGATTTCATCGCCTTTCAAGACTTCATACTCTACTGGTTGAGCGTTTTGTTTCCTATACATCACTGGTAATTTATGATGACGAGCCGAAAACGCCTTGTTCCAATTGAGTCTAACTTTAGCGTTTATTACAGGCAAATCCTGTCCGAAGATTCGTAAGATGCGTTTATTTACACGAATACCAGTATCATATTGATTTAACTACCTCTATCATTCCCACGGGTGTATATATTTCATAGAAATTCTTCATGAAGTCGGTTGAGGAAAGGCACGTGAACACTAGCTAGGTACAAATCGGGAAATGGATTGAGGGTATCCAGATGGATTCAACGGATATCCTTCCCGTCATCTCATGAGCAGTCAAGAGAGTGAATGCGACTTGATGGTCCCCAAATGAGCTATTATCGGTACGATTCGTACTATTTTTCCTAACGTCAAATGAAAAAGTTAATTCTAGAGCTGAACGCGAATGCACAACCTATCCGAGGGGTGTACAAAACATTGTTGTGTAACATTGGGTGTACATTGTTGAGTCGTTGAAACCAATCAAGGAGAGAGTGGGTATTGTCAGTTTTCTGTAAACCTTTATCGCAACCTACGTTCGTGCTATATTCATTTCTCTCCTTTCTCTCATTCTTCGCTTCTTTCTACTCTAACAAAAGGTATTTATTTTCTTGTCGAAGGCATTTTACCTGTAGGGCACAAAAGCCGGTTGGCCTGTGCGGGCTTGAGGCGTGGTTTCGAGGTCAAGACTTGGAGATTGGGCTTGGCTCGTGGGGTTCATGCGTTCAAGGTTCAAGGAAATGGTGAGAACATGCCCAAGCTATTCTATTTCTCCTTCTTCTTTTTTCAGCTAATAGACTGTTAATTGCAGGATCTCGCCGCTGTTTTTTCTCACTGCAAAACTCCTCAGGTTTCAATTCGCTTGACGGGCAAACCACGAAGAAGGGGATTCGGGCTTCTCACGATTAATCCTATTAGTCGCGGACAATGTGTACTTTTACTAGAAACACGGTCCTACCACAAAAGAAAGTAGGCTAAGACTTCCACCGCCTACAAATGAACTTTAGAAAGTTATTCGATTAAGTCGTTTCTTTGGTTTATTTGAAATGCGAAAACATTAGAATCCTCCCGTAATATAGCAATGGATTTAGCGAGGAACTAGGAGCGGGGCTAATAGCCCTGTGATGACGAAAAAAAAGGGGAGCTTGATGATCATGAACTTCGAAGTAAGGTGATTTCGATTAGGTGAGAATCGTTCTACGCTCTACTCTTCGGAGTCTTTAGTTTTAATTCTTCTAGGAACTAAATGATAGAATACGTTACATTCTGTAAAATGCAAGTCATACGTACGTCAGGTTACTTATGAGCCTGCTGCTCAGGGAAGTGGCCGTTAGAGGACTTAGGTGGCCGTTGGCCCAAAGTTTCTGTAGTAGTTCAGATACTCCCATAAGGTAATCATTTCTGTTGCCATTCCTACTCGATTTAAAACTTGACATTTACATTCCAATACTTGAAAATAGGTAGTTTGGCTATAAAAGTATCTAAAAACTATTCACTAAGTTCAGACTTTTACAGCTCAAATGAAGCTTCAACGATCACCATTGTACGAATCAACGGTGCACCATCACAACAGACGATGGAAAAACGAGATTCAGCTATCCGAGCTGCTCCGATCTGATACTGACTGATCTGCCTCACATATTAGTATCTCTTTTCAGAGTATACCAGGTCACAAGGGTTGAACATTCATTTGAGCCTGCCTTACCAGTGTGGAAGGGGACTACAACAAACAAATATGGTTTACTAGAAACATACTGTAAGTTTGGTTCAAAAAACAAATGAAATTATAAGTACGTTAAACATAGGGCTGTGAACTATATTAACACAAGAGCATTATTTGCGTAGAACATGGTCTTCCTTGTTGAACTACCGACTGGAAAATTGTACTCCAATAGATGTACCGAAAAACTAAAAAAAATGGCTCCAAGGTTTTTCATTAAATGACGAAATATTTTGTCTGAACGCTTTCCAATTATTTTCGATTTCCCATCTACGGTAGGTGCCAATATATTTGCGCCATGTTTAATTGAATCAAATCCTTTGATCCCAAATTCATTCAATCTCCCAGGAGGTAGGATATTAAAATTAACGCGTACAGTAACACCCTTTGTTGGTGATGAAGCGGAGGGGGAAGCCCTCACGGCTAATCGGTACATTACACAAAGCGGATACAGAGGAACCTTGATCAATAATTTGAACGTGGATAACTCTCACGACAAGGTTTCCGGATAGTTTTTCTGTACTGTATTTCTCCTATCCGAACCCAATTAATTCATAATTTAGCTCAAACAGTCGACCAGCTTTTGTAAGCCAAAACCAGAGGATCGAGCTTCGCCATCTAAAACAACTCCAACTGTGACATTCGCCCCTCGTACAGAAGTCATCCCATCACCATCTTTTCACAAAAAATTGTCCATCTCAAGGCGAAACAAGTTAATGAGCTAACAGGAGGGAATCTGTTATGTTGGTATGTCGCGAAAGTATACCTGCGGTTAGTTGATCACATTCAGTCGAGTTCGAATGCGCATTGTTAACGATCGAGAAGAGAGACGGCACCTTCAGTAGGTGTACGTTGTTGTGCATAAAAAAGACTAATTTCCTGATCAGGATTTATCAGTGACAAAAGTTAAAAATACGCCCACCAGGCATGAATAATCATAATTGACTCCTCATTACAAAATCGTATGTAAGTCGTTGTCAGTACAGAAATACTTGTGCCGTGAATATATTAAACCCCTGTATTTTCCTGTATTTCTAACAAGAAAAATCATCTTTCAACAACCGGGCGATGGAATTGGTTCGCTTCTGCTAGTAAGCAAGTCGAGATAGACATTCACCGCGGAAACCGTATGAGTAACGGATCTCACATAATTCAGGGAAAATATAAGTTCAGCATTGATTCCTAACTCTTGTCCAGTTTTAGTTTGAAAATTTATCGATGCGCCCTCCAGAGAGTAATAACAACACAATATTGTTTTCAAAGGTCATAAGTGCGTAAGCCAGAGAGTGGAAAGTAGGAAGTTTTCAAAGGTTATAAATACTAAGAATTTTTTGATATGAGAAGTATCAGTACGAGCGAATTCGAAACTCGTCGAATTTCCGAGACTTGCTTCCCTTCAGTTAGGAGCATGATCCGATTATTAGAAATATGCGCGGGACTCTCCAGTCATTTTCTGCATGTATCCTATGCATCGTTGTTTCCGGTGAACCCCATAGTGAAACAAGAGGGTATAAATATTATAGCCACTATAACGTCGAGTTCCTCATCGTCTAATACGATTTTCCGGTACAAAGTCTCCCTGAGCGAGCATATTTCGAGCTCCAATTTGCAAAAGAACGCCCCATTATTACTGTGCAGATGATTGAACAGCTTTGATCGAACGGCCCTTTTAAGGAAATAATCTATTTGAATCATGACTACATTAAAAGCAGTTCAGGGCGACTTGTCTCGTCAATCAACTATGTGGGTCGCGGTAATTATTGACATCCGCCCTAAACATGTGATCAGTATGACATTTTGTAGAACTAAGCACTGCTGATATTGGATCTTATATTGCAAAATCGCTAGGGTTGTTCGAAAAACTGGGCAATGTCGGAAAAACAGTGTAGCAGTCTTAGCTATGCAAGTACTTATTCAAACAACCACGAATTTCAAAATAATATGTTGAGATAACCTTAAAATTCCCAGATTCGAGTGTATAGTCAATCAGCCAAGAAATCTAGACTCCTGAAACCATCTCTTATTCACAAATATTTCATTAAAATTCTTCTTTTTAGTGCAATCTTGGAATTTTCTAACTGCTTGGTGATCCTCGGTGAAAATTCAAGACAGGAGTGGAAATTAAATTGTCAACAACACATTTTTACAAAGGTGAAGGCTGCGGCAACACACTGGGTCGTTGCGCAAAATAAAGGAGCGGCCATGTGTGCGGGGGTAGCCGGCTAGCGGCCTATTTCCGTCACCTTTCCGACCCCTCGCGACTTTTCCAACCGACTTTTGATAGCAACTTTCACCCGTCACATAGAAGACCCGTCTCTCATGTCTCCTTTAAAGAGCAGCCACAACATTACAATTCACTCGGAGTAGGCAGTCAATTTTAGCGAGGTTTTTCCTTCCAGAGGAGTCACAGTCACGAGTGTAGGTCGTCCCTGCCTTGACCTCATCGGACGCCGAAGGGGCTTCGCCTGTAATGACAGATTTGGCCAAGTTTGCTGATTGCGAGTCCCATTTCAAGCCTTGGACAACTCAGAAGAGCCGACAGATTGAGATGAGAGGCTGACGTGAGATGGATGATTGTCAGGTAGGTACGAAGGTCTCGGATTCATTACTAAAATGAACTACGAGTGTAATAACGGATATGAATTGTCATCGCCAACTTCCTCAAGTTTCAACTCAGCGGAAAGAACTAACCTGACCTCCATAGTTATAGTTCATGAACAATAATAATAATAAGGAAACGGAGAAAGAGCATATAATCACGAATTTGACTTCTACACAGTTACAAGTTCATTTTCCAAAACTTTTTGACTGCACGCCCACTCACATTCATGGAGCGAACTTTACCTTGGCAATCAACGCCATTCAATTAAGAGTTAAGCGATTATGCGAAAATCAGGGATAACAAAGGGGGTTATAAGCCTTGATTGCGATAATATACTGTTCCCTATCTTACCTACAGACAGGACTATGTTCAAAATACACTTTCTAACTATATAATAACCTTGGGCACCACCAATCTTTGATGGAAGGGGGGGTGACTAATCAACTAATATTGAACACAAATTGCCTAGGTTTTATTAAGGCTCTATTTCAAGTTGTAATACTTTCTGATTTTTTTGTTTTTATCAACTCCCTTAATTAATTAAACAAATTAAAACATGATGTAATTTATATTATTCTAATGATAACTACATAATAATTTACCGGATTAATATGAATGTTATTGTAATATATTAGTATTCAATCGGATTTCCAATCAGTTCTGGTTATGGCAAAAGTTGACGAACTCCAAAATTTAAGTTTTTTTCATTACCACGTCTTTTGTTTTTACGCTATTGAGACAGAGGTGTTTCGGTGAGCAATTCTGGGAAAAATTGCCAAATGGACAAAAGTCTACCGCTCAATTTTATCTTCGTCGACGAATTATCGGGCCACTCAGTTGAAACGAACAAAACCATCCTGTGAAAGGAAATCATTAGGTCTATAAAACAAAAAAATTAACCGTGAGTGAAATTAAAATTATGGAGACCAAAGCATTTTAATGTGCGCAGGGTTCAACCAGGAAAATTTCTTGTTTTTTTTTTTCTCTCAGTGTACACCGGAGGACCCCAGCTGAATACTGCGAGAAGAATTTTCCGAAAATTATTATTTAAAACCGTTCGGGAGGCTTGGGGGCGTCATCATGACGAAGAAATGTGTCGTGCAAACTGATTTCCGACAGTTCTAATTCATGCCCAAATATTAATTTTGCTTTTCAAAGTCGTTTTTTTTTCCCCCATAGGATTTTTCCTCAAGTAAAAAACACTGAAAGTTAATAATCTGATTTGAAGAGTTTTACCCGAGGAGTGCCGGCCGATATATAATTCCTCCTACATTTTCAGCAAATAAAGGAGCAACCGAATTGGACATTTTTTGAACAAACCACGACTGATTACAAAAATCCAATTTCCCTTATTGATTAAGGGAGTCATGGACACTTCTTCTTGGAAAATTAGTTGTAGAATCACCCCCTGAACAGCTAGCCACTGAGAATTCGATTGATCAATGATGTTGATCCTTCTATTCTATGGGTTCCATGATATGAACCAATATTCCAGTCGTTTGATTCCGGCATACAATTCAGAGCTAGTGAAATCGATCAATTACGACGCATTGAATGAAAACAGTAATAAGACTCGCGGTAAAAACTTAGCTTGACTTGTTATTTAAACCTGTTGTGGACTAAGGCCCGCGAAAACTGAAAACATAAAACAAAGTCCTTATCGCACATTAGATGGGATTGGCTGTTATTACGAAGTTGGCTTGAAATATTACTTGCAAGAAGGCAAGCCTGCGGCGCTCGGAAAACTTCAGGGCAAGAAAAAGGTTTTGATGAACGAGGATCGTTTTAAAACGTCACTAGGATTGAAAGAGTTGAGGTGATGGTAAGAGCGAAAGGAAAAAAATTATTTCCGGCCTCTCAGATCAGCAAACTCAGTTAAAAAGGAGGGGCTCGATTTTTCTCTCAAATGACCATTCAACAAATTTTTAGAAACATCGAGATTGATTTCTCATTATACGGTCTTGTTTTCCTTTAATTTCTTTTGTTGTACAGGGTGATTGACCAAAACATGGAGTCGAGAAACAACCTTTCTAGCTCTGAACTACGTTCAACTCATCCAAGAACGATTGTATTACAGAACGTAGCAGCAGATTGAGAATACGAGAACACGCCATATTTTCTTTTTTACGGATTTACTGAAGAGGGTGAAAAGAATCCAATATACAAAGAGCTCGCTTTTGTTGCAACCAAATGGCTTCAAAAGCTAAATCGCAACGCAAATGAAAGGTCAAGAGCAAACGTTTTTTTTTTTTTTCTCTATAGCTTCTGTTAAGAAAATAAAATTCCGTTTGAGAAATGTGTAAACTTATACTCTGGAAAGGAATAATGAACAACACCAAGTGATGCCTGGCCATGAATATAACGCAAAAACTCAAATTGCTGAGATAATAATAATAATAATAATAATAATAATCATAACCGTAACTCCCGTGATGTACTGGAAAATGTTGATACTCTGGAATGAACACTCTTGATCTCCTCCAGAACAATGAAGGTCAAAATCTGCCAAGTGATCGAGGTTTTTTCCTGCCCAAATCATCTGAATTTGTGTCGATATTATACGAATTTTAATTCCTAATACATAATATTTTATACAATGAAGTCCACTCACCCTTGGTATCCCCCTTGTTAGCTTACAATTTGTGAACTGCTAATGAATTTTGCGAATGGCCTGAAAATACTCCAATTGTACATCCACTTTTACCGAATTCAATCATAAGTAATTTGATGAAGGTATAGAAAGTAGGTAGGTTCAGTTATATGAACTAGTTCATTTTGTAATGATTCCACGAGAGGTTATCACTCGATCAATTTCATAGAAACTGCAGAGGCAAAAATAAAGCACTGGGGGGAAACGAGACCAGTACGCATGTAATGGGATCTGAGTTGCCTTCCTTCGTTTCCTACCTTTCTCCGAACAATAATTAGACGGAAGAGATATTACTGAATGATTTTAACCCTGCATGGGAAGCTGAGGTCCATCTTATGCATAGAAACAGCAAAGTAGCGGAAAATCGTTGAGAAAAAAGATTTTAACTTCCCTCTTTTTCGAGGAATAAAAACTGACCAACTTTAGCAAGAGACTTCCACAAAGCTCTACTGACTTTAGCGCCCCTTTTCCTCTACAAATAATTTGATTAGCTTTCACTCTATTTCGTTTTTTTTTTTTTTTGATTCACTAAATTGCAAACAATCTATTGATAATTGTGCTATCCTGCTAATGTTTTTGTGCCCCAAGGTACTAATTTCTAAATTTCTTCATTTCCCCCGAGCACCGAAAATTTTATAGCTTGCTTGTTTCCTCCTTCCTCCAGAAATTAACTTTGGTTTTTCTTCACTGATTTGTATAACTAACGGAATGGTGCTGCTCTATTGAGCAACGCTAATCAGAAAAAGTGAAGCAAGCGAACCCTTTCAAAGATGAGTCAGCGTCTCGTGCCGACAAATACATGATGAAACGGCGAGATTGCCGCAAACGGTGTTCTAAAGCTTCGGGTCGTGGGGGGGAATACACATAAAATTACTAGGAAGGTTTTGATTAAAATAATGACAGACCAACATGAAGGACAGCACAAGTTGTTTTATAAAAGTACCAGCATACAAGGGTATGAAGTCACAACGTACGTAGGCAGGTTATTCGACTGATCATAGGGGGATTTAAATCAAATGAACGAACTGGAGCTTGTTCAGCTTCAACAGTTCTCCAATTTGAAAAATTAATATAGAAAATTTTTAGGGGAAAATTAGCGAAGTACGACTGATGCAATAAAGCTAAGGTCTTCAACCCGCGGCCCTCGGGCCGCATGCGGCCCGCCAGCTAATTTCTTGCGGCCCGTGGCTAAAAAAACAAAATATCGCGCTCAGTGATAGGTATGTTATCGACTGCACCGATCGCTGCACTCGCAATGCCACTCCATGGAAGAAGAATAATATTTGGGAGAAGAGCGATCTACCGGCCTTGTAGTGAACTATAGACGGAACTAGCATATACGTTGAAGCAGTAGATTTACTCAAAAAAGAGTTTCAATCGAGGTTTTCTGACTTCAGAGAAAGTGAAAAATACATAAGTCTCTTTGCACGACCATGTATCCGTTGAAGACATGCCGGAAAATTTTCAGATGGAGCTTATAGATTCGCAGTGTAATATGGAATTGAAAGACAAGTTCGACGTGGGCGTTTTTGATTTCTATGCAAAATATGTCGATCACAACTCGTTTCCTGAAATCCAAAAAAACGCAAAGAAAATGATGTCATTGTTTGGGAGCACATATGTGTGTGAGCAGCTATTTTCTCGTATAAAGTATGTGAAATCGACAACAAGGTCTAAAATTACAGATGCACATCTGGAAGGTAGTCTGCGGGTTGCAACCACAAAAATGAAAACAAATATTGACACACTTGTAAAAAATAAAGTGTCAAAAATCGCATTGATTGACTTTAATTAACCAATAAATATTATTGAAATTATGTATGTCTTTTACTTTATTTGGGAAGGTGGTAAAGTATCGTGAAAAGTTGTGGCCCTTCGGACGATGTGAAATCGATGTTTGGCCCTTGCACTAAAAAAGGTTGAAGACCCCTGCAATAAAGTATATGCAGCTCGTACTGCTCTAATTACTATTAGAGATATTTTCGACAAGAAATAGTTTTTCACGATTCCACCCGCCTTGAAAGATGATGCGGTTATGTAAGACATTTATAGCTTGATTCCATCAACATGCACTTGGCAGTCGAAACTAGCAATTATTCGCGGTTTGCCGCACCTGATAAGCACCTCTCCAGTGTCAAACGATCGGATCAACCGCATGGGGGAAGGCTAAACTAGGATAGTAATTTTAGACCAACCCATCTAGTATTATATGTGCCAGTTCCGAAGGTTAAATAGATAGTAGAGAATTCGCATTATCTTCCGGACCTCCATCAATCGGAAGAAGACCAATGGAGCGTGACATCACTTACTGACTACTTGGGGACGCGAACTATGATTGGCTTGAATTCTTCTCAACGTTTTTCTTCTCATGACTCCGCTCATTTTATTTTTGAGGAGTTTATCGAGATGATAAAAATGTCGATCGGCCTTGAAGAGATGTCCGCCTATGTACGGCTAATTTTCATTATATCCGAACCTTTCCCCTCCTCTTATTATAGATAGAATGTGACTTAAGCAGTAAACTATTAAAGACAATATTCTATTGCAAAAGGCATTAAAAAAAATTGCATCGTCAGCAGTGAAAAGTGGCTGTCTAGCAATAATCTTTACTGTCTTCTTGTCTCCATCAACAAACGTTAAACACCTACTGATGAGACCTGAGCTTTGAAGTGTCACGGCTCAAGAACTTCAGGTGTAATGTAGGATGCGGCAAAAGATATGAGTCGGTTTTGAAGGGAATAGAAGAGAAACTACTCGACTTGGAAAAATAAAGCTTAGTTCATTTTAATCAGTTGGTAATCCCGTTTTTACATTTAAAAATTACTTCACCGAGATGGCGGCCTTCAGCAGCAATACACTACATATATAGTAGAGGCTATTTCGGAAACTTTCTGCTGCTTTTCGACACATTTGTACAGGTATCGCTCTAATTCTCACCTTGAGCTCATCCAGAGTGTGAGGTCGTTGTTTAAAAAGTTTTCTTTCAATAGCCATACAGGAAAATTTTCCCAAATGTTCAAATCGGGTAAGCATGCTGGCCACTCCCACATCACCCCTGAAAAGACCATTCTCGCAGGGAACTTTTGCCCCATTTTGTCCAATAAAACGCGAGCTGTGCTGTTGCCCCTTCCCGTTGAAATCAGGTATCTCTCATATCAGTTTTCTCACTTATTTCCTCCAGTTTGGGTTCAAGAAGGTTTCCAGCATTGTAACAGCGTGCTGCATCAAACGTTGCTGTTTGGCCGACCTCATCGAAGAAATATGGCCCAATGACCTCGAATCGGGAAACTACGCACCGCACTGTCACTTTAGGAGAGTGGAGAGTTTCTGGTACCCTTGTCTATGGTTTTCAGCTGCCCAGTAGCGGAGATTCTGTTTGTTTACAGCTCCAGACAGAGGAAAGTGGGCCTCGTCCTTGAATTTCGACTCCATCAGTGCAATGCTGCTTAAGGCCACCATCTTGGTAATGCAATTTTCAAAACGTGATGAGAAAAATGGGATTTCCTACCGATTCAAAAAATTCAAGGTTAATTTTTCCAAGTTGAGTAGTTTGCTTTCAATTGCATTTCAAAACAGACTCATATATTTTGCCCCACCCTCTTATAGCAGTGTTCTTTGAGAGCTAGAGCAGCGGATGCGGGTATTCATATAAGAGAAACCCAAAATCATGTTGGGTTTGGTCTATCATCACTATAAGTGGCTCTTATCCGGCCATTGTCATTCGCAAATTACAACCACAATATGAAAAGACCGCGGCATTCAGCATTGGAGCCGGCCAGGGTCAGGCTGCAGTTGGGACCCCTGGAGGCGATGACATCGGCTTTAGAGGAGGTGTGGCTGTTATTCGTGACGTCATCACAGATCCTCCGTGGCTCACCGTGCAGTCTTTCCACTTCTGACAACCGTTTTGCTCTTCCTTTTCCTTCAGGACTCGCATCCCCAAGGAACTATTGTTAATCCTTTCGCCCGTTATCCCAAAAATGGCCCCCGCAGCCTTCGTTATAAACGAGTTTAGTCACGAAATTCATGTTTCTATCGCAGAATTTGTAACTAATTCACAACACACATCCGCGAATCCAGCCACCAATACCTAGTATTCAAACGAAATGATAACACCAGGTATCAGCAAGCCGATGCGCTGACAAAAAAGTTGTGTTACGCTGAGCCTACAGATGTACGATTTCATTTGTTGTTAGACATTGCGCGTACAAACTTGTCCCGCCATTTTGATCGAAAACTCGAAAAAAATGTTGGAAAAATCTGCAAACACTGTAGAAATGTCCGTGGAATAGAATAGAAGGGTTAGGGTTTAACCAACCCCTGGCCAAAAGTGCGCCGTATCGACCTTATATATTCGAATATATTTCGATTTCAAATCTAGAATAAGAGTACCTGAGTATGTAAAACTATAAACTCATACCATCGACAAAACAGACACCGGATTACAGTTGAATTCTTATGGGGTAGATAAGTCCTTACGTTATAGTATGCCCGGATGTTTCCCTTTATATTATAATTATGTATATTATTTACATAGGAATCATATCAGACGACTACTTTACGAAACAATCACCAAGTTGCAAGTAATGGTTGATATTTGTTTACGAATTTATTTTCAATTTGGAATTTTGAATACGTAGAAATCCGAACACGAGAGATGTAAGACCAGTGTGACTCAACTTTCGATTAAGTAGCCCAGTGAGTCAGGGATGCCGGTGTCTTTGGTCTTCGGGAGCCTATTCAACAAGTGGTTTCATCGCAACAGTTCGAATCCGGCACAACAGTTCAGTTCGACACACAATCGGGAATGAAGTAATAAAGCGCCATTTCCAGATCAACAACCAAGAATTTCTAGTGAGCGGAGGGAATAGTTGATTGAATCTGAGTCGGATATGGCGATGCTTGTTCAAAATCTACTGAATTTCGGTGTAGGCAGGTATCTCCTTACACTTGAAAAACGGAGTAAAACTTCATTTAAAATGTTCAAAAATTAAGCAAACCTTGTCAACTTTTATATGAGTTTTTTTACCTTCAACTTCGAATTTGTTTCCTAGGCCAACCCCTTTCATACATTAAGCAATCATGAACTCTAGACACGCTAGACAAACACAGAAATGAGGTGTCTGAATAAGTTTGATTTTTCACATATCTTCCCTGATTTAATTTAAATACAATACATACATTCATGGGTATGAATGTGTTTTGTATTTTAATTTAACAACCAAAACTCCAAAAACCCACAAATCCCCAACATTTTTGACAACTCCGATGAATCGACTCAGGTATTTGACATGTTTTGACAACAATCATGTGTTGTTTGACAACACCGTCAGCCAACAGTAGCGTGCGCGTGTATGCGACAGACGTGTACGAAGATACCTAATGGTATACCAACTTGGGAGATAGGTACTTACCCTCTAGGAAGCGGTTATATTTTGACACATCCCAGTACAGCGTAGAGTTATTATTCGAGGCGTTTCCGATAAACAATCGAATACTTGAAGTATAAAAAGAATCGCCGTCTTTACAACGGCAAATGAAGGTAAGGTACCAAAATGGGTACAAAATCGAAACGTAATGCCGATTGAAATTAGAATTGATCCTGGTCTCTGGAGGAATGAAGTTGACAGTAGTGAAGAACGACCTGTCCTTCAGGAGTAGCAGAAATGCGGTAGCCGCGGTCCTAAGTGTCTTCAGCTCGAGTAGGATCTTCATGAGACTCAAGGGGAATGTTTATCTTGAAGTAGGAAGGTATTAAAGGTTACTTACTGGTCGTAGAGCATGCATGTAGCCGCCATCCTCGGTTAATATTCGGCATTCACAAACACCAACACTTGAAATCACGAGCACACATAATCTCGACAGTGAAAACGACCGTCCACATCTACAGAGACCCGGAGACCCAAGTAGTTGTGAACACTGGAATAAGAATCCGTGTAGGAGGGGTACGATCGGAGCGCCACCTTGCGGTCGTACACTCTTCTAAACTCACCTTACAACACGGCCGGTCGCTCCGAAGCACCTTCTAACTTATTGTTCTGGAAAGTACAGGTAAACGGAACGTCTGATACCTGCATTATGCAATGGCCAGAAACATGGAGCCACCTGTCAGTTGTCATCATCCATAATATTGATGAAAAATTGCTAGCAGAGAGCGGCTATTGAAGAAGGAATCCAAAATAAGCACTACAGGAATCAGTTCTGTTGTCCCCCTATTCAAATAGCTATCTGGAAGGACCAAAAGAAACTGATATCTACCCCAAAATGAAAAAATAAAAACAACAGTCTACGGTAAAATCGTCAACTATTCCTTTCAGAGCCTCCGAAGGTAAGTAAAGATAAACTCTGTTTCATGCTCACACCGATCGTACAGGCATTGTTGCCCGAAAAAAAAAACTGCGTTTTCTTTTACCATCCGCTATGCTGTGTCACAAAATAAAACGATATAAAAACCACAACATTCCTTAAATCCCCCTTTTCAATGTGAAATTAACATGAGAGAAATACGTAAATATCTTCCTGCCGAAATATAATATGTTTTACTCTTAATGTTTGTTGTAGGTGCTTTCGAAGATGACTTCGCCCAAACATCTGCTGGATTTCGTCAGCGATTGAGTAGGTAAATGCCAGGCTAAAAGAAGGTAAATGCACGAGCTGACCCAATAGCTCAGTAAAACGGGTGCTCGTGGCACGGTTATGGGCCTTGTGCCCCGTAGAAATTGCGAGGTGGAAGATGGTGGCACAAGCTTGCTCAACAGTAGAATGTTAGGGTTCAAGGATTTTCAAAAGGGAACCTTCATTCGACTTATCCAGTCTATAATCAGGTTCCCTTATTTTCATGATGTCGTTATTAATCGCTCATCGCCCCAGCCTTTGATATTCCGTGATTACCTTCAATGTGACGGGTGGGCGTATTTTTATTTGGCTATATGAAATTTTAAAATGTCTCTAAATAAAGTCTAAATGAATTTACTGAAGGAATCATCTCGGAGGATTATTTTGACACAGCGTAGAAAACTTTTCTTAATAGGTAGAATGTTTTCCGTCCTCTCACCATCGCTTCAGGTTCGTATTTGTGATATCATTTTCTTGCTGTTCGTGCTTTTGTACTCCTTAGTACTCCTTATACTTGAAAACAAATCCCACCACCCCTTCCTTTTTGCTAATTTTTACACTTTTTAAGAGGTGAAGATTCAAACGTGATGCCCATTCGCCGTCCGAATCGAACGAAAATGTTCATTAAAATACTCAAAAAAAAAAATGCATTTAGCATAGACTCGATTAGGGCCTAACTTATTTTCACCCCGATTACCTTATAACAGAGGCAAGTTTCGCATGAAAACGTGTATTTCAAAAACACGTGGTATTTCCATTTAAATATTTTTTAATTCGCCTCAAACACCACAAGTTTATGTCTGTCCACTACCAAAAATGCTGCAAATTCTTTCAGAGAGGTTTGTTATTCCTCGGACCAGGAGCATGAAGACTCAATCCAAGCAATTCAGGGTCCAAAATATTGTGGAAAATGATACCACACGCGCCTTGGTTGCAGAAATTTCGAAAACCCACTTTCGAAATTGGTGAGTAAGAACCCATTTTCACCTCTTCAGGTAGGTGCCAATCGTTCTGGGGCATGTCTCATTGGGTTCAGCGTCCAAAATTTAGTCGAAAATGATACCCCTCACAGATCACTGAAAATTTCGAAACTCAAAGTCAACCAAAATCTTGACAATAATTGGCGTGATAATTATTTCAAGGAGAGGGTAGATAAATGACTGAATTTTTATTCTTACAGGAAAAAAATTGATGAACTTCGCAAACCATGACACCTTTTTGCGATGGTTGCTGGAGTAAGCGAGTTGTTGCAGTCGTCAGAATTTTGAAAAGGATGATTTGTGCTCAGTGCACGATAGGACTACGCTGTAGTAGGCACCAACGAGCTCAGTCACGAGCTTCGATGTCCCGTTCACTTGAAATGAATCATCCTCACGCGAGACACAAGGAATACGAAATAAGTCCTCGTCTTTCTTCAGTATCAAGTACCAACCTGTAAGAGTGTGGTTCAAGTTCTACGTCGGGCCTTTCAGAATGGCAAAGGTGAGGGAGTTGAAAATGGAAATTGTTGGATTTCGTGTTTGTGAATGCCTTCTCGGGAAGTTAAGAACGTGTAGGTTGTAAAATATTTCGAGCGTGAGAGGTGTATGTGAGTGTGAATACCGTCGATATATGGAAATTCTACGAGAGTTGATATTACCCAAAGCTACTGAGTGTTCAATCTAATCAAAACTGCGACGTGTTATGTTGCGGTTTGGGATTTTCAAGCAAATGAGATTTTCAAAGGGTGATGTTTGATTAATAATTTTCACAGGAATCCCAAGATTTCATATAATGGAAAAACCCTTCCCATTTCGTTTTGCATTTGAAAATATGGGGAAATTGGCTAAAAATTACCTCTAAAATAGCTCAAAGTGAATTCAGGGAAACATCAAACCACGCACGAAAAACTCTGGGAAACCAATTTTTAAAGTTCCTCCTCCTCCTCTCTAATAGTCCAATTTTAACTAATGAACAAACTCTTGTAACCTGGTTTGTGTCATGGTATGTACTTCCTATACATTTTTAAAACGGCTAAGCTCCTGTTGTTTAGGTCAAACGAATTTTTAAGGTAGGTTAATTAAGAGAGGTACGTAGTTGACTGTAGATGAATTAATTGATGGGGAATGTTGAGGTTTGGTCAAGAAGGATAAGAAAAATAAATACCTTCTTGACCAAACCTCAACATCCCCCATCAATTGATATAGGTAAAATCAGACAGTAAAAATTATTTTTACAACTGACATCAGCAGCCTTTTGCTGACCGTTGGTTCAAAACTTCGGCATACACTCCACACGGCGAAATCCTTAGTGAAGTCGTCGAATCGAGAAAGGGTGAAGTTGAGCTTGTAGGTAGGTACTTTATTCCGAGCGTAAGGTTATCAATCGTCACGAAGTTGTCATTTACTGTTCCCTGTGGTATTACAAGTCGGATAAATGTCAACGCCCAAGGAGCCGCCGTGTTTGGCTTTGCGTGGGATCTGGGATCCGGATCCTTGTCAGGAGGAAAGGTCGTTAGGAAACGGCATACGTGTTTTGCCTATGGCGTGGTGACTGCACACATAAAGTTATTCAGATTAAACGTTTTTTCTCTATACCTGGAATCCTACAATTAGACAACGTACTGGTAGTTGAAATGAATTGGATAAAGGACCCGTTATAAACCTATAAATCCACGGCTTATCGGTAGGCACAATTTTGGAGGTTAATTGTGCCAGGAACATGTTTCATGTATTGTTTACCGCAAAAGATGTATTTTATGTATCACACCCAATGCAATTTGTTTTTGCCTACAAGGAAACAATGCTCTCAACAGCGCTCATTAGGAACAAAAGGCTCCTTGAAATTGGCACCAGGATTTTTACGTAGGTATAAGAGTGGGTAGTACTTAGTCATTCGTCAAATCAACATTATTTCTCCTGGCGAAAAGTTTCATATAAGATAAATTCTGTAGAGAAAGCAGAGCTCTCATCTGCATTCGTAGTGAATTACCAGGAATGCGCCGTAGAGTGCGTGAACAGTTATCTAATGACAAGACTCAGATGACTTTTTAAAATTTTTCGATATTCGCCAAGACGTACGTGGTATTTTAAAAACATACCCTAAACGTAGGTACAAACAGTGCTTTGTAGACAAACTTCTGAGAAAGGCAAGAAAAGGGGAACGGGACTCATCTCCGAAAGAAACCGTCTAATTAGGGCATCCTGAAATATTATTCGTGGGAATCTGCCGGCTAGTGACCCTTTTCTTCGTCGGTAATTTTTGTTTCTGCTTTTCTGCAATAAATGTCTAACAACTATTACCATACTGAAGAAAATACCCATTAAGATAAGCAATTTTGTTTTAATCACTCCTTGTCATCCATCGTTTGTCTCGCGTCAAGATAATAATTAATGTTCATTTCATTAGCGGTTTGCCTCTGAAGGGTTATTCCAAGGTGTTCCTTGGAGAATAATGAAACGAGCTTCCAGCTCCTCTGTTCGGAAACCTTCAGGGAACATCGTGTATTGAATACGTGGATTAGTGGCGAGAAAAGGACTTATACGATGGTGGATGTACAGGAATATAGTTAAAACCCTTGCTCCCTAAAACCCTTGACGAAACTGATTCTGGATCCCATATCCATTCCAGGAAGTGCTAATAACTCATTTCTGCCTCAACATCATCAGAGGTCCCGTTAAATCTCCCAGCCTTTATGAAACTCAGCAACGTGCTCCGTTTTCCTCGGCGAGGTTCCGCATGTGTTTGGTTGGTTATTCCTTGAATAATCAACCAATGTTTTCATGCGAAAAGTCAATCTCCCCGATTCGGGCCAAAAATTTTTTTTCTGGACGTTTCAAAGTGTCTAGATCGGAAAAGTAAAATATCCGCCTGCCGTACGCCGTCCGCCACGCCGACTTTGGTAGTAGAAAAATTTCTAAAACTTTGAAATTTGGGTCAGGGGCCGTCCCCGGCTTTAATCGGTCCTCGAAACTTTTCAACCCGATCGGACCAACTTTGGGCGGGGTAGGGGTTAAAATGGTTTTTTTTTTAAATGGATTTTTGAGATTTTTGGCGATTTAGGGATAAGTATAATTTTCCATTAAACTTTGGACGCTGAATCAAATGAAATAGGTACCAAAACGATTGGCGCCCACCGAAAGATCTTCTCTCTATGGGTCAAAATGGGTATCTATCTACCCATATTGAAAGTGGGTTTTCGAGATTTCTGGTACCTATGCGTATGGGGCATCATTTTCAACCAAACTTTGGACCCTAAATCGATTGAAACGGGTCGGGTACCCACCACACCCACTTCTCCCTTATTTTCCCCATGTTCGACATTTTCGACGGCGCGTGAGGTACCTATCGTTTTCCACTAATTTTTGGACGCTGAATCGATTGGAATGAGTTTCCATGCTCCTGATCCGAGGAATAACCAACCCCTGTGTATGAATTCGCAGCGGTTTTTGTATTCACGTTTGATATCTGTTACATCAAAATCGAAATGTCAAAACCCCTAAGTACTCTATTTCCCAAATGAGAGATATATGCATTGATGTGCCCTCAATTTTGACATAGTTGGTTTCGGGGTAAATGTGTTCTTGGTAGTTGATAACGTGTATGTACGCTATAGCTTTCTAGTATTTTTTGATTTTATTTTCAATGTCCGTATGCGTTCTATACAGTGATGAAACTTCTGGTCTCCGAACCATTTCATGTTAAAAACCTGTGTAAAATATAACTTGGATTTTTACCGAGTCCAGACAAAGATCAGAAACTATTCATCAGTGGGTGCCGTTTGATATATTTCTGAACCAAGAAAACATGGATAGTTTTTTATAGTCACTACGCGCATACTACCTATCACTTAAAAACAAGTGGGTATGAATTTATATTAATTTATGTAATTTATTACCAGGATTATACTAGACTTAGACTTGATACTGTTTTTGAATGACAAATAAATTGTTAATATCAGTTTCAGAACAATTTTTAGCATTGTTTTGCATGATTCAAAAACAAGATTGGATAGCATGCATTTCAGTATCACATTCCAGACAGGGAAAACAATTGAGCTTAAGGAGTGCCTAGGTATTTGAGGATGAGAAACAATGAACCTTCAAGGAGCGAACCATCGGGGACCAGTTTCTCTTAGCTTCCTGAACTTCCCCAAAAGGAACGCCAGAGACAAGTTGTCAGTGAACTGCACAAAACAAACTCTCCGACGAGTCTCCTTCCTTCATTCTTGCGACCAACTTTGTAGAAGGAATCAAAACGAGAGTGGGAAGCCATTAGTAGAGACATTCGGTGCAGCTGAGCAAAAACAGTAAATTTCAATAAAATACCATTTGATCTACTTCACAAGACAGTGGTGCTCACTATGTCATCCCGGGGGAGGGGGAGGGGGATGAATTACCAGCCAATAGGAAACCATCGGTCGATCTCACCCAGAGCCCAAAATGAAAAGCGGAAGGGAGCATAGATTTAAACATAATTTTGAAGGCTGCCATTGTAGACCGTTTCAGCAACTATTACATGTATTTCCAGCCACTTATTGGGAATTATTTATTCTCGAAGTAACGTCTAAGAGCTACAATGTAATGAAACATTTCTTGGTTTGGCCAGATCCTTGAATGTTTTCCTTAACACGTTGAGAAGACGCGATTAACTTTTTTCAGACTTGTAGTCGGCCAATTGTGGAAGTTTTGACTCCGTTCTCGGAGTAAATCGTTTCCAACCCAATTGTAAAGCCTCCATCACCTTTTTTGGCTGTTATTCTGGACCTAACGCTCATAAGCTTCCATTCGAATCAAAGAAGAATCACAACGTTGCACAACTGCGGTTTGTAACACCTTAAAGGACTCCTTTGGCGGGTTTTAAATTTCTCGCTGTCCAAATTACCACTCATCAACTCTTCGTAATGGCCCCCCACCAAAACCCGGCTGATGTCTGCCACAAGTTCGTCAGGCTCGTAATAAGGTCCAAAGCCGATCCTGTTCGAGCTAAATTTTCCTTCAGTTTTTAGCGTAATAATGAAAGCTTTTTTTTATTCGACAAAAAATAATGAAAGGTATAACTTAATAAATAAATTATTCAAAACGGAAGTAAAAAATACTTGTATATACAAACCTATGATAGGTAGGTAATAGAACTGCTGATATTTCACAGGTTTGAAGTTGATCTGAGAGGCCAATGAAATTTACATGGAATAAGTAACTACCTTCTAATCACTCAAAGAGAACATGCGCTGAAGAAGAGCGTCGAATGAGAGAAATTCTTGAACTTGAATAGCTTGTTGTTCTAGGTAGGCCGTCCATCCAAGTAGGTAACTGATTCAAGCGCACACTTGAACCTCGAGGGGTTGAACTTCTCGAGACAAGAAAGTTCAAACCTGTTCGCAGTTGTGGAAGACATTATGGAATCAGGCTGGGCGCTGGGCTGCAGAAGTAACGGGACCAGCATCACAACAGTGGCTCGATGCTAGGACAAAAACACTCATGCTCTCTCGCTTTCACAACATAGTGCGTCCGTCTAGCCTCATCCCCAGAGGTTTTTTGCTTGCGCGGATATAAAACTATCCGATCTAACATGTTTTGAATGTTAGAAGCGTACGAGCTTTATAAAAGCCATACAAACGAATATTCTTAAGTGTTTTTTATTCAGGTGCTCTATTTTCAAATTTTATTGGGGTCTAATGAAAAGATAATACTCGTACCTACAATTGACTAGGGTGACCTACCTAATGATAGAATGCCCAAACTCTAAATATACGTAGGAACTATTATGGGTGTGTGATAAGTATCCAGAACCGAGAAGTTGTTCTGAAATTATCTCCAGGGCTCACTCAGTTGTCTGGGACCACCCATCATTCACATTAGCCAGTCCTACAAAATCAACTCAGTTTCAATAGAATTCAAAACAGGAGCAATAAGTTGTCAAATAAATAATGACCAATAAATTAAATTTTCGACTCATGCGTTTTAGTACAAATGTGACTTGTTGCCAGCGCAATTCGGCACTTACTGGATTAAAAAAAAAGTCTCTTTCGATCGATAGCCGTACCGAGTAAAGTTACCTGTTCAAGTTGTGGATGCAACTATTTCGCCGGGACACCAGAATAAAATGCTTCCCAGAAGGGCATCCTCGGCATAGAAACATTTATGCGGACTCATAAATAATTTTCTTTCAAAAAACTGAAAATGTTTTCCCGGTGACCGATCAGTTTCGCATCTGGGTTCGAACTGTAGGATCTTGACATGGCCGTACCCAGAGCCAACTCCTACGCCAGACGCCTCGTATCGTCCTACAACGGGAATCCTTCCCCTCTGGACATCCTTTAAAAAAATAAGACAATGGACTGTTACTTGGAGTTTCACCCACGACAGACAATGTGGGACCAAGGTGATGACGGCCCCTTCCACCTTTCTAAGGGCAGAATCTTCAACGACTCTGAGGAGTGCGCAAACCTACAGCTATTTGTAAAAACTACAACTATAGATCTCAAGAAATAATGAGTGTATGCACAAAACATTACCTATCTTACCTATTACTACTTAATAAGGACGTGTACGTAGGTAAAATGTCAAGTGGTAATGCAAAACTGCTTTCAGTATGATGCAGTGTGGAGTGGGTTTTTCAAGTTTTATTATCAAGTTGAACTTCCGAGGCGCACTGGAAGCTTATCATCAGGACGTCTAAAAATTTGATTTTCACCTCAAAAAATTATTTAATGATACATCATGGTTTATAAGAAGTTGCTTCCTACTCAAGGTACATACGTCAACATATTACACACTACCTACCTACTACGAGTATTTCATAATTCAAGTTAAGCATTACTTCTTATTTATGTGTCGACTTGCTATCTTTTATATCGCTCGAGTATAATTTTTTCTTGTCAAATGATTGTTACACTGATTACATTCTAGTAATTGAACCGCATAATCATCTTACAGGAATCTATCAGTTAGAATATTAGGTATGACCCAAACGACGATTCATGACTTGGATACATGATGATGCGATCCATGGCGCATCATAGAGAAGGAGATAACTTTAGACTAGTTCTGATGTTGTCGATTTTCAATTAGGCCGACCTATCTACCTCATGTAAAAAATATCTATTTTAGATACCTCGGTAGCTATTTTAGATACATACCTTTTATTGAACGTCCTCAACATAAACCTACAGAATAGATACTTGCATACCCCTTCCCCTTCCCCATATCTATATACTTTCCATACTTAACGTCGCTTTACTTTTTACGCTTACTTTGGAGATTCCATTGCTGTTGATAGTTCCTAATGTAAGACGAAACTTCGAATTTAAATAGGCGAAATGAAGACAAGTGGATCTAATTGAAATCCTACCTTCGAACTGACATAATGGATGGTCAACTCAATACAACCGATAAGCTAAGACTTCCCTCGGGCCCACTATTTAAATGTTCATTCATTTTATTTTTTACCGCGTGCAATACATTTTCTGGTGAGGTCTTGAAGAAAGAAATGGGTGGATATTATGATTTAGAGTAATCGAAAACTTTATATCAATTAAGTCATCATAGCTCCGATATACAAGAAAATAATTAGCTGGTGGTACAACATATATTCTGAACCCTGCCACAATGGGGATGTTGTCTCCTTTCTCACCGAACATAAATTATTCCTATCTTGTCGCGCACTTTACAGAGTAATTTGTAGTCGGGTTCTCTACAGCAAGAATTGAACTAACCGCCTTTTGATCGGCTCAACCTCTCGAACTTTCTTTCTTTTGTTCTGATCTCCGTTCGTGCGGCCGCCATAGTAGTAAATGATTGTCGCCGAAAGGTTCACGATAACTTACCCGGCACCAGTTTTCAAGACGCAGATTGCGTCGGTGAGCCGAGTCATTGCCGAGGTCCTTGTTCTTTCCGTTTTGTCAAACTCAGCCGCCTCCTTCCTCCTATGGCGTCGATTGTGTGAAGAAACTCAACCTCTTGGCTTTGGCTCGTCTGACGCGACACGACTCTGTACAATGGGCGATTGAAGCGCTTCTCCTACGCTCTTTCCTCCTCAGAAGACGGGCTGCCGTCCTCCAATCTTCCCACAATGGGCTGACGAGCCCTTGCTTTCCCTGGTTGAGCAATTTCTTGACGACGAAGTGACTAACAGTACCAATATAGAAGCAGCCATCACCCACAACCCCCCTGCTAGTGATGATAAATGTGACAGATCACACAACCCCTCTTTTCTCGTGGGTTTCATTCAACCCTTTACCCATAGGAGCCCAGTCATTTTAGACACGAAAACCGGGCCAACATAGTGAATAATGGGGTAAACTTTTTTTTTTTTTTTTTTTTTTTTTTTTTTTTTTTTTTTTTTTTTTTTTTTACATGTTAGAATCAGCATATACAGTAGAAATACAGACCTGCCACCATCGAAAAGTCATAGCTTACTTAAGTTAGAGCTGTAAAACGGCAGACATTTTCGCACATTTATCCGCTTTTGCTCATAGCTTGAAAACGCTTTATATTTCCTCAAGAACCCTTGAAGAGGATTTATTACGTCTAAAATTTCAGTGACAAAGTTACGTTCAAAGATTCAATAGAAAGTAGCTTGGTAGAATGCATTAACTAGTATGAGATCGAAGAAGGTATTTTGATAAAGGTAATGGGTGAACCGAAATAACGGAATAAAGTGCAATGGGATTTTTACTCGGAAACGGGTATTCGTAGAGAAAATTTATATACAGACACCCAACAGACATTTCCCAATGAACAAAACAACTGCCGAAAAATGATTAAGAGCTATTAAAGCATGGAAAAATATATATGTACACCGTGATTAAAGTCCCATTCAGTAAGTTGATCAAGCAAACCTACAAAAGCCGATCCAGGCCGTTGGAAGCTGGAGCAAGCGCCTTTCGACCATAGATCCAACATTTTTGGTCTACCGAGGATAAAAATGAAGAGAGGAATATTTTTTGAAATAACTACAGGATTGGTGAGCATCAAAACCCCTATAAACGATAAATCAAACCGTAAAAACGCAACAAAATAAAGCTCAGTTTTGTGGAAAAAAAGGGACGCACTTTTTACATGTATCAAAGGAATAGAGAGGAATTTTGCAGAACGTATTTGGTAAGCTTGAAATTTCAATGAACTCCGGTCCGTGTTCCATATTATTAGAAAAGCTCTATTTCACCCGACAAATCCGCGTATTTATCTATCACCTCCATTCAATTTGTTCAATATTGTTTACCTGCCAATATAAACCTTGGTGCGATCGATCTGGTGCAGGACTAAATATTTGTATCAGGAAAAGGTTCGGATGCTGCACCTGCCCCCTCTCCGGGACCGATTCCCCTGTTTTGGTTGGTTTTCCTCGAATAATCAACCTATGTTTGTTTTTAAGACCCTTTATTTTTAGTTTTAGCAATGGCTGAAGAACCCCATGGCATAAACGTGTGTCATTGATAGAGCGACATTTTAACACAGCTAATTAGAGAAAACTAGTTGTTACAGTTCCCTCCATCGTATGAAGGAGATGTTTGCAAAAATCCTATCTATTTGAAAATTTCTTTTTTAAATCCAACAATTAAAGCATAAACGGAATTTTCGAGATGGGCTCCGCAGGTGGGGTAGGTGGACGAGATGGTCCCCGACAAGTTCTGGTGTGATTGAACGCGTGGACCAAAATGGGCTTCACATTCCAGTCACTTGATGACAAGAGAAAAGGGAGATGTAAACAGCGTGTGGGTGATCGACCCGCACGACTAACTGTGAATTATATTTCAGCTCGTAACGAAGAACTGTTTACCCTGCTCTACTGATCAACGCAAATCGCACTCCTCGAGCATCACTTTCCACTTCGCTTTGTTATACAAACCGACATCGAAAGAAAAACTTTGCATCAATTGATTAATTTGAATGAAAGAATTGTGGATAGGTTGGCCAAGCACCTAACTGCTGTCGTCAATAAATTACAGATTCTTGCCCAAATCAGGAGGGTATGTCATGCAAAAATCAAAAGAAAAGAAAAATATCACACGGGTTGGTTATTCCTCGGACCAAGTGCATGGAAACGATTTTTTTCAACTTGGGGAAATGGGGGAAACAGTGGGTGTGGCGGGTCCCAAACCCATTCCAACCGGTCCAAAATTGATACCACACGCCTGGATACCAGAAATCTCGAAAACACATTTACAAAATGGGTGGATACATACACATTTTGACCCATGACTTCTTCAGGTGGGACCCACTTCATTGGATTCAGCGTCCAAAATTTAGTAGGCGTACGGCAGACGGACATTTGACTTTGATCTAGACACCTTGAAACGCCCAGAATAAAATTTTGAGCCAAATCGGAGAGGTTGACCTTTTTCATGAAAACATAGGTTGATTATTCAAGGAATAACCAACCAAAAATGGGAAAATATTTACAAAGGCTAAGAAAACATTTGAATAACACGAATATTGATGATATTGATTTGATAACTTTTTAATCTTGTAAGGCGGTAGGTCTTCAGGTAGTCTTCCATCAACCGAAAACAGGAAGGGAAATATTCATGCCTCTTGGTGCCCAGTTCACTCTGTAAAAACTCTAGAAAATCTACCAGGCAACTACCCGAATCAAAGAGTATTTTTAGAGAAGAAATAAAAAACAAGCGTCCGAATAGCTTCAGATATTTGCGCAATAATATGTGAATTTTTTTTAAATGTCATTTTTATTTAAAGTTGAAAAAAAGTGTTATTTCGAAAAGGAAAAGCTTAAGGTAATTTGATTTCAAAGGTTTCTTTTGAGTTGAAAATGATTCACCCAATTTGAATAGAAAAATTTCAACTATTTAATTCTACACATTTTTACATCTAAACAAGAAAGGGTTTATCACGTCTAAATTAAGTAAAGGTAACAATATAAGCTTTTATTGTCCAATAAGATTACAGCGTTAAAATGCACACATCAATTTCGTGTTAGAATGACTAGACAAATGGAATATTTGAGATCATACCCTCTTCAGTTGCCCCCAAGATGGACCGATCTTGACGACGACTGGCAGAGGAACATCAAGCTTGACGGCGTTGGTCATTTCAGTCATGACAACGTCTTTGACAATGTCGACGAAGTCAGAGGACACCTAGGCCAAATTAAAGGCATATTCAACACGCAGCAGAAAACTAGAATTTAAACTAATCTACGACAAGTTGGGAGAGGTAGTTCTTTTAAAGACCAAACCACCACGTGTATAGTTCAAGAGGCAAAACCTCAATGATTTGACCGCCGCAAAGATTGAAGTTGACGAACCCGTTAAACGCCACTCGCGTACATAAGTAAACCAATGAGTAAACGGGGGAGCAAATCTACCTTGCTTTGAGGTGGTCAGCAACTAAATTACGTTAGAACACAGTTGTGGTGAATTAACGGGAATTTACCTTCCTATCCTTCCCCAAGTTCCTCTGCAAACCGTAAAATGAAGGAAAGGGGTTCGCATCCTAATCGAAATTCTCGCTATGATTAATATCGCCACCGACATAAATATTTGTCTTGAGAAAGAGACGATAAAGTTAACAAACGGTGACAGTGTTTGGAATAAAGTACATACCTCGTACATGAGCTCATCATGCAAATGAAGGATTAAGTGCGATGCCGAAAGAGGTGAAGAGACGGAGCTCCGTTTAGGGATCCTCCTGGCTAATTGGCTCTCGATTTTGACAGTGGCTGATTTCGCTATATCTGCAGCGGATCCTTGTATGGTGGAATTGACGGCTTGACGTTCGGCTTGAGCTGAAACCGAATGTATCGTTGACACAGCTCATTTGACGTGAAATTGAAGAACGTGAGGGGCGACATCACATTTTAGCGAACGCTTTCCAACCGACTATACAAAGCGGTGGAACCAGCTGAACGTAAGTATGCTTTTAAAAAAATACCCACAAGAATATTCACAAAATTGTTCGCATCTCTTGCTATTTGGCAATATTGAAACAAAATTCGCTTTGGTTAATGGTCTTCATTCTACAGACTACCTTCAAGCAAGTGAGTTCAGAGGCAGCCACTATTCAGGTCAGAGTGAAACTTGCTGAGTTCGAAACTTTGCTACTTTGCAGGAGAAATCAGCTTTTTTCCTACGTAAACGTCACCTCGTCGCTTAACTACACCAGCAAAAATAAAATTGATTAATCCGTCAGAAAGGGGGATGAGTTCAAGAGTATGTAGAAGGCCAGTAGGGATACGCGTTACACCCTGAAGAGGTTTTTCAAAGAATACAACTGGAGGCTTCCTATGCGTATTTGTCACTATTTTCCGTATTTTAGCGTAGGACATATTTTTATACTGAGAGCTCCCATCATGTATCCTTACTTGGATTCTTGTTCTAAACAGAGATTATCTCGAGAGGAGGAGGGGGTTCAGGGGTCTTACAAGGTTGAAAAGTCGAAAAAATTAGGTATTCAGCGGAGTCACTATCGGGGAGTGGGGGAAGGTACCGCAAAGTTTTTTTCTGTATCAAAGTATTAGATCATGTCTATATTGCTCCTCGCCTAGCAGCTCCTCCGTCAAGCGTGTTTGGTCCCCTTGAGTTTGAGGCCGGCCCCTGACGAACAAAGCGAGTAAAATGCTATCCTGGTGCATAAAGCACAATAGTACAGACGAAGCCCGTACGTGGTGATGTAAAATTTAACCATTTCTTTCCGTATAGAACATCATCAATCGGCATACACAAAGAAGATCATATTTTGAAGACCATTATTAAATAAAACACACCAATTCAAAATGAAAAAAAAAGTCACGATTTATATTAATTACAAAAACCAAACAAGGTTCGTTTCTCGCCCAGTATTTCATATTTTAGTACTTTTAATTTCAAACAAAACGTTCAAATCGTGTCTCCACACCTTTCTTTTTTAAACCAAATAAGTACCTTCACTAATGGTCTTCTGCCAATAATCCTTACCCTGCGGTCATATTTGGTCCGATGTTTTGATTTTCTCCTGAAACCCTGACAATGCAAGTACATTTTTTAAAACCACCTGGGCATCTTAACAGGTAGGTCGATCGACCTATGTCCAAATCATGTTGTGTAAAAATCAAAACCACTACGGTTTAAGGCGTGAACCAGAATTCTAAGCTGCACTCTACGGACCAGCAAAAATATACGGAGGCTAATGAGAATAGGTCTTGATGTAAGGAGCCGTCCGACATCTAGCAATTCATCTCCAAATCCCAACGACTTCACCTTCCTTCAAGCACCTCATGTCCCCAACATCACCCTTTGGGGTCTCCTGTGTGGACTTAGTGGGAAAGGATGACTATTGTAAAGGTGCTTTAGGAGGGGTGCAGCTTGGGCTGCGTGAGGTCAGTTCTGGTTGCAATCTGCTGCGTCATCCATTCTCACTCAGCAGCCAGCGAGGTGTTTGTCTGTCATAAGGGGACCAACGGTATCCGGGAATCATGATGCTTCATCATTATATCAAATATATTTAAAGAAATCATTACCTCGTTCATTCTTGTTAGGGCTGTTGATGCCTTTCAAACGCCTGACCCGACCATTTAATGTCGTTACATGTCCGGTTTTTCTACAGTCAGAGATACAGTGCTGAATGAAACGCTGAACTCCAGGGTAGCTTTGACGAAACTTTGCTGCCAACATTGCCGCCTCTGGAGGGTCAACGCCCAATGTTTCACCCAAGGCTCGGTCGCCCATCCCGTAGATAATGCCATAGATAATCTGTTTCGTTTGTTGCCTAATGTCATCTGTGACCTACAGAACAAAATACGTTCATAAGCTGAAAATTTATTCCATACTCAATAGAATTTACCGGCATACATACGTCTTCGGGTGGAATTTGATTCCATTTGGCAGCAATACTGATAAAAACGTCAGCCTCTTTATTTATTGAACTTAGAAGATCGGGGTCCTTGGAGAAGTGAGCGAGAATCCTCAGTTCCAGTTGGCTATAATCGGCGGAAAGAATCACATTTCCTGAGGAAAATAGAAAAGAGCGAGACATTCAGAAAACAATATTATACGGATTCGATTCACATCAAAGGTAAACGGAACTTTTCAAGTCATGTTGTACTTACCTGGTTTAGCAATGAATGCTGAACGTAAGCTGAAAACCTGGTTATTTACGGAGAAATCTCTTGGGATATGTTGGAGGTTTAGGTCGTGCATGATTATCCGTCCAGTGACTGTGAAAGAACTACACTGACCCCTGCACCTGCCGTCCGAGAGAGGGGCCATAAGAAGAGGGCTCAAGTTCTACAGCAATAAAAACAATAGTTAAACGTAATTAGGGAATAAAGCAATAAAAGCAGTAGATACAATAATTACGAATTTCAATATTAAGAATAGCAATTTTTCCGCCATGCTCACCCTTGATTTTAGAGAACTGAGTTTCCTCCAGTTACTTATCATTCCTAATAATGGGTGTTGATCTCCAGGCCTGATGTTGAGAGATTCCTTCACCTAGAATTGACCATAGCATGAAATTACGAGGACCTACCCGGTAGAAGAAGAAAAGAACAAAGAAGAATCGCTAGGATTGACACATATGTATTGTTTTAAAATGGATCTATGAGGAAAAGAAGTATGAGGAAACCAGGCATTTAGTATTTTTGAGGTTTCAGTTACCAAATTTCTCGGATGGGGAATAAAAGATTTGTAAAAAGACTAGGTCAATTTTCCAGGCCAACATGAACATGAAGGAACATGAACAGCTCACTGTAACAATAATGCACACACCTCAGCTCTTAGATGAATGGCGCCAACTGATAACATACGTAAATACTGGCGCCAATTGATAACATGTAATTGCTTTTCAGTACCTATCTAAACACCTATCAATTAGCAACAGCAACCTACAGCGCTCACAGAAATCTATCTCCCGAAAACTTACAGAATTTGTGCAGGGCGCTTCAGAATTATAAGACTAACTCCATAAGACGTTTGAGAATTGTCTCAATGACCTATCAACACTGTTCCAAAATGTTCCCATTTCAAAATACCGACCGTTTCTCCTTTTTTCTCAACACTTCCGAAAATAATACCACTGGCCATAATGACCTGAGAAATCCCAATGGCCTTGTTTCAGGTAGAAAGGTTTATTAAAGTTGTTATCCTCAATATTACTTTTCAAGCTCCAGCAGCGTCACAAAAATTTGAATGACTGAGAACAAATTGAAAAAGCTTGATTTTCGCCTATAGTCGCTAGGAAATAGAGAAAAATTGCAAAATTATAGATTTTATCGAATTAGCGGAAAACTGGGACGGGATTTGGATTCAGCACCCTCGGTAACTCCTGAGTAAGCAAGCAGCAACAGAGGGACAAACTTTCTTCAACTTTGGTGCCACAAGCGGTCCAAGCGGAATAATGATAAGTAGCGCCTCCGGCCGGCCGATAGCGTCGAATCAAACTTTCCAGCATCACATGAAAGGAGTTCTTCTCTCTTGCGCGGTGAACCCAGCTACCTACCTTCTTCAGGTCGTTCCGAGAGGAGAGACTGAACCTTCTCTTGGCTTTCACGAAAATCTGCTCTTCCAGTTCAATCATAGTTTCCCTCACGCGGTTCCACAGTTGCGTCGCTACGTTCTGATCAAACGGCATCCCCGAGAGTTCCATGTAGACCAGCAACAGCCTCACTGGCATTTCCGTATCTAAAAAATTTGGAAATATACATGATCATTTTTGGTTATTAGAAGGTTTTTCTTCAGACCCTAACCAGGTTTCAACCTCCAGCTCCCGGTCAGGAGATTCATTCATTTCTTGTTTTCATCGAATGTCATTGATAAGCAATTCAATTATTAATATGAGAAGGCGGTACTCATTATATATCTCATCACTTTACTTTCGCATACCTGGCGACAACTTTTTTGAGATCAGTTATGGTAGTAGCTCACCTAAAAATGGCGCAAGGAGTCCAAGCTGTTCCAGTTTTGATGAAAATGCACTCCTCATTTTCCATAATTGGATGACGTCCGATGGCATATGAAGAGCCTTGGAGTTGAGAATGGGCCAATTCTTCAGCGCTCAGGACGTCTTTAGCCTGAAACGATAAGTAATGAGTCTAATGAGCGACCTAGGGTTTCATTTGTGATGAAATTTCTGAATCGATTCAGATGGTTTTTGCATCGATTGCCGCATCCGAAGAAGGTTATGAGTAGGATTTTTGAAACTTTTCCGTTAAATCATTGCGAATGCCTCTCGCCCGATGACCCCAAACAACGAGAATGCTGTCTTTCACATTTTAATTATTAAACACACGGTTTGGGCCAGTATTGAGACGTTTTTTGCAAATACAGGGAAAGGCGGAGTAGGGTCCACCCTGGGCGCTTCTTGTTTGCGTAGTAAGTCTCCCTGATGATCTGTGCGCGATTTACTAATCTCTTCTTCGTGATCTCGCTGATTAAGAACGGTATATAAAAGCAAACGCAGATTGTCAACCTCTTCATCAGTAATAATTGAAGTGCCAGCCAATCTGTTTCAACTTCCAATATATTCGGTAATTATCAAAATCCTTCCTTATTAATCATAAACCCCCCCCCCCTCCTTCCGGACTTTGCCCTGGCGCGAATTTGCCTAAAACTGCTATCAAAGTGTGAAAGAACACTTTCCCAATGCTAAAAGTCATCGGGCGGGTGAGAGGCATAATGTAAAACTAGGAATAGGTTTAATATTCAAGTAACAATAAACCAAAACTGCAATGATCGTATGCCATTTGCAGCGTTTCTTGTAGTAATAAATTTTCTTCAATTTTTTTATTTTGTTCAGTGACCTCTTTCCGGCTTTAGTTGGTCCTCGAAACTTTTCAGTCCGGTCAGCCCAAATTTAAGAAGAGTATGGGTTCTTTTTTGAAACTAGATTTTCACAACTATATTTTGGACGCTGGATCGATTAAGATGGGCCCTGGGCTACTCAGCGGACGAAGGTGTGGGTCAAAGTACCTAGGTATTTTGAAAATGGGATTTTGACTTTTTTTTTTTAATACGAAGAAAGGTACTTTTAAGACCCCCTAAGAAACTCCTTCCCCTCAGAGCAAACCATAACCATAATAATAAACCATTGTGAAATAATTTGCAGCTCTTTTTTTTCTTTTGTTGAAGTCCGAAGAACGTAGGTAAGTAATCGCATTCTTCATAGCAAGTGATGAGACAATGCATTGTGTCCAGCGCACTTTGTGGGCAGAATAGATCGAAATGAGCCAACAACATCAAAGCAGAAGGAGACGAAGAGATAGGTTACGTTGTGGTCCGACTGTTTAGTGTTTCCTGTTAGTTATTCTTATCTTATTCCTGAGTTAAGAGAAGTCACATTTTCGATTATCTATGTTAAGCTAGTGTTCCTCGAAAGTGGTAAACTATCTGATGATTTCAAAATCTCAAGCACAAATCTGTTTGGAAGAGTGTTGCTAGGAGTGTGAACAGCAGTTCTATTCGGGATGGCTCTTCTGAACAGCCTCAGGAGCTTCGTAGACCGTCAATGCCTCTCAGCTCCTCGGTACGTAGTTCGTTCTCTCGCATTTTCCACCGTTGCGGAGAAAGAAAGTGAAGAGTACGCCACGTTGGACGACAATGAGGACCAAACGGAAATGATGGTGGAGCGTGAAGCCATCATCGAGGCGAAAAGAGATAAATCTCGGTTGAGTCGGGCTCACCGCAACATCCTGCACGGGCGAATGCCTTACGACGAGCCTATGAGCGACACTCATCTGACGCTGCTGTACAAGAAGAGGATGTTTGGAAGATACGGGCGAAGTTCTGGACTGGACCCTGGCTACTTATGGCCAACTCCTGAAGAGGTTCAGAGAAAACTCGAGTACGACCGCATCGCCAACCCCTTTTCTGTTTTAGAATTAGCATCGAGAGAGCGGGAAAAACTCGACGCAGAAAAAAAAGCCACCGACGAAAGACAAAAAAAGATCGTCGAGAATATGAAAAAACTTGACCTATGGAAACGCCAAGTGCATGAAAGAGCCGCGAAGAAGTTGGCTGAGGTGTCAGCAGCCAAAGCGAAAAGGGCAGCTCTTATAGAAGAGGTTAGGAGACATTTCGGATTCCAGATCGACCCTAAGGACGAAAGGTTCAAAGAAGTCATGTTGGAGAAGGAGAAGGCCATGAAAAAGAAACTAAAAGAAGAGAAGGCCAAAGCCAAACAGGAGCGTATGATCGCAGCCATGATGCAAGAAGAGTAATACCTACCGTGGAACGAAAAGTGGTCTGAAGTGGATGTACTGTCAAGTTGAGATTGTTCCTTAGGTACTTCCTTAGTTTGAGTTAGTGTGAACCGAGTCTCTGGTTCAATGGTTGCAATTTATTGAGAGAATTAAAGCAAAATCTTATCATTTCTTAAAACGTTGAAGTATTTTTCTACCCACTTCATACCTATGTCTATACTTTACTGTTGTGGAAGAGGCTCGATCTGAAGTTTGATCTCTATTAGAGAGACGCTATTTCGAATGGTATACACAAGTTCGTTTCAGAAACAACCTGGAGGGATTCAGTTGAATAAGATGGACACTCGTATTAGAATCTAAATACAAGGACAAAGAAAAAACGCTGCAAATTCGTCCACAATGGTTGGTTATTCCTTGGATCAGGAGTAAAAAGGAGTGAGAGTGGAGTGCCCTGGGCTCATTCTAATCAATTCAGCGTCCAACACCTCCGGAGGACACCAATGGGTCCGAGAGCCATATCAATAGAATTAGCATCTAAAATTCAGTGGAAAATTAGGTCCCAAAGACCTAGTTCCCAGAAAATCGAGTATCAAACACATTTCCACCCACTCCCAAGGGCCAATTGAGCCGAAATGTTTTGAGAACCAAGTAGAGCCAACCAAAAGAGTTATTCTAAGTCAGCACGATTGTAAACTGATCTCCGGTTTCATTATTCTGAAGCACTAGTAAAAACTGCAACCCAGACACGTTACATCCGTTTAGTTACAGAGTTTGGTGCATCTTTATTTTTGAATAACGATGTGAATTAATTCCTACGTCGCCTATTTATTGGTGCTGCTTAATACTTCTCATTAACAAAGTTCAATGTATATCCGAACAAAATTGTGGAAATTAATGCAGTAAGGAAATCACGGATAGAAACTCCCAAAACGAATATTGTCCAAAAAGCGAAAAATGAATACAAGCGGATATTTTGATTTATTTGGAATTAAATTAATTAAATTGAAAACAAGTAATTACTATTACGCAAACTGAAGCAAAATCGGTTGTCCGAAACCAACGTTTTCATGCATTATTTATTTATTTTTTTTTCGAGGGGCTTTTTGCCCGGATTGAGGACGGCAGACGGACACTTGAAATGAAAGATCAAAGGAAATTTGAGTGGATTTTCGCTGAGGAGTCTGCGTGGGAGCAAACACGTAACCATCTTTATTTTAAAATGAAGAAAGAAAATTATTAATATCAAAACTAACAATTTGCGTTTTAGTCTTACGAAAAAATTTGGTTCCGTGACTTTCAGCGCTTCTGCCCGATCGGACTCCGTCATACAGCGGTCATTTCCACAAAGTTTAAACATGTAAATACCTCGAAATGTATGGATTTTTTACTGAACTATTTTACAAATAAAAAATCTGCAAATTCATACACACGGGTTGGTTATTCCTCGAACCAGGCGCATGGAGACTAATTTGAACCTCGGACCAGGCGCATGGAGATTCATTTCTTCAACATGGGGAAAAGTGGGTGTGGCGGGTCCCGGACCCATTCCAATCGATTCAGGGTCCAAAATTTAGTGGGAAATGATACCCTACACGCCTAGGTGCCAGAAATCCCGAAAACATTCAAAATGGGTAATATATACCCAACTTGACCCATAACTTCTTCCAGCGGGTGCCAATCGTTCTGGGACCCATTTCATTGGATTCAGCGTCCAAAATTTAGTGGAAAATGATACCCCACTCGCCTAGATCGCCCAAAATCTCGAAAATCCATTTTTCAAAAAAACACATTTTGACCCCTACCCAACCCAAATTAGGTCCGATCGGGCTGAAAAGTTTTGAGGAACAACTAGAGCCGTGAACGGACCCCTGACCCAAATTTCAGACTTTTTAAAAAATTTCTACTACCAAAATCGGCGTGGACGGCGGACATTTGACATTTTTTACCTAGACACCTTGAAACGCCCAGAAATGAAAATTTTTAGGCGAATCGGAGAGATTGGCCTTTTGCATGAAAACATAGGTTGATTATTCAAGGAATAACCAACCAAAACCAATACAGTCGAATGAGGCACCTATCCATGTAAGATATTCAAATTCACCTTTGTTCATAGAATTCCCGCTTTTGCACTCAGCAACCAACAATAACTTTTTAAGGCTCAGGTTCCTAATGCCAGACCCGAGTAATATTTTTCCGGAATATTTTCCCTCAAGAAAAAAACTCACCAATTGTTTTAGACTAGATTTTCCATCTCGTGGGTTCAACATCCACTCAGCCACGCTGACATCCCACAGTCTACATTCCGTGACAATCCCACAAGCCTGGTACATCAACTTGACTTGCCTCGACAAATCGTAACCAACGATGGTCAGGTCCTGAGTTCGAAAAAATGTCTTCAAGGAGTTGATGCACGAACAGCCTGAAATGACAAGTTGACTTTCAACCATGTTCAACAATGTTTTGATTTAAGGAATAAAAATGTTCACTTACTTGAACTTTTCAAGCAGCACTTGAACACGTCTTCCCCGACCGTAAAATACATGCCAATAATTGCTAAATTGCCGTGCCGAAAATCGAGTTTTGGCTCTTGAGTTTTAGATCGCAGTATCCTCGTGCCGATTTTGCTCCCTTCGGGTGAGCACTGAGAAGTTTCCAGAACAAATGCGATCTCTCTCCACTTGCGGGCTTTAGAAAAAAAATCGTCACACTTTTGGCGACTTTCGCACACGTTCACGATCTGGCCAATCTTAGACAAGTCGATGTTTCCACAGAACTCCCGATCATTGCTAACTTCTTGCCCCAAAGGTTGTGAGCTTGGTTCGTTGGAGATGTACACTTTTTCAACGGAAGAGTGCTTACCCCACGTCTCTGATTTAAATTTCTTGAACCGTTTTTGACAAGATGGGCTTCCAGGGGTGTGGGGTAACTTGTCTGCAGCTGATTCAGTAACACAAGGTTTTTCTGGAACGGTAATGCCTGTCATCGGAAGGGATTTCTTACAGGACCCGGATGTTGAAGATTCGCGGAGGACTAGAGGCGTTTTACACCGTGAATCTGGCGATTTGGAGGATTTAACAAAGCTGACTCCGACAGCTGGGTACTTCTGAGGCGACACCGAAGGAGCCTTCCCTTTTCTCGGAGAAGAAACAGCTGATATCAGGCCGACTGGCTTCTTGCCTTCCACTTTGGTGCTCTTCTTATTAAAGGACACCAGACCTGTGTTGGGAAACTGAAAATCGGAAAGAGGAAATGAGAGAATGTAATGTTTAATTTAAAAAAATTAGTTGAAGAGCTTTAGCTCCAAAGAAATGTTGTCCATCTGTGTGCAAAGAAGAATTATTATTATTCATTCATCTTTATTTTATTAAAACGTTTTTCTTAACCGGCTTTCTTTTTTAATAAAAATAGTGATGAATGAACCAAATTTGCGGAATTTGGTTGGGGCATTAAAGGTTCTTTGTCCAGGATGTGTTGTCACGATTAAAATGATATACCATAGCTACGAGCAGAGTATCTATATTGACCCAACCCTCTGTCTAAATCATGGGAGTCGAGCTATAACGTAATGAACATAGATGTACTTACTTCCTTCAGGAAATCCTCAGACGTTAGGTTGAGACCGGGTGACTCGAACATTTCCTGCGATCCTCTTCTGGCAACCTTTTCGTCAGTAGTTTTGAAAGAATCTTGAAACGCCTCCGCCAGGAATGACTCTGACAGACTGTTCCGGACGTGACTAGTTTGGGCGCCCTCGGCTACTGTCGAAGGTGGAGGGGAACTGATCAACGCGATATCTCTACTTTCAGCCGGAAAAATGACTATGGGGCTGGATTGTTCATCAGCGATGTTTATGGCTTGCGTGTCGAGCATGAGGCTTTCGGCGAAACAACTCGAGACTTTGGATTTCGGCCACGCAGACTCCTGTTCACTCCTTATGCACGGTCTTTTTGCCGATAATTCGAATTGTGATGAACTGTCATCCAAGCACCTCTTGACTGAAGTTCGAGGCAAACATCGATCTTTTTCAGCTTCAATCACTTGAGACGCCAATAAAATGCTGTCGCCGCCCCAATTCGAATCAAATTCCTCGAGCGGCTGGTCAGAATTAATCGCGCACAACATGGAAGATGACAGCCGTCGGTCAGCTCTACAGGAGTCCCCAAACATGTCGGCATCGCTCTCAGACAACATTGGCGATGCGAATGATGTCGATGGGTTAGGGCAATCTCCAGCGTCTTCATTTGCAAGGGACGTTTTGAAAGGCGTTTTTCCTTTGATTTGGGAAACGTGGAGCACGTCGGAATCGTTTTGACCTCCATGCAAGTCGGGAGAGTCTGTCACAGACATTGCTGTACGAACAGGCGTGCTGGACTTGAGAGATTCGATTTCAACACCGACGTGGAATGACTTGCTAAATGCTTTGGAAAAATTCGAAAATTCCAAATTCCCATAATCAGTGGAGTCTTTGGGATCAGTCGAGTCTAAAGACGAACTTCCTAATATTCCATCGAAGATGAGTTTAGCCTGTCCACGTTCCTCTAGAGGAGGCGGCAGCACGACTTCACTGAGGAAATCTTCTTCTTCAGTAGATCTCGCTGGAGAGGCGATGCCTTTGTCAATTTTTGGAATACACGGATTACTGATGTCCAACAAGGTGGAAAACTTGGAATGCGTGTCATTGTCGTCTTCTCCATCTTCGTCGAAGTTCTCGAGAGCCTCGTTTTGAATTTCTTTACTTGACGGATTATTAGTGCTCAATGAAGGATGAACAATATCTATGAGTTCATCTTCACAATTATCACGGGGAATCTGGGGAGAACTAACAAGGGCTGGCGGTACTGATTGACAAGGTTCTTGCGCGTCATCAACAGATGGCTTAACCTTCAATCCAATCTTTAAATCGTCGTCATTCACATGAGCGAAGTCCGCTGAGTTAACAGAGAGGTCCAAAGACCAACTGTTGGAGACACTTTTAATGCCAGAACCAGGCAAATCATCCGAGTCTGGCGCTCCAGTCGGTTTTTGACTCCCCCAATCGACGTGTTCAACTCCCATCTCTCGCTGAAACCGAAAGTGCAATGATTTTCAGATAATTCAATAGAGTCTGAAAAATAAGTGTAAAAAAAAAATATAGCGAGGCTAAAAAAGGGCGAAAATATACTCACCATTAGGAACGTCCGTGCTGATTGTACAAATAACTCAGCAGCTTCGTGTTCGGTTAAGCCTGGTCTTCCAGGTAGATAAACATCTCGTTTTTGTTTCTGTTTCGGTTCGTCATTGGAACTGGATAAATAGAAAAACTGTAAGCCAATTTTAGATGGAAAAAGTATTTCAATAGATAGCTTCCGTCTATTACGACCGTACTGTGAAGCACGCACACACTGACGGGTGACAAACTTTTGAACTATAATTAATTGTACAAACTTGTTCTCACTTTTTCAAAATAATGAAACTTACCTAGAGTAGGGGAGCGATTTTCGGATGGCGCTCGAAATTTGTTTTGTCGATGACTGAGCCAATTCGGAAACCGTCGTGACGCCTGACTTGTGAAGTCCACGAGCCATCGCTCCAGTCATACACTCCAACCTTAACAAATCCAAAAGATCTCTTTGCGCTCCGAATTGTATTCTTTGACCAAGCTGTGATACGACAACTTCCATAGCGCTCCAGCCCAATTTCCGGCAGAAATTCGTCACCATTCCTACACGAAAAGGGATCAAGTAGAGAGTTGACACATAATCCGCGTAAGTTGATTTAACAAAACGATTGATCAACTGACCCGAAAATGTCGAGGCTGACTGTTGCAGAGATTGAAGGACTCCTTTGTTCACGCCGTACTTCTCAGCAACTTTCATCAAAGGAATTTCGCTAATCAAATCTTGCAGAGCCAAGGCCGTAAAAAATCTCTTGTGTACTGCAATTCTCTGAATCTGAAATTCGGGACTGTTTATAAAACTTCAAGTTAAAAAAAAAATGGCAATCTTAAATTGTACATTGGCCAGAAGCGCTTGTATGTTGATGAATGTCCAAAGTGGAAACACAGTATTTACCTGATTTTCCCCTTGGAAGTTCATGGTTCCGCGCATTGCTTGTATCAAGAACCTGTCTTCCACTCCAACCATGTGGCCGACTTTTTTAACATATTTCGGGAGATTTTCCCACATAGAAAAAGCTTTCAACCAATCCACCGACCATTGATTGCTGACGGAAAAAGGCGTCACCTGGAAGAAACTGATGCATGAGAGGCAAACAGCAACCGCCAACCGCTGCCTATTTCGATGGAAAATAGGCGTCAGGAATTAAAAACATTTACCTGATAAATAGCGTGGAGGTCGCTGTCCAGGACAAAGCACTTTCTCGCTTTGTCCAATTCGGCCAACAAAGCCAGCCCTTGATCAGGAGTCATCGACGCACTGAGGCAAGCTTCGGCTAAAGAAGAAGCAGTGATTTCCGTCAGGTTCGTGACCTCGATGAAACCTTTGGTAGTGAGGTACTCGATGCATTTATTTACAGCCCGGCTGATTCTCTCTGGGCTTTCGTAGGCAGCGAGCAACGTGCAGTTAGTGTAGCATTCCACTTCATTTATTGATGTGATCAAACCACTGGCTATAACCTATAAGCACGCGTCCAGAACAAATTAATACTTCAAAGTCGAGTTTGAATCCAGCCCACACTAATCACTTAGGATGGTTGCTCCTCAAGAAGTGTGCCTACCAGCACGGTACAGAGAAAAATTAGAATGAACTAAAATTAAAAGGAGACCAAGAAATGCACGAATAAATAGACGTAGCAAAACCCGTGATTCATTGTTTTATCGTTTCAGAACATTTGTCTTCTTCACCCTTGGGCACGTGCATCACCACTACCGTCGGGTGGAAAAATTGTCTGATTTTTTCTAATATTGTAACGAATTCTGTTCAACTTAAATTACAATACAGCGGTATTTTCGCTAAAACGCTTTGTTTCCAAATAAGAGTTGAAGAACTTGAAGTCCAAAAGTACCTGGTTTAGACCTCCTAACGTAAGCTTTAAGTTAATTTGTTTGCATTTTTTGGCCAAAAAGCCACTCAATGTAGCGGAATGCTCATGGATTTCACAAAACAAAACCACATGATGCCTGAAGTACGTGTAGATCCTAACTACGAATTGCAACCCGAACGCGCCAATTTTTCCACGCGCATAATTTCAGAAATATTTTCATATTTTACAGTTTTTGTGTTAGTGTACTACTTCTTCTTTTCTACTTCATCACAGAACCTTAACGAGTTCAATTTTTTTCGGACATAGTTCACTTTGAAGAGACTATCAGGACTGCGGGTTTGCATGCTGTCTTTCATCTCGGTAAATTACAGCCAACGTGGTTATTCTTTAAGTGCCGAGTAGTTAAAAAAAATAGCATATCGCAAGTAATATCGATAAGTTGGGGTACCATTCTGTCAACATGCAAACCTAATTTATATTTTGAGTACAAAAGTCACCAAAATCAAACTTCAAACTGCGTAAAATGTTAGTGAGTATATGATTTCCCTTGATTAGAGAAAATATCCTGAATAAACCTTTGTACACACTTACTTCAAGGACAGCTCTTTTTAGACTGTTGGACAGATCGGAGCTTCCCAAACAGCTTTCTACTGATGGAAGTTCGGAAGTAACGAGCTGAAGGCCTTGTGACTTGTTTTCTTCGGTGCATAGCAGAAAACTTTCACCTAAAATGAAGTCATTTCATCTTATAAAGGGTGAGAGGGGATGATCGATCTATCCAAGTAAAGACATAAGCCACCTTCATTTGGCATAAGATGTGCAGAAATGTCTCTCACCAGCGGTGTCTTTCCCCATTCGGCCGGCTCGGCCGACCATTTGTTTGTAAGTCAAAAAATCCATAACTCGGCCGTTGAAACCTGATGGCGAGCGTATTATCACTCGTCGAGCAGGAAGATTCACACCGGAACTCAAAGTTGACGTCGCGACCAGAACGCGCAATACGCTTTTCCGAAATCCACCTTCGACAATGTCCCGCTCGTCAAGAGTCAGTCCTGCGGAGAGCGGAATATTAGCAAGGTATCCAGTAACTTGTTGGGAAATGAAGAAGTTGAGTCAGTTAATAACAATCCATCCTGGGCTGCCAAAGGCAGGCGAACGCCGGAAGAGGGTGGGGTTCTTGATATGCGGGGAAGCCGTAGAGCCTTAGAGCAGGGCTCCCAGACGATCAGGCGCACAATAAAGACCATGACAGACTGTTATGGGCCTAACGGCCTCAGGCACAGTCTAGCGCAGGCATATCAAGTTAATAAGAACATAAAAGATACGTTTGAGCCGTACTGACCAGCGTGATGATACGCTACTCCAAATGAAATACATTTCCCCAAGACGCTTTCAAGGCCAACAGGAGAGTTCTTTAGTTGCTCCAAAGTGTCCGAAATGGCTTCTGAATTCAGTTGGTTTCTCAATTCAACTGCAACCTCGTCAGTCCCGCGACCTGCACAACTTACATAAAATTAATATCATACATAAAATTAAAAACAAAGTTTTAATCATTTCCAGATTGTATTAATGTTAATCTGCACGAGGATTGCTTCTTAGCGAGTCATTTTAGGATGACAAATACGTGTCGCCATATTATCCTCGATATCAACTTCAGTTTACACTAAAGGTAGCCCTATCCTGTATGCTCACCGAGACGTTTGACTTCCCCTGCGATTTGAAGAGCCAAGCTTTCGCACCAGTTTTTAGTGGGGCAGAAGACAACAACAGAAAATCCCTTTACTATGGTTTCGATGCACAAATAAATCACATCTCCTGGATCTTTCTGGAAATGAATCAAAAATACTTCGATTAATGCGTTTTTAATTAATACAATTCTTACTCGAGCATTCAACCTACTCTGGCAGCTATAATAGGCGTCCTTTTCAACAATGTTAGTGACATCATCTATAATGTTATGAATCAGTTGGTTAAGCAGTGGGTTTCCCGTTAGTGTGGCTAGATGTAGGCAGATACTAAGAATGTGCCTGACACCGCCCTGCCACAACAAAGACTTGTACAACCGTAGCCTGGTTGGCTGACCTGTGTACAAGCCCACCTGACTTCCAAAATCGAGTGGTTTTCATTAGAGTTGATAAAATACCCCCTCGGATTTTGCTCAATACAAGACTAATACGAACCTGCTGAGCTTACCACTAATAAACCCGTGCATGCAATGGATCAAGAGTATGAAAAACAATGTTGAAACAGACCACTCGTCTTATTTTGGTTCTTGTATTATTGAGACACCACCCAAAAGACACGAGCAATCGTCTCATTTGAGGTCTCGTCCATTTTGCAGTCGACATGACGAAATGGGACATGAATACTCACGTCTATGATGAATTCAGGAATAAAATCCTTGCTCGACGTGAGATCTGTGGTTTGAAAAACTGTTCGGTCCACTTTAAGGTACTCAACCAAGGGAATCGGTCTGTATTCCGTTTTGTACAAGGTCGCTTCCAACCAACTCGACAACACACCGAGATTGGGCAGAGTGGCCGACATGCCGATGATTTGAATCGGCGAACACAACCCCCTGCAAAAATGAGAGAAATGTGTCTATGAACGAGGCTCGGTTCACACACTGCCACATTACACGGGTTTTAAAGAGCGCTTACTTTTTACTGATGTATTTGAGCTTGGTAAGAAGAAGTTCCAACAGGTAGCCTCTGTGAGGGTCCCCAAGGAGATGCAGTTCATCAACCACGACGCAGCCAATATTATCAAAGTTGTCCTCTTCCAGCAGTCTATGAAAACAATGCAAAGAACTTTCTTCACCAAGAACATCAAGAGAACTTCGAAATTAGTCCATAAGGTGGGATTAAATGATCATAAAGGAACGACTCAGTCAATTGTAAAATTATCGTGAGTAGCTACATACCTATTTCGTCAAACAAACGCAAAAAAAAAAAAAAAAAAAAAAAAAAAAAAAAAAAAAAAAAAAAAAAAAAAAAAAAAAAAAAAAAAAAAAAAAAAAAAAAAAAAAAAAAAAAAAATCTGCAAATTCTTACAATGTGGCGGGTCCCGGACCCATTCCAATCGATTAAGGATCCAATATTTGGTGGAAAATGATACCCCACACGCTTAGGTACCAGAAATCTCGAAAACACATATTCAAAATGGGTATTATATACCCAATTTGATCCGTAACTTTTTCCAGTGAGTGCCAATCGTTTTGGGACCCATTTCATCGGATTCAGCGTCCAAAATTTAATGAAAAATGATACCCCACTCGTCTAGATCGCCCAAAAACTTAAAAATCTATTTTTCAAAAACACATTTTGACCCCTACCCCGCCCAAATTTGGCCCGATCGGGCTGAAAAGTCTTGAGGACCATCCTAGGCCAAGAACATACCCCTGACCCAAATTTCAGAATTTTAGAAAATTTTCTACTACCAAAAACGGCGCGGACGGTGTACGGCAGACGGACATTTTGGTTTTTTGAGACACCTTAAACGGCCAGAAAAAAAATTTGAGCCGAATCGGAGAGGTTGACCTTTTGCATGAAAACACAGGTTGATTATTCAAGGAATAACCAACCAAAATGAGAAAGGATCAGACTGTGAGACCAGAAATGTGAAACGTTTTGAGAAGCCTCCTGGGCAACAGACTTACTTGTTGAACAGGGAGTTGGCCTTCTCGATGGTGCAGATAGCGACGTGGACAGCTCGAAATCCTCCAGGTGGGTTGTAAGATCCCATAAAACCTTCAACTCTGACACCACACCCAGACAGTAGATCCTGCAAACGAGTTCCCATAAGTCGTAAAAGCATACATAGTCTACGGCAGTCATCACTACTCACTCTTCAAATTCAGCTAATCAGACAAAGAAATACCTCCTCACCGACAGATTGACATTCAATTTTTACTGCCACTTTTACTAATATCACAATCCTTTTCCGAACAACCTCTTCATACCATTGTGTATTCTCTAAGTCAGTTCTATAAAAGAAAAATATCTACACGATCATATTCCTACTTACTTGAAAGTACAACATTTTCTCCCTCACGACTGAGACGAATGGTAGGATTATGACGACCTTTTTCTTCTTTTCGAGGACGGTCTGAATGGTGAGGATTTCCGCAATCAACGTTTTCCCTGTAAAAGGTAGAACATCATGAAATTAATAAAAAAAAAAAAACAGATAAACTCAAATTAATACTCTTCCACGATACGAAAGCCCAACAAACCGGCTGAGGTGGGAGCCGAGTATACGAGGTTTCCTCCTTCCAGTACATTTCCTGACGTTAGACACTCCAACTGCCACGGAAACATCGAAACCAAGCCTTTCTTCAAGTACTTCTAGAATTTTAAGAAACCAGACAATTTTAATCGTGACCAGTCAAGCCCTGTCTAAGCAGCAACAGGTGAACTCCACCTCTCCAGCAAAAAACTTTAAGAAATATTCAATAAATCTACTGGCAATTTATAAAGAATTTAGGCTTTGATACAAGGATTTTCTCCACTTACCTGTAGAATATAATTCGGAAGACCCCATGATTCAAGTTTTAGTTTTTCCTCACCATTTAAAGACAATTGTTCAGACATGGGTCGCTCAAAACGTCTTAAACATCAGAAAGCCCGTGTCAAATGTTTAATATTCTAACACTAGTGGATAGTGGATGTCCACTATGTAAAAAGTTTACAGGAAATCAAACCAAAATTAAATGAAGAGATGGATTGAAGTATAGGCGTATCTAGACACCACAACATTCACAAGGCAGGCAATCAAGGCGGATTTTGTTTGACATTAATGATAAGCAGATTCTACTTCACTTTAGATAAACTGTTCGGCTATTTGCTTTTTCATTTTCATTATCTCTAAACGATATCTCGTGGCAGACACAAAAGAGATTGGCGACATCACTCAAATAACGTTTGATCGGTAATAAAACTGCCAATTCGTCCATAAGGGTTGATCATTCCTTGGAGCAAGATTACGGGGAAAACACTGAGTGTAGAGTGTCCCGGACTTATTCCAATCGATTCAGCATCCAACATTTAAGTTGAAAATGATACCCCACAAGCTTAGGTAGGTACCCAAATATCTCACAAAAAACATTGAATTTGAAAATGGGGGATTATGAAAAAATACATTTTCACCCATACCTTCTTGTTTTTTTTTTTTTTTTTTTTTTTTTTTTTTTTTTTTTTTTTTTTTTTTTTTTTTTTTTTAACCAAGAAAGTTAGGGATCGTGAAATTCTTGATTATGTTTCCGTTTTACATGCTTTATTGTACCAATCGAACTCGTTATGAACCTTGAATAGTACGGCGAACATTCTGTTGCAATCATCATGGCTTCACCAAGTGGAGCTCATACTGGAGAAGAGCGCCGCTCCCAACGGCCTAATTTACTTTCATTTGGTAGGTAGGTACTTGAAATATAATAGGTACTTCCCCAAATGTATACGAGGGTGGATCGATAAGTTTCTGGCCTGACCAAGAAAAACAACGTTTTTAAGATTTTTTTTTTTGTTTTTAATTTCTCAACATTAACTCTTTCAAGGCTGATAAATTTCTCATAGCGGTGCGAGAGTAAGAGATTTGTAGACAATGAAGAAGTAATCGAAGCTGTAAATGGGTATTTTGAGGAGCTTGACGAATCAGTCTATAGAGATGGCATTACTAGACTAGAACACCGCTATGAGAAATGTATCAGCCTTGAAGGAGATTATGTTGAGGAATAAAATTAAAAAAAATCTTAAAAACGTTGTTTTTCTTGGTCAGGCAGGAAACATATCGATTTACCCTCGTAGATCGGACTGATAACTATCAAGGACCAACTAGAGCCGGTAAGAAGTCCCTCACCAAATTTCAGATTTTTATAAAATGTTCTACTACTAAAACGGCACACGGACATTTTGTTATTCTGATCTAGACATCATGAAATTATAGTATAGGTGCCGTCTAATTTTGGGGCCAATCGGAGAGGTTGACCTCTGGCATGGAAACATTGGTTATTCATGGAATAATCATCCAAAAGTGTGACTTCGTTCTGCGAAGAGGGTAGGCACCTATCGACAGTACTGCCCATCATGTGCATGTTCCCCAAATTGAACGGAGGCGGTAACCAATCATAGTGATCAGAACCTAAACCAATCATAACTGTCCGTCTTTGTTGACAGAGGCAGGCAATAATTATGGCTTAGAACGGCAGCGCTCTGGGCCGAGAGGTTGGCGCTTAAATGAGGATGGATTCGTTAGTCCTGCTCCATCCAGAGCTGCTGGGCCACTGAAGGACTTGTATCAGCTGAAGTCGAAGTACAGCAACACCGCCTGATACCCCTAGAGAGCCTCTTCCATCCAGTTCCACCTGATCATTACATCAATTACAGTCCAAGGTTTGCAGAAAAAAAGACTCTGTAATGATTTGAACAAAATTTATTCTGATCTGTATTGATATTATTAAATACTGTCTGAATATGAACGATCTGCAAATAATAAGAAAAGAGCAAAGCTGTGTACATGCAACCTCCGTTATTGCGCCGACGTAAGTTACAAAATTGCGTTCTAAGGCCTCACAACTAGCACAGCCTGTCCTCAGCTCAAAAACCATTCATGAGAAAAAATTTGAGAAAAAAATGGAACAGGATTCTTACTAATTTCAATGTTAACGAGTACCTAGATACAAAAATAATTACTTTACAGACGATAAAATCCACTCAACGACTTGCTCTTCATATTTACAACCTATACATACACTTGAAAAGCCACATTTAAAAACTCTTTCCAATAACTCACGCGTACACTTTGTTCAACCGCCAAATCGAGTCAAAAATATACAAAAAGGAGAGACGAGATAAATGTTTAAAAAATAGGGTGAATGAAAAATAACACCTTTCTCATTTAATATCTCAGCCGTATCCATTTTCGAACGAATTACGAGTATCCAGAGACATAATAAAAATTCAACTGTTTTGGCACTCGATCCAAGTGCTCAATATGATTACAATGAAATTTTAACGACAAGCTGGAGAGAAGCGGATGACAAGACTTTGACGATTTTCGAATGAGTAAAATGTCTATAGTCAGAAATTGTAAACAAATCACTTATAAATTGAATGAGTTTGGAAGATTACATCATTTGGAGCGATAAATATCGGGAGTGATCAAATTTGAGTTCAGTGTTACGAGAAAAGAGGAAGTCATGACAAAGGATATTTATTTAACACTTAGTGGAATGTACCTTATTATTATTTAAAACATAAAAATCATGCGGAATGCAACCATTAGTCTCTATTGACAAAGGGTACGCCACGAACCCCCGACGGAATGATTTAAAATTCAATTGAACAAAAAATTATCACGAAAAGACTTCTTTCTTTCACTTATGGAAATCTAATGTCATAAAAGTTAATCAACTAAAACCAAGTTAAATACGATATAGTTAAGTATAAATAGCCCAATAAGAATAAATAAATGTCATTCGCTTTAAGCTTGACGAAGTTAGGGAATTTAGTGGAAATTAAGAATTAGTCGTTATTTACAAATAATGAGGAAATACAAGGTAGGTAGTAAATTAGGATATAAACTAATGTTTGATCTTCGGTTGTTTGATTTGTCTTCATTCGTTGATGGAAAAAGTTATGGGGAGGGGAGGGGAGTCAAATTGGTTCGTTAGTCCTGCTCGGGTACAGGTACCGTCTTACAGTAATACCGACTCTACCCCATGATTGCACGGTATCGTTGATATGGGAAAGGGATGAATAGGGGAGCATACCCGCGTAGCTTTGACGGTTCACGGAAAAACAAATTTCTTGAACACCGCTAGATTGAGTAGCAATTAAGTAAAGAACTGAGTTTAACACAGGGATCACTACGGTTCATTATATAACTGCACATAGTACAAGAACTAACTCATAGCATGGCACAGCGGAAATTCAGTCCCTAATATTATTACCCGAATACATCTCAAGTTGGAAATAAGCTTACTGAACACGATTTTAGCCGTGGCGGTTCTGAAACTGCTAGTCTAAATGCCCGTTATTCTAAATGGAAAATGCTTTGAGGGGCGATTATAATTAAGTACGTTCATAATTTTCATCACGAATGTTAAGTATGTACGAGTAACTTTTGAAAAAAAGAGGAAAAGTAAACAATAGGTATAGAGGGCGTCCTAAGGTCCAACACCACAACATCCAAGCTTAAATCACAGTACAAGGAAATCATACACAGCGAGGAATCAGTACGAGAAGAAAGAGCTAAGAACTAGACAAAACATTGATTGGTTAAAACCCTGATAAGACAAAAAAAACAATTCCAAGAATGATTTGCATGACTAAACTTTCTAAGATAGACTTAAGACAAATCAGTGGCACTTCAAAACACATTGGCAAATCACTTTATTCTTGGAAAAATTATTTTTTAAAGTGAAGACCTTTTGTCAACGGTGCTTCCACAGTTGAAAGGTGAATAAATATTCTATAAAGGTATTGCACAAATCTGAGCTCGAATTATTACAAGGCGAGCACTTTACACTTCTTACATGGTGAAATCATTGGTTTGAGAATCCTGAATTACAAGGTGTCCGGTAATGACTCTGTTACACACCCAGAATAAGTTACCAGCAGTACGACATACGCCCGGTGTTTAGAAACCGTACAGGTTCAAAACTAGTAACGTTACACGTTGTTTTTTTCATGTTTGGAAAACGAGTTATATGTTATAACATTATTAAATTAAATTTTATAACATTTCGTTGACACTGAAGTCGTCGTTTTCTGGCCGCTAAATTAATTTTTCCACAGTGCATTCTAGATCGTCGAACTCATCAAAAAATAGGAAGTTGTATGAGTGAGGGCTGGTAAAGTAATTATTAAACAAGGGAAGGAAAGACTTTTAAACTAGCTGGTCGGCGGTGATAGGCATATAGGGCGTAGGGGGTGTAATGATGACCTAGCACCCAGTGGATTTCCTCTGGAATTTCATTTAGACCCTTTTGTAGAGTCGAAACATTTTGAAACGCACGTAAAAAACATAGGTTGATTATTCAAGGAATAACCAACCAAAACGGCCGTTCTTGATATGTACGAGATAAATGAATGAAACGTAAAACTCGCTTTAGATTTACTTTCATGACCATAATTTGGTGTCGTTTTATCGTTCCTAAATTCAGTTACGTACCCAGCAAGTCAAAACTTGGCTGATGTATGTTCCATGCTAAACAGTTCAGATTGTAAATGCCATCTGAAGATGAATAAGATGGTTTTTCATTGAACAAGGGGAGCACCGAGGTAAATAAGTCTATTCAATGGAGCGGGACAAATCACATACAGAAAGTGGGGCCAACAAGCAGAGCTAATAATTTTAATTTCAACTCAAAACTTGCTACTCGCACATCCCATCGGATAAAAGTGATCCTGAAACTGCGAGTCAATCATAAAGATTCAAATATTATCAAAGCAGAATCTCGTTTGTCCCATCGCATGACTCGTGACAAAACATTTACTCAATCCATTCGATAGTGCCCAACATATGTCTAATAAAAATCATTCAGAGTACAATTTCGTTTCGCCTCTATGAGGCGTCAAATGTTGCTGATTCAATTTTAAATACTGGAAAAATAGCTACGTACGAAATAAAACCACACATGCATGCCATAAAGCGAAATATTACATTGACGACGGATAAATTTATTAATCTTTTCGTTTCTTGGCATTTAGGCCAAAAATTAATTGTTACGTTTAGAATCGACGAATCCCAATATAAAAGGTTTACCTCGTAATTAATCACAGCAGGTCTTGTAAAGCAGGGCTGCGTATTCTACGGTCAACTAACACGAAACGAGCCAAAATGAAGGGCAAAATCGACTTTCGAACTAGCCAGCAGCCAAGGATTGATGAATCATCTAATTGATAATATTTTTTAAAAACAGCATTGCTATGTACACAAACGCGCTAGACATTACTGCTTTCTGAAAAACACCTAAAAAATGATCGATATGAAGCTTATGTACATAAACTGAAGGGAGGCGGCATTGGGAAGGTATAAAAAGACGCTATTATGTACATTTAGACGAATCTGGTCCCAGATGTGGGTGGATTTGATTCAGACTTGCGTGACCATGTCCGTGAGTTTTTCGATTTCCTGTCGCATGACGGCCCGTTGTTGCTTTTCTTCGTCCAATTTTACATTTAATTCTTTGACGGTTTTCAAGAGAGAACCAACTTGAGACTCCAGTTGCATTTCCAAACGAGTCACCTGTAAGCGGACAGTTGGTTTTGAGAAATGTCGCTAAACTGCAGAGATGGACGCATCCAGATCCATACCTATATCGTCGCTTAGGAAGCAACACCGTGTGAAAATAAATTTTATTTTCTTGTAACTGCTTTAAACAAATGCATTCATTCATTCAAAAAATTCAAAATAAATTTCCTTTAAATTTTATGTGAATTTCAAAATTTGTTAACAGTTTTAATGAAGTTCATGCAAATTTTGTCGGGATTCAAAATATACATCTGCATTTAGTGAATCTGGCGAGCGCTCATTTCAAAGATGCATTTTGGATAAAAATTGGAATTCAAATTGATTTTGAATGAAAATGGAATTAAAATGTATTAAAAAAAATTTTTTTTTTGACTACGTACTAAGGATTTTTATTTTATAAAACTGGAAACAAGAAATTTGATAAACATTCAACAGAAAACACCGAATTTTTGGAAAGTTCGCAAAACAAGTTCTTGGAAAAAAAAGAAAAAAACTGCAAATTCTGTCACAGTGGTTGGTTATTCCTCGGATCAGCAGCACAGATTTTTCACTTCAGATTTTTAGAAAATTTTCTACTACCGAAATCGGCGTGGATGGACATGTGCTTATTTTGATCTAGACACTTTGAAACGCCCAGCAATAAATTTTGGGCCGAATCATAAAGGTTGACTTTCTGCATGAAAATATAGGTTGATTATTTAAGGAATAACCAATCAATAAGAACCTTTGGAAAAATTCGCAAACGAATTTGAATTCTGGTAAGATACTAAAACAAGTGTTATTTGTTTGTTTTCATATTCATGAAGATAACCACGCCTATCTCTGGATGTTTATTCCTAAATGAATATGAATTTTGGTGAGATACGAACAAAAGTATGATTTTTGATTAGTTTGTTTTCATATTTATGAAAATAAATACGCCTATCTTTGCCTGTTAATTCAGGGGAGGTGGTAAGAGACAGCTACATGGCCCGAACCTCCCCTGATGGTTTAAATACAGTTTTTCATCCATTAATTCAAAACATATGGGAACTTACTTTTTCCAGGAGGTCATTCCACTGTTTCGTAGGAACGGTTATAGTTGAATCGCTGGATTGCGGACTTGTCAAGGCCGACCGCAAAGAACTCACCATCGACTGAGGCCTAGGAGTTGGTGTGGTGGTGGAGTTGGTTTGATGAGACCTCAACGTAACACCTAGGCAAAAATATTGGAACGATCGTGTAAATCGAACGTGTAAAGCAGTTGCCAACAAAATATAATTCTGTTGGATCTAATGGAATGAAAAAGTCGAACTCAGAATGCAAAAATTACCAGCTATGTTCGGGACAGCAGCTTTGGAGGCTTCCGGAGATGTCGTCCCTATGGTGGAGATGCTAGTTGATGACACGCTCGAGGTCACCGTTTGGACTGTCGACGAAGAGGTTTCAGTCCCACCAATCATCACTCGTGTCTTGTTACCAGCTATGAAAAAAAACCAAGCAGATACGTTGATTAATACAATTAATTAAGTGATCAAATTCAATAGAAAAAACGACCAATTCCACAATGAAAAAAAAAAAAAATAATAAATAAATAACCTGAACAAAGTTTTTTGAAACTGAATTTTTTATGAAAATTCTGGGGACTCGTGAATTTCACCAAGCTATGCCGTCCTTCTGACTTTTTCACTTTTTTAGTATTACTTTGGTTGATCCGTCTCGTCTCTCGCCTTCTCTTTCCAGCTTCTCAACTCAAATCGCTTGCTTATGCTCTTGCTACGTCAGAAACGGCATGCAAAAGTGGTATAGGCCCAACGAAGCGAACCGTTCCTCAAGCATCAGAAAAAGAACTGCTTTCTGATGTGATGGAAGCACATTCGATATGATTGAAACAACCGACCACTCGGTCGAAACTTGGAAAGAAGATAATACGATACAAGACTCAGCGTCCGAAATTGGAGAAACTCACAAGCATGGGTCCCCCAAAACTTGAAAACGCATTTTGAAAATACCTATTACGAAATGTGCAATTTTTTGGACGAATTCAACTCGAAAACTCCGTCTTGCGAAAACCACTTTCGTGAAAGCGTGTTTAGCTCGGTAAAATCCACATGGCTACGAACTGAGTGTTCAGTAATTAATAATTCATCAAGAAATTTGTTTTCTTTCGAAATTTTCCTTGGAACAGATGGGACATTTTATAAGGCAAAAAATATTAATCTCTTCGCAGTTGTCATACAGACAGGAAGTCATGCCATAAGAAGTAAAATTGGAAAATAGAGAATACCTTGCATCGACTTCTTAGCTTGATTGAGTTTGAGCTCTTCGACCCATGGCACTTTGTTAGTTGAATTCGACGAGGGTTTGTCACCATGAGCGTCCGCGTCACCGTTCAGCATGGTGGTAATGGTTGTGGCGGGCGACTCGGACGCTTCGTCGCTATCCAATGATTCCTGGATAAAATTGACATACAATTAAAAATATAAAAATTGAATTTGTATCAATCCGACCTGCTCATTTTTTTCACAATTCGGAAATTACAAATGGAAATTCAAAGGGCGCAATAAATTTGGACGATTAAGACATTTAAGAACCATAAGATGTGATCATGTTGATAATTTTGGTTGGTTATTCCTTGAATAATCAACCTATGTTTTCATGCAAATGGTCAACCTCTCCGATTCGGCTCAAATTTTTTTTCTGGACGTTTCATGGTGTCTAGATCAAAAAACGCTGCAAATTCTTACACAGGGGTTGGTTATTCCTCGGACCAGGCGTATGGAGACTCATTTCATAAACATGGGGGAAATGGGGAAAACAGTGGGTGCGGCAGGTCCCAGACCCATCCGAACAATCCCGCGCTATCGCATGTACTCACCCGATAAGTATCAAAACACACGTTTTTATGATAAACCTAAACAGTGAATTAACTCCAATATTCTATAATCAATAGACAATTACAATATTGAATGAGGGACGAACAAAACAAATCACGATCAAAGACTCAGAACAAAAAACGCACACAAACGAACCCAACGCTACACGCATGGACTGATAGATGAGACACAAGTCAATCATGAATTTCCTCGTAGCTAGTAAGAGTTTACACACTAAATCGTGAAAGAAATAACTGGACACAGAATACGAACATTTGTCGTTGGCAAATGAAGGCATATTAATCATTTTAGTTCTGAGAAAATTTTATTAAATCTGTTCAATCAACCTACTAGCTATTTCTAATCTTCACCTTACGTCGCCCTTTGCCGTGTCAACAAAATAAATAGGAAGATTACGACTACCGATAACTGAATAAGAAAAAGAGCTTTTTCGATCGTGTCAATTCAGGGACACGTGTTACTGTTTTTACTTACTACGACCGCGTGCAATTACTGAGACACAATAGGATTCATGTTGAGCCATTTGCGTCATATGAATTTCTTCTACCCCCTAATACAACGATTTAGACAAAAATAACATCTACCGACCAGCGGATGGGTTACGTTAACCCATTACGTTAAAGGCGAATAACCTCCAAGTTCCAACAAGAAGTCCTTGCTAAACATTGCGTGCATATACTTGCGCATACATTTTGTTGAAAAATTTGTTACTAGATAACTATAAAAATTCCCCGGTTGACTAATTACATTATTGAAAAATGTCCCCATCTAAAACCTATAAACTCACAGCCAAAAACTAAATATGTCCTCAGGTGGTATGACACATCGAAGTAGGCGTAATTTTCTCTAAAAATCACTTTTCAAGCACTGACAATAAATACATCACCTCTCAAATTCTGGGTGAGAGTGGTTATCTCACTCTTTCTGAAGCAAGAATAACTCTAATCAAATAAAGGACTAAGATGAAGATTTATAGGCCTGATTGTGGGCCTTTACTTAAATTAAAGCAAAATATTTTAGTTAGACACAAAGATAGGACTTTTATGAGCGCGTTTTTAGACAGGGTACAAAGTTTTGAACTATATCAATGAGAGTTTTGGGACCATTAAAGCCTGCCGTGTCAGAGGCATTTTTTGAATAGTGTCATGTAGAACATTATTCATTATTGACTCTAGTTATGTTTTGGTTAGATAACAAAAAATAGAGAATTTAACAGGTGGAGTTATTTCCTTCCTCCATGGTACTCTACAATTCAGAGACTCAACCAACTACCGTAATAAATATTCTGACCAAAACTTTTTTACTACACCCATTTCCTCTAAAAACTCGACTTACAAGGCTAGGAATGAATGCCAACGCGTGTCAAATGAAGGCAGCAATTGAAATAACTGCAAATAATTCGTCAAATTTGTGGCGAAGCAAGGGAAGTGGTCAGATAAGCACAACCAAGGAGGAGTTAACGGGTGTCTGAGGCTAGCACAAATTATGATGAATTTCAATGTTCCTTTTCTCCGAAACTACTGAATACATTTGAACACGTGTTTTTTCTTTTCGCACATCCCCCAATAATAACCCCATATTTGCCTTTATGACGATTTATCCATTTTCCATTCGAAGCTGAAGTAAAGCCTGGTGGGGACTTTTGAAATGTTCACATTGGTCGGCCTCAAAAACGCCAGGAAGTAAGTTTTTGAGAGAAAAAACGAATGTCACGTTCTTCGTACATTAGTTGCAAACAGATTTAACAAAAAAGAACGTAGAAATATCTCATTTACTTCTGGGGGAATGGAAAATTAATACAAAAAAGTCGATTTTTCTAAAAAAAGATCCGATTTTTGGCGTATAAATCAACTTTTCAAACATTGTGTCTTTTATCGCTTGACTCGGGACATAGAATAGGACATTTCTTCTGAGCGCTTCTTGTTTTCATATAATAAAACTTCATTTTTATTATCCAGATTGTTCGATTTTATACGTAAGAGCGACGCTTTTCCGAAATCGCACTTTTCTCGCTGACGGTTGTCATTTTCCGAAGTCCATGAAAACTGTTTTAGGGGTCGTAAACCTCAACCATCATATCAATCGATAGAATGTAGTTTTCAAAAATTTAATAAAAAAAAAAAAAAAAAATTGCGAAATTAGCCTCAGACACCCTTATGAGAGAATAATAGCTACAGTCGTACGTCTCTGGAAAATGAAATGACAACAAACGGAATGCAAAACAAATCGAACAACGCAATGCAAACACAACGCAATAATTAAAAATCTACAGAAACAAAAAACAGGAAAATTGGGTCAGAATCAGGGTTTGGATGTCTTACTGCGGCAATGGTACGAAGTAAATGTACGAGTATCATTACAAAAGTTTTTAATGGACTAATATGGATGATATGAAAGACATAATCGCACCAGAACGCTTTGGGTTTTTTTACGTCACTAGGCATATTGAAATTAAGTATTCAATCCAAAACAAATAACCACGAAATTCTCCATGATTCTGTAGATTGATAGGAGCTTAGAGCAGTGAAGTGGGATAAAACCTTGCAGAAGAACAAGAACGTGGAAGCAGATTTGATTGTTGGATTAACGACAAGGAGGTAGAATAACTACTATGCCAGCAGAACTAAAACATATGGTATGAATTCCCACTGACCTGGTCTAACATTGTCACTGTACTTGCGACTTATAGAAGCAATGTTGGTCATAGATGAAGTGGTCATCGGCTTGCTGATTGGTTCCTTGGATTTGCTCGAAGTCAACGCTTTCGACGGTCGGTCAGGCTTGGAAATTGGCTGCAAAACGGGAACGACCGAAATACAAAGGTTTTTGCGAGGCAACGACAACTTACGGAAAATGCGACTTAACGAAAACACTATACTTACACTGGTTTCCTCGGAGCGGTGATAATTTGGACGAAATTGTCCGGGAAAAGCCCAATTTTGCCTTTATGTTCACCTTTCCACCATCCAGGGTCTTGCCCCTCTTTCGTGATCAGGGTGATTATATCACCTTCATGCAGAGTCAACTCATCCGGATTAGCCGCTTCGTAGTTGTAGACAACTTTGCACATCTCCTTAACTGAAAAGGCATTATATCAGGAAAAATCGGTAGGAATAAACAGTCTATTTAAACACAAATTACGGCAGATAAATGACAACAATGAAATTCGTTAAATTATTACTGTAACAAGATTACTAATGTTCGCTCGAAAATATTCTCAACATGCAAAATTATTTTCAATTAAAATTCCGTGTATTTGCTACAACGGTCGCCAGTACATTTAGGTATATCATTCTAATTGGAAAAGTTTACTCTTGTGTTCGTGTAGATCAGATTTCAAAATGAAACGAGATAAATAATCCTTAACTCCTCTATTTCATGTGTATAGTTACAAAATCCAAGATGTCTGTCCGTAACGGCAAAATGAAATGGTAAAGAAAATCTTAAATTTAGCAGGTACACAGGTACACATTTAGACTCTGGTTGCGCCTTATTCATTTTTAGCCGCACACGAGAGCGGGTTGTGAGTCACATCTATACAGTCATATTCGATATGTTTGGGGACCTAGGCAAGTAAAACTCCATCATTTTCGGTGGATTTGTGATGTGAGATGAGTCCATAACAGATTGCAGCACTATGGAAATTGGGAATCAAAATGGGTATCCAAATTATTGACTATTGCGAACAAATTTGCAGCCTTTTTGTTTTTTAATAAAAAAGGTAACAGACTTTTGACGCAGAGTGTTGTGAAGGGACACGAGCGGCATTCTAGAGAGCCAAGTTTGCTAACAGTTATCGCAAATATCGTCAATTAGGGACAGAGGCCATCACCGCTCGTCAACATGGCAGATTACCTTAGTGGTAACTTTTATCGTTAATGTGGCCGCTATCTCACGGATCTCTACCAGTGACGAAAAGGAGACTACCTCCAAAGACAACGTATGCGAATTGTATTTCAAACGGCTACTAAGTGAACTCCTTGGTTCATGCTCATTTGGTTCGGGGATCATCAATTCAAAAAGACGTGCGAAGCATCGAGACATAATACAGAAATTTCAGAAGGTCAAGCCATGTACAACAAACAATCTATGCTCTTCAAAACAACAGTTACACCATATCCTACTAGTCAGGCTTTAAGGATTCTTATCTCAGAAAGCTCAGGATCATATTTACTTCATTAGTCGATGGACCTCGAATGTCTGATTGGTTCGCTCATGAAAGATGATAGACAACATAATTATCATCATTGAAACATGAGCCAATTAGCTTGGTTTGAAGTATACCAGTAGGTCGCGTCAGAAATATTGTTAATAAGTTGTTTATATAGAGATTTAAAAAAATACGTGTGAGGGTAAAGAGAAATTATAAGTAGACGTGCATTTTCACCAACCTGGTTTTGGTGGAAGCACTGGCAGATCAGCAGAGGGACAAGTCACCGACAACGGATGTTGCAATCACTGTGTGTGAATTAGAGCTTGTTGTTTTCCTGCGTTGCAACGTGAACAATATATCGCAAATTATTTTAAACGCTTTTCTAACTGTGGGATACCACCGGAAAAGTGTACGACGCAGCAAACACTCGAAAAGTAAAAACCAGCCGACAGGCTCAGACAACGATGGAATATAAGAACATCATGCGAAGGGGGGTCAAAATGAATAAGTTGAGTATTTTTTCGTCTCAAAATCAAAACCTCTTGCTCCCAGTCTGCAGACCTTGTTCCACTTTTAAAAGGGGATAAAATATTAATCAAACTTTTTACCTAGCGTTTTAGAGCCTCCTGGTTTCGTGTCTTTCTAGCCGTATTTTCTCAATACAGCATTACTTCCACGATTTTGATATGATATACAAATTTCGGGAGTAATAGTAACTTGTAATACACCCAAAAATGTAGGGACTTTACGATCTAGAAGCCAGATTCGATAGGTGCAGGAATCGGGCTAGAAAGGTGGTTGGGTGGAGAGTATTCACCGATTATTGTGAAATGACTGCCAGAAACTGACCAATATTAAACAGTAAAATATTCTGACTGAGACAGATTTCAAGTGCTGACAAAATATGGGAGAAGAACGTTGTTTGTGATGCCATTCAAAGCTGCTGTAAGTACCAGAATTGACTTGTTTCTAGTTGCCAAAGTAACAAAAAAGTGTTACGAGAAGTTTGAATCTTCTTCTTGGTTGAATGACTAATAAAATTGATGAAAACTAAATTTGTTTGATTTCATCTTCAAAAGAGTGCGAGTGAGCAATTTCCATATTTCTGGCTAACCAGTGGACATTCGACTAACAAGGAGGGTGTTGAGATATTATTAGTTACGAACCAGCTGGTTTTGAACCTTCCTCCGGGCTTGTTTTCAGTTTACCGAAGAGGCCCTTCTCGTCTCCGAACGGTTGATCTCCTCAACGAAATTCGAAGGAAATACGCCGATCTGCGAAAAGAAGAACGCTTTAGAGAAGAGACACCTTTTCGTCTCCGGAGCATTTCAAAAATGTAAATCAGATCGAGTAGTACGAAAGTGTGTTAGTGTGACGGCGCCTTCAAAACAAATGCCAGTTTACAGTGGAGGTGAGTCACTAGGTGACCGCAAGCGGGAGGGGTGACTACAACTGAAGATAATAAACGTATGATAATCAGAAATCGCGGAAGAACTCCCGGATTCTACTAGCGGATGTGTCAGCAACCTATCTACTCGAAAAGTAATATTTTGAGGTTCAATATTTCAAATTTTCGACAAAACAACAGTTGGCGAGTCAAGAGAATCGACTGAGTTACTCAACGAGGGAGTAGACATCTTCGGTCATTAGTTCCAATATTGAAAACAAGATTTCCACCCAGAAAATCCGCGTGTTATAAAAAAACGTTAGTAACAGAATGCAACAGGAACGTAAAATATTGTTTTGTTAACGATTTAACGGGTTGTCGTTTTCCCTAATACGAGAGTTGCATACACAAGGTCT
>CM033998.1:44401228-44415756 GCA_019603395.1 Cyrtorhinus lividipennis
CCCCCCCCAAGAACGCTGCAAATTCTTACAAAGGGGTTGGATTCCTTGGACCCGACGCATGGAGACTCATTTCTTCAACATATACCATGGATGGCCGTACCATCATAGAAAATTTTCTAAAAATCTGAAATTGGGTCAGGGGTCTGTTCCCGGCCTAGGACGGTCCTCCAGCTTTTCAGCCCGATCGGACCAATTTGGGCAGGGTAGCGGTCAAAATGTGTTTTTGAAAAATGAATTTTCGAGATTTTGGGCGATCAGGCGAGTGGGGTATCATTTTCCACTAAATTTTGGACGCTGAATCCAATGAAAGGGTCCCAAACGATCGGCAGCCACTGAAGAAGTTAGGGTCAAATGGGTATTATATTACCCATTTTGAATATGTGTTTTGAGATTTCTGGAACCTAGGCGTGTGGGGTATCATTTTCCGCTAAATCTAGGGCGCTAATTCCAATGAAGTGGGTCCCGGAACGATTGGCACCCACTGGAAGAAGTTAGGGTCAAATTGGGTATATATTACCCATTTTGAATATGCGTTTCGAGATTTCGGTATCTGGGAGTGTGGGGGATCATTTTCCACATAAATTTGGATCCTGAATTGATTGGATTCGGAAATAGTACTTTAGTCAGTCCATGTATCAGACGAATTGTGAAAATATCGGTCCTCAACTTACCAACACAAAAATTTTGCTTTTGCATTACGGAAAAAATCACTTTAGCGGTAAAATTATTTGAATCTAAACTCTTAAGGGTGTGAGGATCGATTGGCAGAGACTTGGTTGGTTTCAGATGATAAAGTGAATGTGAACCACCCACAATTGAGTAAGAAACCCGTACTGCCACCACCCCCTTTAAAGAAGCCTCAGAGGAGCTCAAGCGACCTCGCCAAATCACCTACGGCCCCGAACCTCCTTAGTTCTAAACATGTTGACACCAGCCCTACGATATGTAAGCATGATGTAGTGTTTTTGCTTGACGCCTTTTTGCTATTGTATTGAGTACGTCTGAATGCTTTGGTGTAGCGTTGGGAATGGTATTGTGTTCTGCATGGTGGTGCTTATAATCTCTATGGCATTCAATGAAATTGTATTCAAACGGTAATTTTATTTTTAATAGTGTACAATTTGAAGCAAGGAGGTTCCACTTCAACGACAACGATCAGGTCTTCGTCGTCAAATTCTGAAAACATCACTGTCAATTCTACGTCTGCGGTAAGCGTCAAACGCAAAACTCTCGAGAAACAAGGCGACAATATTTCGGCAGTTGATGGAGCTTGTTGGAGCAAATCTGGCTCTTATACCGTCACGACAGAAACCAGGTAAGCGAACTTCTCGTCTGTGGTGGCTTTTGATCACCAAAAGGGCTTGAGGATTGAAAATGATACTTACGGACGACTGCCGATCGTTATCCTTCGAGCATTCTTGTACAAAAGAGGCACTAAGCGCAGGAAAAGGGGGGATACAAAATGCCGTGCTTATAGTGTTATTAGCGGAAAACCGTCGATGTATGTATAGTGATGGGAGAGGTCTGTAAGAGACGACAGTGAGAAAGAGGCTTCTTTTAATTTGGGAATTCGCAATGGCATCTGGCTGCTCTTGAGGACTTCTAAATGTGTTAAGGAGTGTGGGTAATTGACACATGCTGGCTTGAGAATAGTGTGATAAATCGGCCAGAAAAACGAATCGACGAATAACATCCATCATTTAAGACTTGAAATTAACCTACTACAAAACTCTGAAATGCAGAAACTTGTTCAGGGGCTTCGGTTACAGTAAGGAAAGGATTTCGATTCTTTGCCTTTTGTCAGTAATATAGCCAAGTTCCTATCTAACGTGCTAAATGATCGGGCAACTTCAGCGTGGCCTTTCCTGTTGACAAGTCGCGTAATAATGTGTAGTTCAGTAGTAGATATATTCAATTTATGCCAACCTCCCTTGCCTCTGGCGTCACTGGCTTTCTCCAATGCCAAAGAACCCAGCAGTGATTTTTGAAATAAGATGTCAGATCCGTGGTCTACGATTATAATGAATCCAATCGTAGTTAGACGTGACGGTGTTTAGTACCAGTACTCAGTCATTAATTTCTTCTTCATAACGTATTTTTTGTTTAGCAGTCACTCGTCTATCGTGAACAATTCGTCAAGTACTGTTATTGCTTCCACTGGTAGTACTGATGATGACTTGGATTTGGTTGGGAGAACGGCAATGCTCACCCACCCTACTGCATCTCGAGTGAAAGCTCCTAAAAGGCGGCCTCCTTCCTCCATTTACAGTGTGGTAAGTTTATTGAATGTTGAAGTTTTTCTCTCCTGTATTAAGTGATGAATGATTTTTTATCAAGTGATGCTGGGTTTTTGAGGAGTTGGCTACCATCGGTGGACAAATAAGTTCCTAGCTTTGTTGGTTGTATTTTTCCTGTTGGAGTTCTTCAGATTTACTATTTTTAGTCGAATAAAGAAGGAGGTCCCAACTCAAACAAGATGATCCAAAATACCTTCAAGAAGAGGAGGTATCCTCCTCCCTCTGGAAGAGTCAAAATGCATTTCGCACGTAGCGTTTGCAGGTCTATTGTGTAGCTAAGACTTCATCTATTAACGACTTTATTGTCACCTTGAAAATAAAAATTATCAACAAGATCACATCTCATGATTCTGAAGTGACCAAGTCGTCCAAAATTTGATGCGCCCTTTGAATTTCCATTTGTAATTTCCGAATTGTGAAAAAAATGAGCAGGTCGGATTGATACAAATTCAATTTTTATATTTTTAATTGTATGTCAATTTTATTCAGGAATCATTGGATAGCGACGAAGCGTCTGAGTCGCCCGCCACAACCATTACCACCATGCTGAACGGTGACGCGGACGCTCATGGTGACAAACCCTCGTCGAATTCAACTAACAAAGTGCCATGGGTCGAAGAGCTCAAACTCAATCAAGCTAAGAAGTCGATGCAAGGTATTCTCTATTTTCCAATTTTACTTCCTGTCTGTATGACAACTGCGAAGAGATTAATATTTTTTGCCTTATAAAATGCACCGTCTGTTCCAAAGAAATTTTCGAAAGAAAACAAATTTCTTAATAAACTGTTAATTACTGAACACTCAGTTCGTAGTCATGTGGATTTTACCGAGCTAAACACGCTTTCACGAAAGTGGTTTTCGCAAGACGGAGTTTTAGAGTTGAATTCGTCCAAAAAATTGCAAATTTTGTAATAGGTATTTTCAAAATGCGTTTTCAAGTTTTGGGGGACCCATGCTTGTGAGTTTCTTCAATTTCGAACGCTGAGTCTTGTATTGTATCATCTTCTTTCCAAATTTTCGACCAACTGGTCGGTTGTTTCAATCGTATCGAATGTGCTGCTTCCATCACATCAGAAAGCAGTTCTTTTTCTGATGCTTGAGGAACGGTTCGCTTCGTTGGGCTTTTCCACTTTTGCATGACGTCAAGAGAGCAATAGCATAAGCAAGCAATTTGAGTTGAGAAGCTGAAAAGAGAAGGCGAGAGACGAGACGGATCAACCAAAGTAATACTAAAAAAGCGAAATCAGAGGGACGGCATAGCTTGGTGAAATTCACGAGTCCCCAGGATTTTCACAAAAAATTCAGTTTTAAAAAACTTCGTTCAGGTTATTTATTTATTTTTTTTCATTATGGAATTGGTCGTTTTTTCTATCGAATTTGATCACTTAATTAATTGTATTAATCAACGTACCTGCTTGGTTTTTTTTCATAGCTGGTAACAAGACACGAGTGATGATTGGTGGGACTGAAACCTCTTCGTCGACAGTCCAAACGGTGACCTCGAGCGTGTCATCAACTAGCATCTCCACCATAGGGACGACATCTCCGGAAGCCTCCAAAGCTGCTGTCCCGAACATAGCTGGTAATTTTTGCATTCTGAGTTCGACTTTTTCATTCCATTATTTTGTTGGCAACTGCTTTACACATTCGATTTACACGAACGTTCCAATATTTTTGCCTAGGTGTTACGTTGAGGTCTCATCAAACCAACTCCACCACCACACCAACTCCTAGGCCTCAGTCGATGGTGAGTTCTTTGCGGTCGGCCTTGACAAGTCCGCAATCTAACGATTCAACTATAACCGTTCCTACGAAACAGTGGAATGACCTCCTGGAAAAAGTAAGTTCCCATCTGTTTTGAATTAATGGATGAAAAACTGTATTTAACCATCAGGGGAGGTTAGGGCCATGTAGCTGTCTCTTACCACCTCCCCTGAATTAACAGGCAAAGATAGGCGTATTTATTTTCATAAATATGAAAACAAACTAATCAAAAATCATACTTTTGTTCGTATCTCACCAAAATTCATATTCATTTAGGAATAAACATCCAGAGATAGGCGTGGTTATCTTCATGAATATGAAAACAAACGAATAACAAATAACACTTGTTTTAGTATCTTACCAGAATTCAAATTCGTTTGCGAATTTTTCCAAAGGTTCTTATTGATTGGTTATTCCTTGAATAATCAACCTATATTTTCATGCAGAAAGTCAACCTTTATGATTCGGCCCAAAATTTATTGCTGGGCGTTTCAAAGTGTCTAGATCAAAATAAGCAAATGTCCATCCACGCCGATTTCGGTAGTAGAAAATTTTCTAAAAATCTGAAGTTTTGGTCAAGGACCCGTTCCTCAAAACTTTTCAGCTCAATTGTTCCAAATTGGGAGGGGGAGGCGGGGGTTTAAAGGGTATTTCGAGTGAATTTCCGAGATTTCGGCTATCATGCCCTGTGGGGTATTATTTTCGACTGAATTTTGAACGCTGAATTAATCGGAATGAGTCTCCATGCTGCTGATCCGAGGAATAACCAACCACTGTGACAGAATTTGCAGTTTTTTTTCTTTTTTTTTTTCCAAGAACTTGTTTTGCGAACTTTCCAAAAATTCGGTGTTTTCTGTTGAATGTTTATCAAATTTCTTGTTTCCAGTTTTATAAAAAAAAATCCTTAGTGCGTAGTTAAAAAAAAAATTTTTTAAATACATTTTAATTCCATTTTTATTCAAAATCAATTTGAATTCCAATTTTTATCCAAAATGCATCTTTGAAATGAGCGCTCGCCAGATTCACTAAATGCAGATGTATATTTTGAATCCTGACAAAATTTGCATGAACTTCATTAAAACTGTTAACAAATTTTGAAATTCACATAAAATTCAAAGGAAATTTATTTTGAATTTTTTGAATGAATGAATGCATTTGTTTAAAGCAGTTACAAAAAAATAAAATTTTCACGCGGTGTTGCTTCCTAAGCGACGATCTGGATGGATCTGGATGCGTCCATCTCTGCAGTTTAGCGACATTTCTCAAAACTAACTGTCCGCTTACAGGTGACTCGTTTGGAAATGCAACTGGAGTCTCAAGTTGGTTCTCTCTTGAAAACCGTCAAAGAATTAAATGTAAAATTGGACGAAGAAAAGCAACAACGGGCCGTCATGCGACAGGAAATCGAAAAACTCACGGACATGGTCACGCAAGTCTGAATCAAATCCACCCACATCTGGGACCAGATTCGTCTAAATGTACATAATAGCGTCTTTTTATACCTTCCCAATGCCGCCTCCCTTCAGTTTATGTACATAAGCTTCATATCGATCATTTTTTAGGTGTTTTTCAAAAAGCAGTAATGTCTAGCGCGTTTGTGTACATAGCAATGCTGTTTTAAAAAAATATTATCAATTAGATGATTCATCAATCCTTGGCTGCTGGCTAGTTCGAAAGTCGATTTTGCCCTTCATTTTGGCTCGTTTCGTGTTAGTTGACCGTAGAATACGCAGCCCTGCTTTACGAGACCTGCTGTGATTAATTACGAGGTAAACCTTTTATATTGGGATTCGTCGATTCTAAACGTAACAATTAATTTTTGGCCTAAATGCCAAGAAACGAAAAGATTAATAAATTTATCCGTCGTCAATGTAATATTTCGCTTTATGGCATGTATGTGTGGTTTTATTTCGTACGTAGCTATTTTTCCAGTATTTAAAATTGAATCAGCAACATTTGACGCCTCATAGAGGCGAAACGAAATTGTACTCTGAATGATTTTTAGTAGTGGCATATGTTGGGCACTATCGAATGGATTGAGTAAATGTTTTGTCACGAGTCATGCGATCGGACAAACGAGATTCTGCTTTGATAATATTTGAATCTTTATGATTGACTCGCAGCTTCAGGATCACTTTTATCCGATGGGATGTGCGAGTAGCAAGTTTTGAGTTGAAATTAAAATGATTAGCTCTGCTTGTTGGCCCCACTTTCTGTAGGTCTGATTTGTCCCGCTCCATTTAATAGACTTATTTACCTCGGTGCTCCCCTTGTTCAATGAAAAACCATCTTATTCATCTTCAGATGGCATTTACAATCTGAACTGTTTAGCATTACATCAGCCAAGTTTTGACTTGCTGGGTACGTAACTCAATTCAGGAACGATAAAACGACCCCAAATTATGGTCATGAAAGTAAATCTAAAGCGAGTTTTACGTTTCATTCATTTATCTCGTACATATCAAGAACGGCCGTTTTGGTTGGTTATTCCTTGAATAATCAACCTATGTTTTTTACGTACGTTTCAAAATGTTTCGACTCTACAAAAGGGTCTAAATGAAATTCCAGAGGAAATCCACTGGGTGCTAGGTCATCATTACACCCCCTACGCCCTATATGCCTATCACCGCCGACCAGCTAGTTTAAAAGTCTTTCCTTCCCTTATTTAATAATGACTTTACCAGCCCTCACTCATACAACTTCCTATTTTTTGATGAGTTCGACGATCTAGAATGCACTGTGGAAAAATTAATTTAGCGGCCAGAAAACGACGACTTCAGTGTCAACGAAATGTTATAAAATTTAATTTAATAATGTTATAACATAAAACTCGTTTTCCAAACATGAAAAAAAAACGTGTAACGTTACTAGTTTTGAACCTGTACGGTTTCTAAACACCGGGCGTATGTCGTACTGCTGGTAACTCATTCTGGGTGTGTAACAGAGTCATTACCGGACACCTTGTAATTCAGGATTCTCAAACCAATGATTTCACCATGTAAGAAGTGTAAAGTGCTCGCCTTGTAATAATTCGAGCTCAGATTTGTGCAATACCTTTATAGAATATTTATTCACCTTTCAACTGTGGAAGCACCGTTGACAAAAGGTCTTCACTTTAAAAAATAATTTTTCCAAGAATAAAGTGATTTGCCAATGTGTTTTGAAGTGCCACTGATTTGTCTTAAGTCTATCTTAGAAAGTTTAGTCATGCAAATCATTCTTGGAATTGTTTTTTTGTCTTATCAGGGTTTTAACCAATCAATGTTTTGTCTAGTTCATAGCTCTTTCTTCTCGTACTGATTCCTCGCTGTGTATGATTTCCTTGTACTGTGATTTAAGCTTGGATGTTGTGGTGTTGGACCTTAGGACGCCCTCTATACCTATTGTTTACTTTTCCTCTTTTTTTCAAAAGTTACTCGTACATACTTAACATTCGTGATGAAAATTATGAACGTACTTAATTATAATCGCCCCTCAAAGCATTTTCCATTTAGAATAACGGGCATTTAGACTAGCAGTTTCAGAACCGCCACGGCTAAAATCGTGTTCAGTAAGCTTATTTCCAACTTGAGATATATTCGGGTATTAATATTAGGGACTGAATTTCCGCTGTGCCATGCTATGAGTTAGTTCTTGTACTATGTGCAGTTATATAATGAACCGTAGTGATCCCTGTGTTAAACTCAGTTCTTTACTTAATTGCTACTCAATCTAGCGGTGTTCAAGAAATTTGTTTTTCCGTGAACCGTCAAAGCTACGCGGGTATGCTCCCCTATTCATCCCTTCCCCATATCAACGATACCGTGCAATCATGGGGTAGAGTCGGTATTACTGTAAGACGGTACCTGTACCCGAGCAGGACTAACGAACCAATTTGACCCCCCTCCCCTCCCCATAACTTTTTCCATCAACGAATGAAGACAAATCAAACAACCGAAGATCAAACATTAGTTTATATCCTAATTTACTACCTACCTTGTATTTCCTCATTATTTGTAAATAACGACTAATTCTTAATTTCCACTAAATTCCCTAACTTCGTCAAGCTTAAAGCGAATGACATTTATTTATTCTTATTGGGCTATTTATACTTAACTATATCGTATTTAACTTGGTTTTAGTTGATTAACTTTTATGACATTAGATTTCCATAAGTGAAAGAAAGAAGTCTTTTCGTGATAATTTTTTGTTCAATTGAATTTTAAATCATTCCGTCGGGGGTTCGTGGCGTACCCTTTGTCAATAGAGACTAATGGTTGCATTCCGCATGATTTTTATGTTTTAAATAATAATAAGGTACATTCCACTAAGTGTAAAATAAATATCCTTTGTCACGACTTCCTCTTTTCTCGTAACACTGAACTCAAATTTGATCACTCCCGATATTTATCGCTCCAAATGATGTAATCTTCCAAACTCATTCAATTTATAAGTGATTTGTTTACAATTTCTGACTATAGACATTTTACTCATTCGAAAATCGTCAAAGTCTTGTCATCCGCTTCTCTCCAGCTCGTCGTTAAAATTTCATTGTAATCATATTGAGCACTTGGATCGAGTGCCAAAACAGTTGAATTTTTATTATGTCTCTGGATACTCGTAATTCGTTCGAAAATGGATACGGCTGAGATATTAAATGAGAAAGGTGTTATTTTTCATTCACCCTATTTTTTAAACATTTATCTCGTCTCTCCTTTTTGTATATTTTTGACTCGATTTGGCGGTTGAACAAAGTGTACGCGTGAGTTATTGGAAAGAGTTTTTAAATGTGGCTTTTCAAGTGTATGTATAGGTTGTAAATATGAAGAGCAAGTCGTTGAGTGGATTTTATCGTCTGTAAAGTAATTATTTTTGTATCTAGGTACTCGTTAACATTGAAATTAGTAAGAATCCTGTTCCATTTTTTTCTCAAATTTTTTCTCATGAATGGTTTTTGAGCTGAGGACAGGCTGTGCTAGTTGTGAGGCCTTAGAACGCAATTTTGTAACTTACGGAGCTTGCATGTACACAGCTTTGCTCTTTCGTATTATTTGCAGATGTTCATATTCAGACAGTATATAATGATATCAATACAGATCAGAATAAATTTTGTTCAAATCATTACAGAGTCTTGTTTTCTGCAAACCTTGGACTATAATTGATGTAATGATCAGGTGGAACTGGATGGAAGAGGCTCTCTAGGGGTATCAGGCGGTGTTGCTGCACTTCGACTTCAGCTGATACAAGTCCTTTAGTGGCCCAGCAGCTCTGGATGGAGCAGGACTAACGAATCAGTCCATCCTCATTTAAGCGCCAATCTCTCGGCCCAGAGCGCTGCCGTTCTATGCCATAATTATTGCCTGCCTCTGTCAACAAAGACGGAAAGTTATGATTGGTTAAGTTCTGATCACAATGATTGCTTACCGCCTCCTGTTCAATTTGGGGAATGCGCACATGAAAGGCAATCAATAGGTGCCTACCCTCTCCGCAGAACGAGTCATACTTTGGATGATTATTCCATGAATAACTAACCAATGTTCCATGCCAGAGGTCAACCTTCCGATTGGCCCCAAAATAGACAGCACCTATACTATAATTTCATGATGTCTAGATCAGAATACCAAAAGTCCGTGTGCCGTTTTAGCAGTAGGCTTTAGTTGGTCCTTGATAGTTATAGCCTGATCTATAAAATTTGGGGGAAGTATTACATTTCAAGTACCTACCTACCAAATGAAAAAAATTAGGCGTTGGGAGCGGCGCTCTTCTCCAGTATGAGCTCCACTTGATGAAGCCATTATGATTGCATTAGAATGTTCGCCGAAAGTATTCAGGTTAATACAGGGTGAGCGGGCAAGACAGATGGATTTATTAGGCCGGGTACAACGTTGAGGATTCCCCGTTGAGGCCAACCTCTTCCGGCCGACGGACCGCGTGGACGGGTCGAGGCCTTCAGTTGAGGCCGCCAGGCCTTTCCAATTTTCGGAAAGGCCCCTGAGGCGGGGTTCCGGCTACTACAACTACACAGTTTTCTCAAAAGGCCTCGCTCGTCGTGTGGATGTCCGGCCGCCTCTGAGTTTTCCTCAGAGGAATTCCTCTCCGAATTAACGTGTGTACCCGGCCTTAAGGGCGCCATACAGGACTGAACGGTCGCAGTATATGGGGGGGGTTTATTTGAAAGAGGGGATCGGTTAAGTTTGCTTAACAACGCTCCTTCAGCGTCGGTTTCCAATATCATGGAATAAGTACTTATTCCATGTCAATATGTTGTGGTCTGTGGAACACCGTACGTTTTGCGTTAGAGCCTATTTCAATAACGCCCCCCGCGGTCATCGGGACAACGTGCTTTCCGTTTGAGGTTCAATATCGCCCCCCGCAGCCGTCTTCTGGATCGAAATCGCATTCTCTCGTGGGTAGGATCGTTTGAGACGAGTGGTAATGTGTCTACGACCAGAAGGGAGCATCAGAATCCAGTCACTTCCCCAGAAAACATCGAGAGGGTTTGAACCGCCATTCAACAGTCTCCCAGGCGGTCAATTCGGAAACATTCACAAGTTCTTGGCATTTCAAGGCGTTCCATGCATCGAATAATTAGAGAACATCTTCATATGGCATCCCTACAAATGGTAGTCGACAGGAGGCTTTAATTATTAAAGCCACGTGATCACGAAGCAAGACAAATCGCGAGTGAAAACATGCTTGCTATATTTGTAACCCGCCGTTTCCACCTAACGGGCTAGGGATCCAGAAATAGACCTGCGAATCAATTAGTGGGAGACTAAAGACTTTCACTTACCGGTCGGAATGTCGGAGACGGTCGGTCATAGACTCCAGTACACCTGAATTGACTAAGCTCTGAGGAATGGGGTTTGTAAGTGAAAGGCAAGAGTTCATATTGGTTTGTAATAACGCAATTGTTCGAAATATGAAATAAGGAATGTCTCGGCCGAGAAGGATACTGACTAGGACTTAATCTAATTAGTGAGTAGGTAGAAGTGAAGGGCTGAAGGCCAATGAATTTACGAGGTAGCTGAAGGCTCAGAGTGTTTGATTTAGGATAACGGAAAAATACAGTTGTTTTGTCTAATGTTCTCCCCTAACTCCCTTTGCTTTTCTACAACAGACAAAATACTCAATACTACGGTTACAAGTTACAATTTCTCTGATCAGCTTTCTAATGACTACGCGTCAGGGCTTGGGCCAGATTTAAGGAGTCGACTTTCGCGTTGCTAGGGTACGACAGACAGAATTATTTCGCCACTTACTGCAACCACGCCTTTGGATGGAGACAAACAGGTGTGGTGATGTCGTTCTTCGCTGCTCGGCTTCGGTCAGGGGAACGCCGTCCAGGTTGGAGGAGGCGAGGCTCTTTCCACGGAGGTCCGACGACTGGCGGTGCGTGGAAAACCCAGACTATGGCCCGTCGGTCGGGCGCGAACGAATCAACACTCGGGTCCGACGGGGAATTTTCAGTTCGTTAATAGGGGGTCCACTGTTACGGGATAGGAACTGGTCTGATCTCCCAATTCCCGAGTTCTCACCCTGAAGGAACCACGATTACAATCGTTCCTCAGTCACTTTCACTCACTTCGATGTCCCGGTTCACGTTCGCCTCGGATGTGTCCGTCACTTCGTCTTCGTGTTCCGGTTCACTTGGATGTCCCGGTTCATTCGTAGTCCCGGTCACTGGATGTCGGTTACACTTCGAGTGTCCCGGTTCACTTGGATGTTCCGGTTCACTTCGCTTCCATGTCCCGGTTACTTCGCTTCGATGTTCCGGGTCCACTTCGATTGTCCCGGTTCACTTTACTTACGATTGGTCCCGTTCACTTCACTCCCTTCCGCGAACAGAGATTTTACTTCCTTCTCGTGAGTTATGGATACGACTGCTTGATGTTGGTTCTCCGTCCGTCGTCACGTCGCCTTCCCCTTCTACTCCGTCCCTGGTGTCTTGCGCCGCCCATCGCCTACCCAATCCAAAGAGGGCACGCCTTCCGCCCAGCTGGAGTTAGGCGTTTGGAGGGAGAGGGGTCGTTTCCGTCCCCGCCGCCGAGGTTTCTTGGCGGGGCGCTGAAATTTGCCGCCCGTTACACCCCTCCGATCTTCGGAGGCCGGGTCTCCTCGGCATTTTCCTTCGGGGGGTACTGGTGCGAGGGCATTGCGTCAGGTCGTTTGGCTGCTATCCACGCTTGCTAGTACCGCCAGCGTCTGTCAAGCGGCACAGGTGTTGGGCAGGTCCGTCTACGTGTTCAGGCGTTGGAGGCAGTGGTTCGGGTACGGCGGGATCGTGGGTCGTCCAGTTCCGGCAACTTTCTCACCAGCCGATCTCCACTCACTTTAAACAGCCACCGCGCGGTAGGTGCGGCGGTGTGTTGTCGTTTATTCAGTGCAGATGCAGCACAGGACGCTCCCATTCGTCGTCGTAAAGGTACACGCTGGCGCGGAGGTTCCAAGGTGGTGCGAGTGGGCGAGATGGTGTATCCTGCTGTACTTATCTTCTACTTCCGTCTACTATGCTGTTGAAAACATACAAAACCGGACCCTTTCTTTTAGTCTACTCCACACTATCCAACTCACACATTTACCACCTCGATTTTATCTCCATTACAAGGGAAAAAAAGGAAAAGAGGGGGGGGGGCAAGGCAGTCCTGTCCCGACCATGAGGTACTTCATTAATCAAACAAGGTAAGTCTGGTGTCGTTGCATTTTTCTACAGGTAAGACATTCCCTATTCTATTTCAACAAATTACGAGTATACCCCACCAAACTTGAAAACTTTTTTTTTTTTTTTTTTATTTTGTTTTTTTTTGTTTTTTTTTTTTTTGTTTTGTTTGTCCCCAATTGCTCTATCCGTTCTAGTGTTGGACCATATTCTCCCGCGTGGAGCTGCGGCGGTAGTCGATCGTTTTGCGCCTTGGTCTTAATCCCTTATGGGGAATGGACCCGTCCTATATCGGAATCGGGATTCGGCTGGAGGATCTTCCCAGGGCCCTCGGGCGCCCAAGGTTCAGGATTTTCTTCGGCCGTACGGTTCGGGCCATTCCAGAAGGGTCCTGACACCACTCCCTCCACTATCTTCGCTAGGTGAGGGGCAGGGCTCTCGGGTGGGGAGGATCTACTGCTAAGTCGGGGGTGACGGCGTCCGTCTGGACGGCTGTTGATAAATGCTGGCTTGAGCTGCTACGGTGAGGTAAACTCGTGGTCTTCCCTAGGACATCCTGGACCTCGTAATGACATCGGCGTTTTCGGATTGGTGGTGTTCAACATTTGGGGGGTGTTCCTCTCCTGGCAACTCACTGGCATTTTGTGACGAACTCTTGGACGTACACGTACCATTTTTCTCCAGTACCCGTACCGCCTTGCACAAACGTGGTGGTTGGTTCTATGCCAGGGTGCCGGCCACTGATGTTGTGACAATTGGTTCCAGGAACCAAGCCGCAGTGTGGATGATCATTGCACCTGTGATCCGCTGGACCAACCACTAGACTCATCATAATCACTCCTCGCACTTCTCCGCCTTCTTTGCGAGTCGCTTACTCGGGTCAGCAGTCCGGGGGGAGAGATCCAGGGATCCAAGGATTGGGCTGCTAATCAGAAGTTCCTTGGCAACATTACTTAATATGATGGCGCCAACAGGAACACGGCTCAGGCCGTCTTTGGTGACCAATTGGAGAGTCGGTCAGGGGGGGGGGGGGCCCAGATTAGTCAGATGCTGGGCACTGTGCTCCATTCAGGAGGTTGAAGGGGGATTGTCCCGGATCTCAATTGGGAAACTCTGCTAACTCGGACATAGGAGGGTGTACCACCAAGCTGCTTTCTGGGTGGTGTGGTTCGGTGTCAGGTTGGCTCGTTGCTTGTGGTTGTTGTCGGACCCTAGGGTTCGGAAGCTTTGGCAATTAAGTTTGAAGGCGACTGGTTGGCCACGCCTGGTAGTTGTGTCGGGTAGGCGGTTTCGTGCTTTAGCTGTGTTTTTTTCGAGGCTTTGCGCCATCGTCGCCCTTCGTTGAACGGATGTGCCATGAGGAGGTCCGGGTAAGTGGGCGACCACGCATGGAGATCATCTTCCCTTTATGGGGGTGGGTTTTCCTTCATCTACACACGCCGAGGTTATCCGGCGTATGCCAAGGGTGTATTTCATCGGAGGTCATCGATCCGATCCAAGCCGGAGTTCCAGGCTCAGTAGGAACATAGAAATGCGCTGCGTAATATGTAACCGCAACCGATGGTTGGTGGTACGTACCTCCTGGATCCCCAGCAGCGGCAGTGGTTTGTCGTCGTGCACCCCATAAGCTTCAACGTGTGGGCGATGTCAATGCCGCACAGGTCTGATAGGACAGACCCTGCACATCCCGGTACGCAGTCACCAGTACTCCACGACATCGCGGAAATTCACCTCCCAAGCCGGCTGGTGGGGTGATCAGTATCATGGGCATCATGACCCATTCACTAGCGGTCTGGTAGGACACCGATCGTCCTCCGCGGACGTCGACG
>CM033998.1:44415856-44455652 GCA_019603395.1 Cyrtorhinus lividipennis
TAGTTGTGTACCTGGTATTGTGCAGTTAACTTGCGAGTGACTGAGGCTTGGGCAATGTACCCATTGTCCACTCCAGTATCAGGTGAGATAGCTAGTTGGAGACCCGAGACAACGCTGGCGCTCAACTTCACGATATTCACTTTATCACTCAAAACTCGAACTTCTTTCGCTCCCAGGACTCGTCCTGAAACTGCGCTCACAACCTGGAACAATTTTAATCCAAATGAGAACTGTCTTTCTGTCATCTTTTTTAATGGTGTACATTAGGCGATCCTTGCTTTTTGGCGATTTTGAACGTTTTGTTCATTTGATGGACACCTGCTGGTCAAGGAAATTCACTTTACAAGCTGTACATGAGCAAGAATGTTCCACAAACCTGCAGCTCGGTCCTTCCAGGAGCGCGTCCTTGTAGTATGTTGCCTTGAAGGGTTGCTATCCGCGTGTCAGACACACGAAGGAGCCCGAGAACTAACTGCGTTACTCTCAGCCATGTCCTCCGGTTCACCAAGTATGAAACTCTCCCCGAGTCATGATCTGCAGCCACAAATCTTGCGTATACCTAAAAGAACGAAGATATAACTTATAACATATCGGGAACGGTATCTCATATTAATTTAAAGTCAAATAATGGAGCATTGTTGGTGTATAATACAATATCCCTATGAAGATATTACCCTGCCCTCCCGTTTTGTTCTAACATTTCCATCCCACGTCGGAGCTACAGAAACGGTAGGACATGCCCTACACCAGCCCATACGCCGGATACTAGGAGGACATGGATTTACAAGTTGTCCGATCAATGCCCATGCTTAAGAAGGTTGTTGGGTGCCTGAGCTTAAGGGAAAACCGTATCAAACAATTCTCTACCAGGTATAAGAACTATAGAACACCTCTACTTCGGTCTGTTGATATCTCAAGCGACACGCTGTTGTTTTGTCCACGTTATTTTCCACCGTTAGAACGCTCCCTTCTTCTATGCTTCTCTTCAATTTTCCAGCTCTGAAAATACTCGTAGTTTACAGAATGAACGAACCATGATAACGTTCTGCTAATGATCAACGTTTTCAACTCGGCTCACCTGAAATCTGGAACTCTCCAACCTTTGACTTGGCTCAGCCTGGTGTCAGGCAATGAAACTTCGACTGGAAGTTCGGGCATCCAAACAGTAAAACTTGCCAACGCTGCGAGGTTTCCATATTTTACGACCACAGAGGCATTTGCTGAACCTCTTACTTCTGACCCATCAACGTACACTGAGCTACATGATGATGACACCTGAGACGAGGGTTTCCATGATGTTAGCGGATTTTTGAACTAATTGTGTGGGCTCTTGAATCTTGATTCTTGTTTCTGATTCGTGGCGTTGGTAGATGTGACGCTTACCTTGATAACACTATCATCTGGAACGTGACAAGACGCTTGCAGCGTCACATCAGCCAAATGACCTCCATGAGAGACCATTACAACCTTCATTCCTTGGCTCACTTGTTTCCCAGTCAATATCGCGCTATTCACAACCTCCCAATTCTAAAACAAGCACAGTGGAATGATGAGACTTTCCAAATGATCAGCAACCTGGAGAAGTGGTTAGGTTATGGGTATTACCTTGGAGATAGGTATCAGCGCGTGTATGTCATCTTTGTTAATGTTGATTCTTACGCTGGCTTTATGCTTGCCATGAAGATTCTGACTAGATATGGGATGGCCTTTCTCATTAAGATAACGTACGCTCCATACGAGTTTCCCTTCTTGCCACAAATCTGTGACTCCACCACCAGCAACTTCAATGATCCACACAAAGACTTCTTCAGTCCTACTAACAAAAATGAACATACATGGAAAGACATTTAAATTCCATCCTGAAGGCGAAGAGTGTTACGTAGAAAATTTCTGACTGTACATTAAACAGAAAAAAATAAAATAAAAAAGGTCTGGATTAATCTAGGTGACCTTAACTAAATTTTAACAAGGACGATCGGGAGAACTAACTATTACTGACCTTGGTACTATGTCTTGTAGAGTGTTTTTGTTCACAACAACAACAGTGGCGACTGACTGTTTTGAGTTGATTTCCACCGTCATATTCCATTCTTCCCTTGACACTAGCTCAGCTCCTAGAACCTTCAGTCCACTTTTCACTCTGGCCCTGATGAATAAATTCTCATTAAGACAATTTTCCACCGCAGTATTAATGGTTGGGATTATCATCGATATTGAATACCTTAGCATGAATCCTGATATGTGTGATGGGCGTTTGATAGTGATGTAAGTAGGTATATGAACTTTGCTTGTGGGGTAAAGCGGTCGTTGGGGCATCAACATCGTTACGTGGTTGTCCGTGCTTATAGTGTTGTACCCTTGGCTGGCCGTGGTCAGCTGAACGGAGCCTGAAATAACCATACATAAATTATAGAAAGGAACCTCATAAATAACCTGAAATATACCACGGTATATGATACAACTGATACAATTCATTAAAATTCAATATGTGGTTCGTCCAGCAGAATGATGAGCTAAGGGACATCACAGAGGGAGGGGGCTTTGAGCTACATTATCTTTGGTGGCTTGATGCTGATTAATGATTAACTTCATCTATGATCTTCAACTCCCTCAATTAGCTTTTTTTAGAGTCAAATTTTGCAGTAGCAGCAAATATGTACAAAATACAGCTTTGGTTCTAGGACTATGCGCTCCTCCAGACTATGTTTCCTCCAAAATTGGAAATAACTCGGGAGCAGTGTAGGTACAGCGTTGTTTGCAAAGGTGATGTGTCAATTCGCGGTACGCTACTTACCTAAGGGAGTCAGACTCTGAATCATGACTTTCGGAGTGCACTGAGGGCCACGTAGGGGCTCGACGACGGTGTACGCCAAATTGACGAGCCGCGGGGGAGTTTTAGTCGGTTTCGTCCGTTTGGACGGCAATGGTGGCCACCACGACCATGGGAGTACCAACTCGACCAAGCACATCCCCTCATGGGTGTCCGGAGAGCAGGCTCCGGACACTCGGAGCTCTCCCATTGTAGCATGGACGACGGCGCATACTTTTTGAGCACCTGGTTCGGCACCCGTGTGCATGACGACTCGTACCACCGGCCAATCCCGCTCCACCTAAAATCAAAATGTTGTATTTATTTCAGAGGTATTTGACGTACTGAGGAATGTTCTTATTTAAATCAAAGACTTTCAAGGAAAAATTCTCTGCCACAGATCATGAGTTTATTCTCTTGAGTTGTCTGAGAAAACGGTTCACTATAAGCTACCGAACAGCTCTGTCGTTGCCTCTCGACATTCTAACCGCTTGTGATGGTCTGAATGGTATATGATAGTTTTTATATGTATGGATATGTCTTGTGTATCGATATGCAACCACATAGCGTCTCAGCACATTATTTTGAAAACGCTGGATGATGTCTCGATTGCTTTGAGCAGTGCAGCCCCACAACTGCCCTCCTTAGGCCCAAAGTGGTTTGAGGACTTGGTTATGTAGGGTTAATTTGTTCTGAATCGACATTTTTGATTGCCGACCCATTAACCGATTGATTTTTCGGAGCATGAGCACCGATTCTGCTTTCTTCGTTTTGACGTTCTTCTCCCCCCACAATTCGGCATCCAAGGTCATTCCAACGAACTTGGTATGATTCTCGTGTAGTATGATTTTGCTATTGACATGGACTAGGAGATAGTCCAGCTAGCGGTTGGGGCAGTGAACATGAACCTATTCCAGCTCGTTCATTTTGATCTACCATTTCAGACATGTAATATATACCTCAAGTTCGGGTATTGTCTCGTGGGTCGATTCGCCAACAGCAAGCACAGCAGTATCATCTGCAAACGTTGCTAGCTTCTTCTCTCTTTCTGGTACACTACTACAGAACAAGTATAACTAGTACTAGTACGCTCCCTAATGGCACACCAAGCGTGTATTCTAAACTGTTCTGAATAAGTGTCTATCACACTCGGATGTACATGTCTGATAAGTAGGATTGCTGTAATTTTTTTTTTTTTAATTATTAATTTAACTTTTAGTATATAACAATACTCTTTGTTGTGACAGTTGGTAGTAATACATGCAACCCTTTGCAGGGATTGCGTGGAACTTGATACATTATTTTTTGGAGTTTGTGATTGAATACTCCATGACACACTTTGAAGAACGCTTGGGTTATGTTAGTCAAGAAAAATGGCAGAGACTTTCCCCAAGTGCCCGTTCGGGCACCAGCTCACGGTCGTTCAGAACCACTAGCAACGCTTGTATCAGTATCAGTTCCTCAACCTCAAGTTCCATGCGAATTAAGGCTACGTCTTACTACATAACTTTGTGAAACTAACAGTAATATCCCACGGATAATAAAGTTGTCTATATTTAAAAAAAAAAAAAAAAAAGTATCAGTTCCTCAGTCTCTACAGTTGAGCGACTAATTATTGTAGTTTAATTGAAAGTTTTTTCTTCTTTATTCTCACTAATACTTTTTTCGGAAAATATTTAAGGATGTGCTTAGTGATGAGATACACGTATCAATCGTTAGCTTTTTGCAGTGCTACAGAATGGGGTTATTTCGACAATGGAGGTTGTGATGACACTGATTCTTGGGTTTTACACATGTTCACACTAATTGCAGTAGTAGTACTTGGCATGGTACTCACAGTTTTGGTGACGAGATGAGCAGACAAGTCGAGATGCCGTCCCCATGAAAGGTCTGAAGTATTCGAACTCGGCTCAGCCACCAACGACCTGGCTGGGACGGTCTGCTTGGTTGAAAAAGGGGCCGTAACTCGCCCTTACGGCCAAGGGGCGCGAAGTTTGAAACACAGCAAACCGCTCGGTCGTCAGCACGGCGCCTGGAGGCGGCCCTGGCGCCGGGGCTTCGGCAGGTTGAGCGCGGGCAGTCGCCTGTTTAAGGAAGTAGCCTCCTTCTGGACTTTCAAGTACGACGTCGACGCTTCCTCCTACGCCCCACACTGCAACAAGACAAGAAAATTATGTATTTAGGTTGTATGCCTCCTGTGAGAAATTGATCGATTGATGTCATTCTCCTGACTGGGAAGACAGTTAACGATGTCCCTTTTACCTTCCACTGTGACAATTGTTGAGCTAAAAGCTTTACGTAGGATGTTACACCCGCCCCTCCCACCGATATTTGATAAAAATAAGATGAAGTTAAGTATGAAGTACCTCGAAGCGATCACGACGAACCTGAGTTCCGTATTCTGGAATCTCTGTAAACAGGTGGTCTCTCTCGCATGGTTTGAGCGGTGCAACCCCCGCAGTTACACTCCAAGAGTCCAGACTGGACTATCCAGTACAGTTTCCTGAATTTGAAAGTCAGTTCTTCCTTTTTTCTTTTTTCACGTGAGCTCTCCGTTTGAGGCCTCGCGTCGAGTGTCATACCAAACTACTCTTTTCTACTTGGCGTATGGATCCACTTTCTTGTTGAGAGGGGATGTAGATAACTTTTTTGTTGGCAAAGTCTTCGTGCATCGACTATGCATTAATTTTAATTATCCACTTGCCTCCATTCTTCAATTAGGGAGATTGAGCGGTTGAGTTTTGACATCTTCATTGTTCCCAACAGCCAGAATTGCCTTATCATCGGCGAAGGTCGCTGTCCTGTTTTCTGCATTTTCAAGTACTTGGACCGATGGAAAATGGCAGAGCATACTTTTTGCTCTTCAAGAGCTTTTTCAACGATAATGGTTATTCGGATTATTTGATCAATGGTCGCGAATGTTTGCTTCTGAGCTGGGTCCAGGAAACGAACAATTTTCTGCCCGAAATTACGTCGGCCATCACTTCTAACCAAACATGAGGGGTAGTGCGACCCATTGACCTGAGTTCCATCCTGGTGATAGAGAAGGACCTATCGAAAGATATAGTCGTGAAGTAGCATGCTGTAGAGCTTTCGCGATGTTGGCTTAACCAAATAATCTGCACGTACTGTGTGAGCAACCGGTTCCAGTGTAACCGATGCAATAGTGTTTTCTCCGTTCTGATGAGTTTTACGTATCGATGGTATAACCTAACTTTGGTTATGACCGAAGAAAGGAGGATTTTGCGTTCCTGTAAGCATCTGTCTTACCGCAGTCTTACCACAACGATCAGAGGATAAACTCCTTCAATACGTTGCGGTCTTAAGGTCTGCTATGAATCAAAAGCTCAATAAGTGGTTTTCATCATGCATTCGCTGGATGTAATGCGAAAAGTAGATAGAAAACGTATTTACTAGCAAAATGTTTCCTTTCGGAATACCGCAGAACACCAATCTTTTGTTTGGTTCCATGGATCATTGTGAAAAACTGTACGCGAAACACAATGTGATTGTTTCGACAAACCCAACCATCTACGCGGATGGTACGGATTTGAAAAAGTCTTTCACTCTGCGAACAATAATTCTAAGTTCCTTATTATGATTTGCTCAGGACGTATTTTACGAGAACTAGCGAGTCTTGAACGTGATCCTGCATACGAAGTGGATATTGTTTCCCCTTACTCTCATCTCATTTACTACTATCTTTTTAGGTAAGATATACTGGCAAAAGGCTTCTACCGAGAGACAATATAGGTTCTAACCATATGTAAATTTTTAGCGGGTTAATATTCTTTGAATTTTTTTTTGTAATAAATACGTCCATCTACCCTATGGTTTCGGTTGAAGTTCGGTAGGTAAATAGTTTCTCTTTGTAATTTAAAGAGGTTTCAATCCAATAACCACTATAAACGCAATGATAGTGTTAATTTCGGTATTCATCACAAAATCCTCTCACGCGCATGGGAGAATCACTCCAAAATGCCTCACCATCGCCAAAGAACGCTCTCATTCCAACATGAAGTCCTAGCAATTTGGAGAGGCGAGAAACCTACTTATAGAAAAGTTTTCCAGAATAACTTTTCTGACATTGAAAAAGAGTTTGAGAGTGAACGGGGTGGAAGCGGCCACATCAATCTCCTATCTTCATCGCGGAAGTTTTAGACAACTCTATCCAGTCAAAGGAACAGAGATAAATGAGAAAATGCGTTCACATATTCCATCATTGTTGAAGCCCTCCTCGTAGCACAACACGATCGTTTCCACGAGATAGTGGGAATGAATGTGATATATTTCTATGCACATACTATGCGTATATGTATACATGCTATATCAACGTTTTAAGGACATTGTTAGGTCGTCTTTTCATAAAATGAGCCCCAAGGGTGGAATTAATACTCGTCACTCAAGTTAACTTAGACTTGCTCGAGAGAAGTTACCCATTCGACTCCACTTGGGGTGAATAGTTCGTAAGTTCTTGTTTGGTAAATATCTCACTCTGCTATCCCTCTCAACACGTCTAGTACGAGTTGAACTCTCGAGTAAGATAGGTAATAAGTATGTACTCTCTGGAATATTCATAAGAGTATTCATACTGCACGGTAACATAAATAACAATACTTTTCTCACGGGGCGGCTTGGGATTACTCGGAGGCTTAGGGTGGGATCTGCCTCTAATGGAGAGAGCATTAGACCTTGGGGTGGATGAGAATCCTAAATATCCGTTGAGCCGAGACGTTGGGAGTTAGTGGTGCTCTTCCGAAACTAAGCTGAGTCGTGGGCGGAACTGAACGATGCTGTATCCAGCTCATCTATACATTTTTCCACCAAAGGTTTACTTCCTTACTAGTACAATGTGCCTTAATGGGTTTTTAAATATTCTGCACATTCCCACAACATGCAGTCACGTACTTTCTCAAGTTTATCGGTGGCAAGTAATTTGTTGAAGTATAGAATAGTTTCTTTTTGTTGAATAAATTAATTTTATAGATATCCAATCTTGCTCGACTGGATAGAGCGAATTCATATATTCACGTCGCCTTTAAATTACGATCGTTCTGAAGCGCCCGATCCCATTCTAAGGGCCGCGTATGCTTTGCCAATGCCAATAGACACTTTTTCGGCAATGAATGCGAATGATGAAGCTGTAGTGTGCCTGATCAAGAAGACTGTAGAAGCACACAACAAGGTAGAGGAAATGATGACCACAGTATAACAAACTGGATAGAAGATCGCAGGCCCTTGAGGAATAAGAGGTGGTGGCTTTCACTCGCAGAAGGATCCCGACTTAGTTGCCGTTGGAACTGAACAGCCACCACATGGACGAGGATCACCTTCTGAGAGCACATCAGTACATCCAAAGATATCATGTATGACGGCGGCGCTCAGCAGTTAATGGCAAACGTCAAAGGCCTCAAGACCTTTCAAGAAAAATCTGCTTATGTCAGTGACCAATTAAGTCGTGCTGTGAGGAGCAGACGTAGGCAGATGATATCTGTTGCATAATACCGAAAGCGACTAACAGTGTAGGAGTACTACGCTGAGGAGCCCTTGTACTGGCTGGGGTCATCTCAATACTTACTGTCTGCAGAAACAAAACGGGTTTATGATTGAATAGCAGAACCGAGGAAGACAATAGTGACCAAGAAAGAACGGGAAGGGACACTGAACCACTGGCATACCATTTGGGACTAGTACCAGAAAAAACACCGGGAGATAAACTAATTCCTGACCCAATTCCTCACAGGACGCGGCCTTTTCTCACAATACTTGAAGCATACATGGGAATCGCAGAGAGCACTGTCCAGAAACAGAAGAAAACGTGTTTGGATGAAATCGGTCAATTACTAGTTGGGACGTTCATATGCAGCACAGGAAATTCTTCCGGGATCCTGTTAGAAATTCGGAAAAACAGTTCCAGCTCTTCATTTTTTTCGTTTTACGACTTTCGTTTAATGTATTTTACCGCCAGTGCATCCCTTTCCCATCGCTGACTCACAGGGGTAAGCAATGAATAAATCTGTTTCCACACTGAACATACATGGGCCTGAAAGGCGCGAGGAAGTGGTCCATTGTTAATAATAATAAGGTGGGAGAGTCGGGACCAGAACGCGGGGTTTGCGGGTTTTCTCGGTGGAAAAGCTTTTGTCAAAGTAAAGAACCCACTCCTCATTCGCCATGTCTGCGAGGGAGTTTGTTGTTAGTTGGAGACGTAATCTGGAGGGCTGTTCAACACAAGTGAAGCTCCCGGCAAACGCCGAAGGATCCTCCTTGTTAGCCTAAGTGTTGAAAGGGGGCATAAGACATACATGAAGGTGCCCACAGCTTCATTGCTCAAGCAAGTTTAGAGTTTATCTTTCCAAGTTTCGTCCTTTTGGAAGGACTTATTCTCTTTGCTTTACCGATGTCAGACGATCAAGAGAATTTACAAGCCCCACGCGTGTATTGTGGTTTACCTCGCGTCGTTCCGGAGAGCGTAGCGCTTGCACCTACCCCATACATTCAAAAGAGGAAGGTTCGCGGGAGGTTATTCGTCCCTTGGAACGTAGCAAAAGTCACAGATATCGAAAATCAGTCTTTCGAAAACTCTGTTGGATCAGTTTCTGAAAAGTTTTTTGGAGTGAAAAACTCGGGAAGCAGGCCAAACCCCAAGTTTTTGAGTGATTCTAGTAAGGTTCGCTCTCTGCCAATCCTCAAAGCCGCGATCATAGTCTTACGGGTATCTTGGCTGATGGCCAGAGATTGGCTCCTTTATACCGTGACAAAGGTTGATTCACGACTGGACTCCCGTGTTGGGAGCCTCGTTTCAAATGACGAAGCTTCTGGAGCAAGTAGTATTGAATTTGCAGGATATTGCGATCCCAATTTTTCTCAAATCACGATTATTACTGCAAACTTTATTTTACAAAGACGACTCTACTGGTAAATGAAAAAAAAAAAAAATATCCCTGATGCCTCATCATTTTCTTGCGCTCACTCCCTTTTTCTTCCGTGAGTTCTTTGCAGTTGTAGTGGTACCACCCTTGCCCACTGGAATGTTGTCTTTTTTTACAGGAGGGGGATTCTCAATACGCTCTAACAATACCCTAGGCTTGGAGCGAGATCTGGTTTTCATGCCACTGTATGTTTTTCGTACTTCAGGACTCCTTAACGAGGCTAATCTCTCATCGTCTTCAGTTGACCAATCTACTCCCCTTTTCCTCGTGGCCATCCCTGACGATAAGTGTCTTGGAGCTGTATTACAGACCGAATCGTCCCCAATTCTTACTTTACCGGTCGTTCCAATTACAAATGTTTGTGGTGTTTTCTCTATTCCGTTGTCAATTTTAGTTTCATTCCACAATACAAATTCGGATCCTTCCTCGAGCTGGTCTCTGGTTGCCTGATCCTCATCAGTTGATAAAGCCAATGATAAAGATCCATCCGAATCCTCGGGGGAATTCAGATCAACTTCTGCCGTGAATGTTCCCCGCGTAGTAGGTCGGGGAAGCAGTACTTCATCGCTCCCGGTAGGAAACCTATTCTCGACCACACGTAGCATATCTTGTGAATCCACGGTTTTATAGCTCGATTTAGTCGCTCTTATAGTACACGGGCTTTTTCCTGCCGAAATATCTTTAACACCCTGACCCACAGCACTCTTCTTTGCACTTTTAACATTCAAAGATTTTAATCTTTCTGCGACTCTTACATTCTTCTTTCTATTGAATTTACCACCAGCATCTCCTTGAGTTAATTCGTCATCTAGGACCTCCCTGATTTGGTCTTTCAAAATTCCATGAGTATCTCCAGACTTGAGCAAAGTTTCGGAAGATGAACAACAATTTGTTATCCCTTGTCCACCGACTCGTCTAAAACTTGTTCGAGTTGGACAGCTTCCGTTACGTTTTAACTGAGGTGCATAACGTTCGTGTTGTCGGGCATCAGAACTGTCTTTAGATGGTATTCCCCCTGGAAGTACTTGTGGTCCCTCTTCCTCAATAACAATACCATCAGCACCTGATTGCTCTGCAACACTCTTTCCACAAAGTCCACTTTCAATTCGAGCCACGTATTCACCCATCGATTCCTCGGTTGAATTCTTTCTGCTGTCATTTGAATGCGTAAACGCACATCTTCCTTCCGAATCACTCATTCTCCCTCCTTCTGCTTCAGTACTGTTGAACTCATTCTCATTATTTTTAGCGGTTTCGCCATTCAGATCTTCATCTTTTTTGTTAGCCAAGCTTTTCCGAGCCAACTTGAGCGTATTTGAGAGTTCTTCCACAATGGGCGAAAGTGATTCTAATTGAGCCGTCATTCTTGCTCTCAGAGTTCTCCTTGCAGCGTATATTGTAGTCAGTTCTGCCATGGTCGCTTGTTGGGTTATAGAGTTGTTTCGTTCTTCTGAAAGTAATTCTCCACTTATCGCTCTGGACAAATCGCATTGCATCCTGCACAATAGACCTTCTTGTCGCTCAATCGACACCTTTTGGCTATTCACTTCATTCAACGTTGTCTCCATTAATTCGACCACAATTGTCAGAAGAGATTTTGTTCTGTTTAATTCGTCACTTAGCAGTTGTTTTTCTGTTCGCAGTTCCATGTTTTTCGACATCAACTCCCCATTACGCTGATTCATCTCTTCCGTTGTAGTTGATAAATGTTGTTTTGATTCTTCTAATTTTAATACCATTCGCGAATTCGAGTCTATAACATTATTGTACATTTGTTGAAGTAAACAATACCTCTCCCAAAGTTCTTCGTTCTTTGGTAAAATGGTGTTTCTACCTGTAATGCCGCCTACGTCCATTTTATAAGACACTAGCCACTCGATTTAGTCGCTCTTGAAAACGAGGTAGTAATTGGTGATGTCAGTGAATTTTATTTTTTTTGGGGATCGACGATCACTTCGATTCAAACATTACCTACGAACAAGTGCTATACAATAAAAAGGCCATGGAGATACTTTTTATTTGGCATTGGCATGGAATGGACGGTTGAATATAAAATATCGAGTGGGAACTTTTGGAACCTTGCACGTAACTAACTTCCTTGCTTTCTCAGTTAGCCAAAATTTTAACCTTGCATCATAAGGACCTTGCACTTGGTGAATGGTATTACCGATGTTCAATTCATTTTGGGTGCTAAATTTACTATTATTCAAACGTCGTGGGGACGAAGAAAGATACCGGATGGAGGTACATTGAACACCCAATAACCTTCCCCGCAGTATAACTTGGTGCGATCGATTACGCAAATTATACCACGAAGCTAAAGCTCTGATCTGCAAATCCTCGTCAGCACTGTAGGTTGATAGACGTGGGAACAGTTGCAGAGCCCACCACAGCTATCCTCCTCCAGCGCTGCCCACCAATCGGTACAACGCTCGTTTAGGTCGTTCGATTCGCCCAGTTTTCCCCCGTTCGCAACCCTTCCACACTCGCAGCTCGGTCCGTCAACATTTAAATTTTAAAACAGAATGCGTTCCGGTTCCCGGGCATTTCGGACGTCTTTTTGATTGGGATAATCTACGTCCGCCATTTCACTTTCACGGCCTACAGGGCCGGGTTTGGCCCTGTCCAAGATCGATACGGAAACCAGAGCTCTTTCCATGTTCAATTATACTCTCATTCTGACCAAATCTGGGAACTAGGCTTTGATGATGCGAGTCCGAAGCAATGAGTCGAAATACCTTCTGTGTATCCTTGCCATAAATGTCGGTCGGTATGATATTGTAGACTTAGTTTTCAACCAATGGCAATGAAATACAGTCAATTCGTAGACCATACTGAATTGCTACGGAGCCTGCTAACGTAGTCAGGTACTTTAATATTAGGACACTAAACCCATCTGATAAATGATTTATTTGATGTAAGCATTACGCAGGGTTGAAGAATGTTCTGCGGTATTATTGTGATGTACATAGGCAACGGCGAGTACATTCCCATTGTTGTGTTTCCATTCGCCCTCGGCTTTATTCCTGTCTCTCGCGGGAATGTAGGTACGAGTAATTTGTTATTTTAATGGTCTCTCCGCTTCTGGGTCACACTCGCAAGTTGCACGACAGCGCTGAGTGAGAAAACGCTGACTCGTCTGTTGACACTTTTTGGGCCCAGAAGTTTTTTTTTTTGTGTGTGTGTGTCGATGTTTCTCTCCATAACCTTTTACTGTCTACGATAAATACAAATATTTGCCTAGAGTGATTCAGTTGCTGGAAGTCACGAACAGAAGCAAAACAACCAATTTGACCAATTTTTCGAGACCTCACCTTCGTACGTTCTCCAAACACCGGGAATTGGATTTGTAATTTTCCGAGGGCCGTAGTATTCGGTATTCTTCAATATTATTACGCCAGGAGCGCTTTTATGAGCGACCGAGATGGAGAGGGTAGAGAACCATCATGTTCAATCAAGAACTATCCTGAAATGTTGCTGCCGAATATTGACTTATGGGATAGTATTCGGCGGTAATATAGGTAAATAATTAATCATAATTTTGATATTATTATTTTTTTGGAATGTTTTTCCGATTTTTTTTTTCGGTTTTTCGGGATTTCTGAGCATCATTATCCACAGATTATCATTCGCTGAATAGATCTAGGGATTAGGACCGATAGCCGCGAATGATGGCTGAGTATGTATAAAGAAAGTTTTCGAGAGCCCAGGCGTGTGGAGATGGTTCCCCTATAGATTTTACCAACTATGTTTGGAGAGAAGAGGTATCTAATCTGGTACAGACCTTGATGACGCGCTTTCCCAGATGGGTGAGACACTAATAGGAGTTGTACACAATTGAGTAATAATTCTTTCTTTAATCGCATAGAAGCTCCTTCTAAGCCATCTTTATTTCAAATTTTCTAATAGGCCTGGCTCTAAACTTAGGTGGATCATAACTGTGTGATGTGCCGAGTCACAAAGATGGTTTTCTGCATTTATCAAAGCACTCATTTGCATGGTGTTTTCTGGCACTTCCAAACGCTGCTATAATTTAATAACTCAATTTTCCCAGCTATTTTCAGTGCTTGGAAAGATCCTTGATGCACTCGACTGGAGGAATCACACACGTCAGAAGCGCCGCAGTCTGTTTCTTGTTAGCTTCTGTGGTTTGTTAATCCTCTCTGTTTCCGTCTTAGGTATATACAATGGTAAATCAGAGTGAAATTAACCTTCCACCGCTCAAGTCAGCTCAGCATGCCTACCTCATAATGAACTAACGAGTTCACTAATTGGTTAATCAGAGACAGGCATGGGAGCTCGTATTCAAATACGGAGAGCAACAGACGGCACAACTGGTGCCCTAGTGTAGCTGTCCTGATTCAGCCTCTGGCTAAATGTAAAATGATACCGGCTCCTCCCTGCCTCTCGAGTTCCTATCGACATCGAAACTGCGGCAACCCTCCAAACGATAAGAACCCGACAATGAGACCCCTCGGGTAACCACTACGAAACTCCGCGAACAACATTGCTCGAGAATCGACAAATGGTGTTCAGTGGTGCCTAACACTATTTGCCGTGCCTAGCGGTCATGTCCTCATTCCTTTCATCATTCATGACGTGATGGACCAAACATTATTCTTGGCTTCACCTCGGCCGTTCTGCTCTATAATAAACTAATTAATCCGCAGGAATCAACAAATTTGAAGGATGAATGGAAGCTTCGATCGATGATGGTGGCGGCGTTAGAGATGGCGCCGTCGGTTTACAGCTTTTGCCTGGGATACAGTGTCACGGTCATTCCAAAGTCATATTTTAAGAAGGTGGCTCCAGCTACTTGTTGATGAGGCCTTCCCATTAGCGGGGCTTCCGTCCCCATTTTTCCCCTTGAGTATCGTCCTCGCTTAGTTTTCAGTTTGATAAATATTTAATCCATCAATTATCTGAGGCGAATTTCAAATTTTAATTTGGCTATGAAAAGTCCTATAGCTATACACACCATTTTAATTAGGTACAAATAAATACTATTCGTTATTTAACAATCTGTTATTTAACTAACTTTAATAATCTGGTATCTGCCAATCTAGGAGGAGAGAGCCTGCTCATATGTAATGTAGATGACGCTCTCATTCCGGTTTATCAGCCCATCACTAGCTCCTAAGCGATTCTTCAGGGTATACGACTAATTAGAAACAATGTCGCAAAAACGTTCAAATTCAAGGTGGGGTTTATTCATTCAACTAATCAACAGTTGAACGGAACACACGTTTTAATGATCACCATGTCTCGGGTAATGCTGTACCACAGAAGATAACCAATTAGCTTTGCAAAAGTCGTTATCCCAAGTTCTCGTTTGGGAAACGAAGTGGCATTCATTAAATGAAAAGGGGAAATCCCGAAGGATGAACTGGGGCTTTTCAGTTAAAAAATTGTTGAGAGGATGTCGATAAGACCCATTCCCTTAAAGTATTCTCAAAACTGTTTGAGAAAAAAAACTAAAGTAGCATCCTTGGAATTCACTTTTAAAAGTGAGATGTTTCAAAAGCACGAGTTTATTGCGAGAGAAAAAAAAAGGACGACAAAATATGAAGAAAATATTCAAATACGCCTCTTAGTCAGCTATGCGATTCCAAGGAAAACTCTATTCTAGAAGGGCTTATCGTCGGGCGATAGTTTCCATACTTTGTAAAATATGTGAGCGCCGAAGTATGTACATGGCACCTGGGTGTCTTCTCAGAGTGTCTCTTTGGCGCCTACCATCTTGGAGAATATGCGCCATCGGTTTCCGCGTTTATGGCACACGTGGAGCGTATTTCCGACCTCCTGTCGCACCTGCGGAGGAAACGAAGAGGCGCCTCCAAACTTCCAAACTTCCTTCCTTTTATTAGGGATGAGACATTTTCCCTTAGTTTGAGAGACAGTTCATTTTTTTTTTTTTTTTTTTTTTTTTTTTGCGTCGTCCAAAATCACCAGGTTTTTTTTCCAGAGCTAAAAGCTCCTAGCTCTCATAGATCTCGAGTAGAATTATTTTTAGGAAGACCATTTCTTCTGGGACTAAAACTTCTCGAGATAACATCTCCTCAGGATTCTCAACGAGTGCGATATTTCTCCAATATCCGATTATTCCCTTTCCTGTATCATGATTCTCTATTTGTTCGACAAGGCCATTTTCTGCCTTGGTTGATGTCTTGACGTAATTTTGCTGTTATATGAAGCAAAGCGAACCCCGGCGGAGCCTTTTCAATGATTCACATCACTAAATCTCCTTCCCTTCCTTATTCAATCGACGTGGGAGTACATACGCTGTTCAAGAGGTTCAAGTGGCTCTAGCCGTTCTCGCATCAAAGTTCTGTGAGTGCTCAGAGATACGGGTACAAAGCCGAACACTATACCTTTAAGGAAATATGAGGGTTTTGCTGTTCGATGTTGTCGCATGAAGGGGAATAGGGTTTTAGGTTGGCTCTGGAAGTAATTGGTCTCAAACGTGAAGTTGATAAGGAGAATCATCGATGTACGTAGGGAGAACAGAAGGCAGGTCCCTTGAAATGGCGGCTGACGTGAATTCCTTTGATGACCATAATTGGAGTGCGCGTCTCAAAATGGAATGGGTGACCGGATTTGTGTTCCTCGAAAGAACCGCCGGTACATCGAAGGGCTTTTCATCTTGAGCCTAAGAACCGAAGCTCACATAAGGACATTCGGAATGAGTAACTGGAAGTTGACGAAGAAGCCATTTGGATTATTCCTAGATATCTCGCTTTCGGGACCAGCCTCAGTACCATAGCAACATGTGAGAATGTCGTTTGAATTTCATTTTTTTCTTTTTCTTTTATAAATTGTTTTGGTTCAGTCCTGATAAGAATAAAACCGAGATTTACCTCTAAGTAGTCCGATATCAAGTTTACAATCTTGGAACGGAGCATACAAATAAAAAAAGGAAGTCATTTATCTGCGCTTAGATGTCTCCTGAGTCGTGACATTTAATCATGGATTCCAATGGTCATCCTGACTAGTGACTGAATGGTCCATTATATGCAGACCGTAGTATGTGGTCCTAGACAGCTTTAAAAACGACATGGGTTTGATCGGCGTTGTTTTCATTAAAAACCCTGGCACGCCGTGCCAAATGCCTTATCGTTTGGGGGATGCTGAGAAGTTTTAGTGAGAACGCGTCTGGAATCTATTTCGGGAAGTCTCATCGTGTCAGGTCCGGTCTAGTATTAGCCCGCTCGGCCCAGCCATCGTCAAAGGGCATCAAATAGTTCGAAAACGCGGGGAGACGAAACATAACAAAGGGCAATTCCCCTCGTCTTGCCTTTTGAAGCAGCTCTGGCCCTTTATTCGTAGATTTAGGGGGATTCGGGGGTCGGAGGGTTATTGTGCGGTCCTTGTAACACCTGTAGGACCCTGTATAGCCCTGAACTGGAAACCGGATTCCAATCAACGTCCGACATAGCCCGCACTAGGCGAATCCTATTGTTTCGAGTTTGGTGGTGGTATAATTGGAAACATCCACAGTCTCCACGTACAAGACCAGGCTCCTGTTGCCTAAATTGAAACAATAGGAGGCGGACTAGCGAATGATTGTGCAATATAAATCTGACCTGTAATATCCTTCATGTGGTAGGGAAATCACGTACTCCTGTAGTCGCTCGCAGTGTGAATTACAATCAGACGACAAACATCCAACAAGCATCCTGAAATATTCCGATTTCTCACCCACCATACCAGCTTTATGATACTTTGGCACCTTTCTATTAGCGAAGTCAAACATGATCGACAATCAGCTGGTTGCTTTTTGAATCTTATTTAGCCTTAATCTTTGCCGGAAGTTTTATTTATCATTAAAAATGAGCGAGTATTTCGTAAGAATGATTTTCATTTTCGAGAAGATGCTGCTGCCGGTGACGCGTGTCGTTTGTATGTAGGCTGTGCTTTGCATTCTTGAGCCTCATGTAGGAGATACCCTTGTGGGTTGAACTGCGCAAGTAAACTATTTTTCAGGAGCATTTCCATTGGCTTATCCAGGTTACTCGACCCAGATCATTTTCTTTTTTTCTTTGAGAGGCAAACTGTGGTCAAAATAAATGTTTTCTCCTTTGAAATTTACCTATCGAAGAACACCAAGAAGTCACTACGTAAAGATAGGAACTACAGGTTTAACGTTTCATGTGTAAAGGAACATTGATATCGAAACGAAAGTCAGAGCCCCATAAGCGATAACAAAGCGTGGAATAAGGGAAGCTTGATGGTGTTTTCGCGTGCCGAGCCGGTACCTTCTCGATCTACCCTTGACGAATCGGTCCTTTGATGGAATGAGCGGGATTAAAGTGGAAAAGCAACTACAAACGAGACTTTGGAGGGTTCCGCCCTTCTAGTAAAGGTACTGAAGCAGGAGTCATATAAGTCATCTGTGCGCGACTTTTCGAAAAAGTTTGAACCACTAAAATACTTTCTTAGCACATCATAACCAACCGGTGTAAATTACGAGAAAACGTCTTACACTCCAGGCTGATGATAATCCTACATGACGTTTTTAGAGCTACGAAAAATAGCAGATGTGTTGAAAAACGGGAGAAGGGATGATGTTGAATCTTTTTTAATAGCAAATATTAATACATTATTAAGAGACAGCCACTTATATCTCCAGGATCAAACAGTTTTCATAAAAGCGAGCAAAAGACTCATCTTTCATCGTTTTATGAACCGTTCAGATCCGGATATCCACTTCCATCCTCGTTAGTCGAATCCACTTTGTACGATTCGATGGTCTTTTAAATTGATAGAGAGCTCCGAAATCATTTTACAGCTTTGCCGCTCTGGTAAATGAACCTGTTTACCTAGTTATTATAGCTCTTCTCCGCTGATTTTCCCTCGTATCTGACCATCCTTCCTCGTTTCCCGAGAAATGGAGGTCATCGATTTTTCAGGGAAACATTTTCCCGGGGGATCTGGCGTGAGTAGGTTTTATCTCTCAACGTCATTTTGATTTATCGCTGTGGGAAAGTTTAATTAGTCGTTTCTTATTATTGTCATTTCATCAAAGAGAGTAATTGATTAGGGGTTTTACATTGTACAAACTAATCTGCCAGCGGTTCTGTAGAGCGACTAGAATGAATAATGGGATCCGAGTCTTTGGTATTCTGCTCGCTCCAGTAGTTTTCAAGAGAATACTTAATCAAGTTTTAGAGCTTAAATTCCTTAATTTTTTGCATAATGAATAATGATCAAGTGATTGTCTGAAACGGAATGGACTGATATGGAGAAAATCAAGAACTTTGATCATAATATAATTACAAAAATAATTGGGTTCTCTTCTCTTTTGTCATCCACATTTTTGACATTTTATTTTAGAACCACCAAATTGCCTGGATGAATTTCGAATCTGTAAGCTCGTCTGAGGATTAGACTGGATCCAAGGTTTCTCAAAGCTCCCGGCGTAAACAGGTGTTTCTACGACCCTTTTAAGATCCCTAGCCACATAATTCCTCTTGTTTGCTCGACATCCATCAAGACGAGCGAATGGCTTTCTCGAAAAAGGGTTTCCAAGTGAAGTTCCCTCTGAAGGAAATTCGCTTAGCGCAGGGCCCACGCTCCGGAAGATCCATTCACCTGGTGCCTTTTACCTCCGACCTTTACATCTTAATCTTGGCAATTTAGAGGCACCTGCCCCTTGAGGTTGCAAATCATAAAACTCGTTCAATCTGCAGTTGTGATGGTAGATAGATAATCGGCTCGAGCACATATACAATTGATTCACGTATTATAGATGCGCGTCCATCATATCCATATCACTCCGAGTACATCCATAATTATAGTGACTTGTGTTGTAGGAGATCATGTTATCTCAAGGGAACAACTGCACTTAGCAGGGATCTACTAGCTCACTTAGTGCGGTCCGTAATGTATCCGTACGTACGTTTTAGTTATCAAATCAAGACGGCAAGAGATGATTTTCCATATTTATCCAAGAGATGAAGGAGCAGAAATTACCTGCTTCTCAATAAGAAAGTCCTTCTGGGAGACATTTCACATAATATATTCTAAATCAATTTGGTTTCAATCTTAGTGATTTATTTCATGATTTCACTGTTGGATATTCAAATGACATCATAGCGTATCACTAAATAGCTGAATATGGTCCCCCCTTAAGTTCAAATCGGTGGTAGAGGCCGTGGTTTTAGAAGAGATAATATTCGGAGACAACTAGCGAACGACTGGTTCAGATAATAATTTTCAGACGCTTATGCGAAGGTAGGTCACGCTGCTGACCCAAGCACTTCGTGCTCTTCGACTTTCAGCGTTTGGATCGTTACTTAGAATTCGATACCACACAAGTCTCGCTGCTTCTCGAAGCGTAAGCACTTGGACCGCTCAGCAAGCCAAACAGATTGTCTTGCTTATTGAATCCAACAATCATAGTTTTGTAGCTCTTTTCTAGGAGTTAGAAATATTTTTCAGTTCTCTACTGAAAAATTGTTGAACATTTTCTTCTTGTAAGCCAATTTGGTATTGGGAGGAATCTGATCAAGTTTGATATCGGACGAGCCTCAATATCAGAGCTTGATTCAATCCGAGATACACCCAGAAGGGTAAGTTGGATTAACCTATGCTTAGAGAACTTAATTCAAACAATATTGATATACTTGAGATGAGGTTATGGGCCTTAAGTTGCTATTTAAAGTCTACTGTTTCGGGAACCATTTTTCCATAGGGCCGAGAATACCTATATACCTGATACATCCCTATACAATGCTTTAATTTGGTTTAATGGTACTCGCCCCACCCTAACCTATATTTACTCTTAGAAACATTGAAATTTTGGAAACTTCCATTTTCTCAGCAGTTCTTGGCACGGCATATAGTCTTGAAAATGTGAACTGTTTCATACATCGAGTATCAAGTCATCAACGGTGGCGTTTAAAGTTCGCCAAGCATCCGAGGACGACAGATGTGTTCCCTGTTTTCAACTGCCCTCCAGGGATCGCAGGGTGGCTTCATGGCATCTTGGATTCCCAAGAGGATAAGGGACTCAGTTCTAATGAACAGCCCTTGATAGATGTTCTACTAAATCAATAATTTTTTTTCGAAAGATTCATTAGGTATGGTCGCTTGTACCCGACCAATCCTTTGCTTCTATCCTTTGAACTTCTCATTTGGATTGTCGTTTATATTCAGCCTAATTGCGCGTTGCTTCTAAAAATTTAAATTGCTATAGTAGGGGAAACTGCCTTGAGGGACGTATTGGAACTACACTCTAGTCTTGATGTAATTAATCAAGTGCACTTTCTCTGCCTATGAATAACTTTTTCATTATCGAATAACTTCGATCTTATTCTAAAGTGAAGGCTGATCAAATGAGATAACATCGGCTGATCCGTGAGAATGACTTGAGCGAGTTTGACGCGCTCATCCCGTTCCAACATAGGTTTGGTGTACTGCGGCAAAACCGGATAAGGAAAGAAACAGCAGTGTGATATGGATGGTTCTTCATGAATAAAGTATGCCGATATGAAGTTGTAGATGTTGACATATTGGTTGATTAGACGCTGTGAAGTAGAGACATGATGAGCCCAACATGCATTGAATGACAGGTGAAATCATGCGGTTTCTTCCGAAGTATGCTTAAGTCGCCCAGGGCGTAACATGAGGTATGGTTGGATCTCTTTGAAAATGTTGTCGTCGAAATGATGGCATGAATGTGAAGCAAAGCTGCCGGTGGGTGCGTACGCTTTTGGCACAGGCGGCTTGAGAGGATGATACATCTTGGAAGATTTGTCACTTACCCACTAGGCATAAGAGGCAGCAGGCCAGACTCCCCAACTCCATTTCGGCTGAAGGGACTTTCCCCGAGTTATTGAGTGTTCACATATCACAATTTTTGAATAAAACCGCCTAAATGTTCCAAAAAATCTTCTCGCGACGCAAGGCAAATTTTTTTTTTCAAGTTTTTTTCTTTCTATTTTTCAATTTTGGTTCGAAAGTCTCCCGGAGGGTTTGAATCACATTGGAGACGGGCACAAGACTGACCTCCCCTCTCCTCGGAACCCAGAAGGCGCCGTATTGACCCGCACCATGCTTACCAACCTCCGACGACCCCCATTTCCAAGCCTACCCCCTCCACTACACTTCCCGACTTACCCATCCCAGTGTAGAGAGCACAGTAGAGAGAACTCCTGTCATTTTCGAGAGGGAGAACCCCAGCTCACTGGGTCTCCTCCTACTTCTCCGACCCCATCAAAGGGGAAGCCGTTTTCAGGGAGAAAAATGTCTAGTGCGAATGAGCAACAGCACGCACCTTTTCGGTCCCTTATGTCGCATTACAGTCCATTTCCTACGGGTTTAGTTGACACTGCTCGAGAAAACATAAACTTTTCGCTGCAAAGGACTTGTTACACCCTGAGAAAAAACTCGATAAAAACTCTTCAGAAACTAATTACAGAAAATGTTTCCTTTCGGGGGTTTTACGGCTCTTCGAACTTTTTTCCCGCGTTCTTTCTTTCCCCTTCATGACCTAATATCGATTGCCTAGAGGCTCGGAGAACAGACATTTCGTTTTTCACTCCTCTATTTTTCCTGACCAAACTTCCTTCCACAAATCGGCTCAACAGCGATAAAATAACTTGCAAGTAGCTTGTGATTGTGACGGCAGTAAAGTGGGCCATTACAATTTCTCGAACCACCCAAAAAAACCGTCTTCGTTCTTTACTTCAATTTCTCTGAACCATCAATAGCTTCATTTTATTCGGTTGAATTACAAATGATATTTACACATAGTTGATACCATCCTCTAACTACACGCCCTTTCTTCAAACTCAAATTAGAAGTATGCAGAATAAAAACGCTGCAAATTCTTTCACATGGGTTGGTTATTTTTCGGACCAGCACCATCGAGACTCACTCGAATCGATTCAGCCTAGGTACCAGAAATCCCGATACACGTTCAAAATGAGTAGATAGATTCCCATTTTGACCCATAACCGGTGGGGGCCAATCGTTTCGGGATCCATCTCTTTGGATTCAGCATCCAAAACTTAGTCAAAAATTACACCCCACACACCAAGATCGCCAAAAATTTCGAAAATCCATTTTTCAAACAACACATTTTGACACCCCCCCCTCTGTTGATTTCAAATTTGGTCCGATCGGGCTGAAAAGTTTGGAAAACCAACTAAACCCAAAAACGGATCCCTGACCAAAATTCCTTATTTTGACCTAGACAGAACCGCCCAGAAAAATTTTGGGGCCGAATCGGAGTGATTGACTTTTTGCATGAAAATATAGGTTAATTATTCAAGGAACAACCAAACAAAAAATTGATCACCCAAAATTGATCTTAGATGTGAGAGGTTGTGAGAGTCTTGCTGTGCGGGTCATTCGTACCTAACAGTTAGGTACCATATTTGAACAGTCTTATCTACGTTAGATGTTTGCCGAAATATTATTAAATAGGTAGTATCATTTTGAACAATCAAGCTCATGATAGTATTAGTGCCCATTTCTAGGGTTCATAATTGTATATGCGCCAAACATGAATAAATGAAGCTAATGCTGCTCTCCTAGTGAATAGTAATAGTCCATTAGGGGATTTGTATTTTATATCCCCTTTACTACGTAATAAGACGCATCTATTACATCAGTAAAAATTATTGTAATAAATTATGATTGCATTTGTGACAAATTAACGGATAAAAGCCTTTAAAAACTAGGTTCCTGGTATTATCTGGATTCTAAACAGGTGAATTGATCGAATTAGTTCCCGCACCACTTCCGAGAAATTGTGGCTCGGTAATTCGTGTATGTTTGGACCGATGACATTTGATGGGGGACGAATTTTGTGCACGGAGTAAATATTGATAGTTGAAGAGACGCACGCTGTCAGTATCGGTGAAAGATTGTATAAGAACGTGATTTGGGTTTCGCGAGGGGATAAGACCACTGACTTGTTGTTTGTTAATAGTTGAGCCGTGAGTCGATAGAATGCGCGGTTTGATAAAACTCTCTTCGCGGACCGGTCATTGTGCCTTTTTTGGGATGACTGCTTCTTATATTTCCTTTAAAGTTATCGCTTCTCGGCCTCTTGGCTAAGATCAAAGTGTAGTATCTGTTCTTATCAGCTTAATCTCTGGTACGGTACTCATTGAGTACCCCTGAAGATTAAACTGATTTTTGGAAATTGACAGAGTGCTCGGAGCTTGCTCCACCTCCGTCGCGGGTTGACCTGGTATTGCAGTACCTCCAGGACCGGCCCACATAAATCATATCAAGTAAATTATTACAGTGTAATAATGTACCCGTTATCGAGATATTTTCTCTATGCAATGGTTCCGAAGTTAAAATTTCGTACAGCTTACACGTGGACTAACACCACGACCCTTGACTACTTACAAAACGCTTAATGAATATGATAATGTCACATTTTGCATGCTAACAACCACTTATAATGACTATTTTTTATGAACTTAAATGACGATTCATATTTCTGGACCCGTTTCAACATTTCTGAACAAAACCCGTTTTCCGATCAGGATCCGTTTCCCGGTTTTAGACAAATCAGGGACCGGTTAGGCTCTATTTTTCGGCCTTCCTACTATCACCTGCTACTACCAAACGTTAAGTTTTTTTTTTTTTTTTTTTTTTTACATTAGTATGGGCACGTGCCCCGAATTTTGCTTTTTACGTTCTCGCCAATTATTTCTACTCCCACCGACGCCTAGAAAGTGTCCAGACTGTGGCCAGTCATTTTATTATTCAGTTATTTTTATTTAATACAGTGATTTTTTTCACATTTTAGCCGGTATTGTGAGGAAAGGGAGCTGAAAATGAATCATTCTTGGGAGACGGGAGTGGCGAAAATAAAGGTACATAGTGGGTTACGTAAAGGTTTAAAGAAAACAATAGTAGACACTGCTGGTATTTTCATTCTTCTATTGCATTTACTTCCAAAAACTGTACAGCAAATTGAACTACAATACCGAGAAAGATTGAGCAGCCCCTCAGGTTTCTAGTACTAGGAAAAGGACAGCTGCCTCTCGTCTCCCCTCCAATGGTTGCAAGGAACATTTCAACCCCATAATTGGGACAAGTGTCAGGTATAGAAAAGGAACAGGAACAAGTTGTACCGGTGACTTTGGAAACAATTAACGTTAGGAGTGAGCTGCAAAATTGATGAAGTCTATTGTACAGAGGTGCTGGTGCCTACCTATAGAACGTGAACGTAGCTAATAAAAATGTGCTTGATTTCATTCCTTCCTTGGACAAACATTAATTTGACTGGATTCACATGTATGTCCCAAAGGCATTGCCGTTTCAATGAAGGGTACCGCCCCTGAAGCAATATCTAAACCACTACCCTCCATTAAGTTCATTGATTTTGAAAATGGGTTAGCGCCATTTCTTGATTTATTTGCCTTATACCCCAATGTGTGTCATTTCTAACTAAATTTTTGAAGAGGGGATCCTCCAAACCATTTCCTCTGTACCAGGCTATATATGTATGGGACGAAAAGGACATTTTTTTAAATATGAATAGGGTAGTTCTTCATTTAAAGAAAAACAAGTTGTTTTTTTTCTCTATAGAAATAAGTGTTTTACTCAGGAGACCTCCAAGATACGCTTGTCTACACGAACTAAAACTACTTGAAACCATTGTGAACTAATTTGCTGCATCTTGTCAGGATGTAAGAACTGACAACATTGCGGAGCCCGAAATACTCATCACTCAACATACTTGACAACATTAATTTAAGATGAAAAATCTGTCAGAGTGTTGGCCAGCAAATCTACTTCAGGCAGAAAAATTTTATAAACGAATATTATTTAGAAAAATATTAAACCAAGAGCATAGAAGGCATTCTTTGCGATTTATTTTGTCACAGAGGCAAATTGAAGGTAAACTCAAATTTGCAGGTTTTTTTATGTTGACGATGGATAGAAACTTCCGCTTGCTATATTTTGATGTGGAATCTGATTTTCACCTTGGTGTTTCCAGCTGGTGAGATTTAGTAAGAGTTCTTACTCGAGTCTATTAGAATCGAAAAAAAAAGAAACCAATTCTCCTCTTTCTAATCAGATCGTGCTCCTTTATCTTGTATTCATCGACAGGTGAAAGCGACTGGAAAGAAACTTTGCCGAAGGAAAAACGACGAAAAAATCTAATTTCCCCCACCCGACCGGGAGAGCACCCACTCAATGACCGAATCCTCTCACGCGCAGGCCGCGTTCTTTTTGTTCACTGATAACTTTTTCGAAACTTCCGTCGGGAGATGTGAAAGGAAAACTTTGGAAAATGTTGTATTGAACGGTTTTCTTTTCGTCTGGCTCCCTTTTACAGGGACTTTTTTTCATTCAAAGTTGATGTACGGCTCTCTTCTTCTAGGAAGGTACCTCCTTCTAATGGCATATCCGTGAAGAAAATCCTATTTCATAACCCGTACCCCCCGTCTAACAGTACGGTATAACGAATAAAGTCCCTCACTATTGTGAATGTTGTAAACATCTTTTTGATCTCACTCGTAAAGAGAGTGCCTAACCTCAGCCACTGCAACAGGGCCGCAAAAATTGGAAGCTAGATGTAATTTCTCAAGCCGGATTCATACAGACATACAGTGTGCCCCATCATCTCCCTATGATCTGCACCTCATTTACTATTTGATTCATTTAGGCTCCAGTCCGTTCATAAATTCATGGTACATTGAGAAGTTTCACCCAAACAACGAAAATGAGTTAGTTTAATTTTAAAGAACTTGCGGTGCTCTTTACTAAATATAATTATATCCATCAAAAATCGTAGATATACGTAATACTCTTAGAAAATAGAATTACGTAGATAATGGTTACAATTTATGATTTTCAGATGAAGCTTATAAAAAGCTGCTTCCTTATCTGCATCTTTTATCAATGTCTGTACGTGCATAGGCTGTGAATAAGAATTCTTCTCATACACATCAATTTTCGGTTTATTATTCTTATTTATCGGCTTATTATTTCTGTTGGAATACGATTACGTAGGCGTATCGAAAAAAAAAAAACCTTCAAATCATTTTTTTTTTCTAACGGTCAAAAAGCCGTTTCTAACGCTCCGATAAATCTGAAATTTGTCATTTAGACTCCATTTGGGTCCTTTGCGTGTCTAACTCATTTTTCACATTTTGAGGATGTTGAATAGATTTAAATGAGTTTCGGCCGCAAACAGAATGAGTACAGATAGGTTTGAAATCGCATCTGAATATGCTTTAATGAAAAATTAAAACGATAATAATTGAGGTGCCCTTTATTTTTAATTACGTGGGTACGTACTCAGAAAACTCTAAGGAACAATTTCTTTAAAGGGTGAGATCCATTCCTACTGATGCGGAATAATTTGCATAGTTTTTCACCGCGAGTTAGCTCGCAAACTTTCAACGAACTCCAATCTCTTCTGGCATGCGGACCCGTTGGAAATTCACCGAGGCAACTATCTTCGGTGAAGTCTAATAAAAGCACCTCTCCAACTCTTTTTTGGACTTTTGGAGTTGATACATTAACTCGACAACGCGATACCTATCACCTCGAGATTCAACAAGCGAGACAAGATTAAATAATTCCAGCTATGCCTGAAGCAGTCCCTTCTTCGATCTCGTTAAAACTTTCCTAACTGTCGCAAACACTAACGCCATCTGTACCCTAGTGAGCAAGCGGGAGTATCGCATTTGCATTGGACGCCAGAGCCCTTCGTCAGTTGTAATCACTTTCCTCGTGACTGAGAATAGAACATCCACTCCCTGATAAAGTTTATCTTCTGAACCATATCATTTTAGAGATTGGTTAGATGAGGTCATCAAATTAACTAATCTGGTATTAACTCCGTTTCATTTTCACAATTTATGTTTCACAGGGCGAGAAAAACACAAAGTCAATGGAAATTAATCCCAACAAAACGCAAAACGTATCAAGAAAAAGCGCACACAATTAATTGTTCTACACATCAATAAATACGACGTAGTATACAATCAAGATCAATCAAAAGGTAGGAACCAATCAGATCTCGAGGAAGATCATAATTTACAAACAACTCAATGCAAAGCTTGAATTAGGTGTTTATGCTATTCAAACGCGTGATACTATTAGATACATGAGAAACGATTACAATTTTGGCTATAGCATGTACACAAAAACATGTCAACGTTGTTAGAAAATTGAAATGAGGTAACCACGACCAATCGTTACAAATAAATAAAATTCAAAATCACAGAAAGCCGACCGGGAGAAAAATCAAAAAAATACTTCAGCGGATACAACGGTTTAAAAAACACATAATTACAATATATTGAGATAATGTAACACTACGAAACAGGCACACGTTCGAGTCTAGGGAACCTCCTCCCATTCTTATACATTTAAATGCGACTCTGTAAAAAAAAGATTTCAAAATTTCCTACTCTATGACAACTATAACTGCCGAAGATCAATCAACATCTTATAACCAAATGACCGAAAACGAGCAATAAATAATATAGGGCACCAAAGTAAAACGTACGGTGAGATTCTAAAAATGGCAAAAGTGTTCCTGAATTGTATTTATACAATTAAGGAACCAACAATGTTTTTTCGATTTCTTTTGAGATCATTCTTTTAAAACATCTCATTAATAACATTTTTTGGGTCAGAACGGATAAACTTTTCAGAAGGGAGCAAGGCACCATGTTCTTGTTCTATTTTATGTTTCCCGTTCAAAAGTCAAAATTTAGTAATTAAAAATATTAATTTTCAATTTTCATTTGAATTGAGGCCATGGCGAAGAAAAAAATGTTGTCCTTCATCAAATCGTAGAGACCCAAGAATCAGCTTGTTACACACAAAACGTTATGAGATGGCAAGAAACAAATGAGCAGTTTTTAAGTAGATTTCCCTTGTCAAGCTAACCAATTCGGGTCTTAATGGATGTAAACCCTTCATGTACCTTTGTAAGAATTAAATAAAACCTTTGGAGGATTGTAGGCGAAGCAGTAGGACCTGAAAAATAAGGGGAATTCATCATATTAATCACCAAGTCCTCATTGGATAAGCTCGGACTTATACTTGGAATGGAGGAAAAACTCACTTTTACATGTTGTCTTCCATATGATCTTCCTTAGCGGACATGAAAAGCTTCTGCACCGTGAAAGTCACATGATCTGCAATCAATGCTCGTTATGATTACCGTTTTTTTAAAATAATATTTCATGCACCTAACCAACCAACGTGTGGATGCAAGGGCTTTTGTTATGAAACTGTACGAGCAATTTAGACGTATCCTTTTCATGAAATTTGGAAAAATCTCAGAAATATCACCTTATGGAATTACCCTATCAAATTGAAACCCCGCATGGAAAGTTAGCCAAGGCCTTCGAGTTGGCTGGATTTCAAGGTGTGTGTTCACCCTTTTTGGCTCGATGATTTCCACGACGTAATATAAGAATATGGTGAGGCACTTACTAAAAATCGCCGTAAACCAACTAGGCTTGTTTTTGTATTCAACGCCGAAGTAATAGAAGGGAAGTCCCGTCAATGTTATGGCAGCTCCGATTCCTACTTCAGCTGGCTTCTCGGTAATGGGAACGATGACGAGGAAGATGCAAATGATGACGAATGATATCGGGAAAAGTAATGATACCTGAAAATTCACATTTTATGTAATACAAGTTGAATTGAATAGTTGAAAGCGAAAGGGACGAACCCTCAGATTGGTGCGCTTTTCTAAGCAGAGACGGCTATCTCATGACGGGGGCTTGTCTTTAACTTTCTCGCACAAATGTTTAAAGGACCTAATAATGATATTAATTGCATTGATTATTCCAAATAATATCATTCTAATACTGACGGAACACGTATTTTCCGCTCCCTGATGCCCCGAATCATAACTTGGTATGTTGGTCACTCTAATGTGCCCATACGTTCGACTAAAACAGTACCAATTATTTCGCTATGCCTGTAAGGCAAGCCTGGCTCGACCCAAGGGATGAGATAAATGAGTAAGTGCTACTAAGTATTTCGATTATTGATCAATATACAAGGTGGGAAAGCTGCAAATGGGACAAATCCTCCTGTAGCGACATAAGCCATCTGTGGCTGAGATCAGGGTTGATTATCGTTGATGTTGATTGATTTATAGGTACATCATTAGGTAGTATACTATTTTTGAATTTCAAATCTGCGCGTCAAACGGACCCTTAAGGTATAATAAGGCCAGGAGAGAGACGGGACGCCTTGGGGCTAGCAGAAACAAGGACCGTTCTACGAATTATAGAAGACAGCACTAATAATTGAACCAGGTTTACATAACAGTACCGTCTTGAAAAGATTTCAGTGGGTTTTACCTTGATTGGTCGGTGCATATCCGGTCTCTTGTACCTGAGCCACAGTAAACCTCCAACGGTCATCATCGTGAAGAATGATTCCACAAAACTGCAGTACGTGATCAGTTGAAGGATGTCGCTCGAGCACAACATAATAAGTGACAGGATACACTGAGAAATTACAAATTGATTAGTTGTGACAGAAATACGGGTGCAGACATGCTCGACGTCATAAGCACTCTTTCATACCAGAAACACGAGTGAAGGTGTTGGCGTATATTTGTCGACATTAATGTGGGAGAGCATTGTGGGGAAATGTCCATATCTCGCCCCGACGAAACACATTCTGAAAATAAAATAAAGAGTGGTTTTACTGGTGGTCTGCTCTTTTGCAAGAGTATTTTCAACACCAAATGACCTATAAGGGCCTACCTTGATGACGTCATGATATGTACGCTCAGACCCCCAAGAGCAGACAATGCCACCATGATGGGCATTACTGGAGCAAGAAAGCCAAGTGCTTTGTCAGCGAAGGTCTGAAAAATAAAATGTATTACAGAAAATGTTACCTTTACCCCTACTATACAAAGGTAACTCGTAAAAGGTCTGTTTTTGCATTACTGCATAACCTCAACACTTACAAAAGCTATAGCCTCAGATGCTAATATCTGATTAGGAGTGAGTACAGCGAGGTATGCCACATTCGCAAGGACGTAAATTGCCGTGACCAGGGGCAGGGAGATGTAGATCGCTCGAGGCAAATTTCTGTGGAATAAGCGAGTGGAAGAGAAAAACAAGATCACTCATCAAATTGAACTAAAATGATGATTGAAGGTTATGTCTTAGAGAAGCCCAAAAGTTGGATCCTGGATAGCATTCACGAGATCACTTCACGGAAGAATTACATGAGGACATTCGACTCCCAAGCATCACAGCTGTTAACATTGTTTTCTGACGCTGTTCATTTTTCATGTGGATGTGTCAACTGTTTTCCCCATGCCTAATGTCACTAACGATTCTTCCCTCCTTGTGGGAATCAAGAATCGACCTGCAACTTCTCCAAAATACCTATGAGTGAAATGATCACACATCACACTCAGCCACACCCGTGTCATTTTGTATCAGTGGAAGTCAAGTGATTGAAAATGAGTAATCAGTACCAATTGGCCTTTTTGGTTTTACAACTTACACATATGGATTCTTCAGTTCTTCAGTCATAAAGTTCAAGTAATTCCTGCAACGACACATTTCAATTACAACATGATTTTTTAGATAAATGGCTCAAGAAAATATTTATTGATGACCCAAACTTACCATCCAGAATACGAAAATATTCCTGCGTAGAAAGCAACAGCTATTTTTCCAGGGTCAGTATTGGAATTTTCGAAAACATCATTGAAGTTGTTGTCATTCTCAGCTGAAACCCAATACTTATAAATTAATTTTGGGCTTTCAAAATAAAATTTGTTGAATAACAGAGTAACTTTGATTTTGCTTACTCATCAACAAGTACCACACGCCACACAATATTATGAGAAATAGGGAACCCAATTTGGTGAACATGAAGGCGTTTTGAACGTTTGTCGTCCCTTTGACGTTCCAACAATTGATAAATGAGAAAAAACAAATTACAACAGCCGCTATCAGTCTGTCAGCGTATTCTGGCAAGTCACATTCTGGGAAAAAAGGCTGTATGACGTATTTGGCAAAAGTCAGACCCATTATGGCGTTGGTAGTAGGCCTGAAAAATGAGAAATAGCAAGTCAGAAAGCTGTATAAAAAAAAAGAAAGATGAAATGAGTTACACAGGTAATATTTGATAAGCGTCAGTTTGATAATTTTTGTAAGCAATTGCAGACAAGAAAGACATCTTAAGGCAAGCCGCCAATATCACGATTAACGGTACCAGATGCATTACCGCGTGAAATTTCTTCTTGGACTCGTTTTTTGAAGTGTTGATTTGAAACTGCTCATAACCACATGGCATATCAAAGCGCCAAATAATCACTATTATGAAACCTCAACTGCAGCAGAATGTTCTAACATAAATAGCGGAAGCAGTAACTCATATAGCCCTTGAGGGGACCCAATAAAGTTCCATGTAATTATTATTACCTCTTTCGGAGAACTTATATGCAAAATGTCAATTGTCGGAAAAAAATCCCAAAGTCAAGATAATAAGGGAAAAAAATGATGTTTGTAGTTGAAAGAAAAAGCGCATCTATGCTGTGAACCATTATTTAAATTTTAATGGGCTGTATTGTTTAACTATACAGACGTCATTCGAATATGAGAAAACGCTGCAAATTCTTTCACATTATTACTCGGGCCAGGCGCATAGAGACTCATTCTAATCGATTCTGCGTCCAAAAATTTAGGAGAAAACAATACCCCACACGCCTAAATCGTCGAAAATATCGAACATGGGGAAAATGGGGGAAACAGTGGGTGTGGCGTGTCTCGGACCCATTCCAATCGATTCGGGGTCCAATATTTAGCGGAAGAAAATACCCCACACGCCTAGGTACCAGAAATCTCGAAAGCACACATTCGAAAATAGGTAGATCGATACCCATTTTGACTCATAACCGCTTCCAGTGGGAGCCAATCGTTTTGGGACCCGTCTTATTGGATTCAGCGTCCAAAAGTTAGCCGAAAATTTATTTTTCAAAAAACACATTTTGACCCCTACCCTTCTCAAATTTGGTCCGATCGGGTTGAAAAGTTTCGAGGACCAACTAGAGCCATGAACGGACCAAAATTTCAGATTTAAAAAAAAAGTTCTACTACCAAAGTCGGCGTGGACGGCGGACGGACATTTGCTTGATCTAGACAACTTGAAAAGCTCAGAAAAACATTTTGGGCCGTTTCGGAGATATTGACTTTTTGCATGAAAACATAGATTGATTTATTCAAGGAATAACCAACCAAAATAAAAAATGTCTCGGATTCTTTGAGCATTCTTTGGTATATTATGAATAGCCCAGTGAACTCTGTTTCTCATTATCCGCATGCTGGCTGATGTTGTTAGCAATCAAACTACCTAAGTTTGAGCTTGTTGAGTGCTGCCTTGTAAAGCATGAGTCATCTGTTGGGAAGCCTCCAAATTGCGGAGAGTGAAGGTTGAAGTGATGAAGCATATCGCGGTAGTGTTGAAGGTTTGACTGGCATTAATTAGATGCATTTTTGGGAAAGAAGTCTCATTTTCATCTGAATCTCTGTATTCTCTGATAAGTCATCAGCAATCCAAATGGAATGCAGTCATCTGCTGCGCTTGGTTTAAATATTGTGAAGATTTGTTGTTCAGGCGTTTCAACTGTTCTGCCACTAGCACCTTTATTTTGTCAGACTTCCTCAATTAGCAGTGTTATCGCAGTGTGAATATACTTGAGTTGCTGCTCTTTCTTCAATTGAATTTTTAGGGTGCTTCTTATCTTTAATGAAAGTAAATGCTGTCATGGCTATTGAAATAGCGGTCACACACAAACCATAACTATTCTCTAGAAGAACACTATGAACACTTACACAAAAATCATCATCGCGTCCCATAAGTACAAGAAGGCAGGTACAGGTCCGAAAGCTTCGAATATATAAGCGTAATCACCGCCCGATTTGGGTATCGACGTTCCTAGTTCAGCGTAGCACAAAGCGCCCACCATAGACAGAAGACCACACAGCGCCCATACGATTAGAGAACTTCCTACAGAACCGACTCCCTCGATGACACCTCCCGGCGTTATAAATATTCCTATAACACGAGGTTCGAAAAAATGTAACACATACAGTATACGGTGGACAATACAATTTTGCCAGGGTATTTTGTTGTGATTTGTGGAAGCATGCAACAAATCACATTTTTTGTGGAGACGAAATTACCAAAGAAGGACTGATTTCACATCACGTCTTGGACATGACTGAACAAGGTGTTTTTATTAAATCACGTCACCGCGAAAAAAGAAAAGTACCTGATCCGCATATGATGCCTACGATGATAGCGACGCCCTCCAAGAGCCCGAGCTCCTTTTTCAAACGAACCTTTTCCTTGTCCTCCGACGGTGTCATGAGCATGTCGCCAGACGGTGAATTGAGCGCTATGTCGACCATTTCGAACTGTGAAGGAGAAAAACAAAATGTTCAGTTAAAACAGGAGAGTACTTTCATCGAACGTCGAGGCCGGGTTTGGGCTCTGAGTGAGAAGGTCGAAATGTGGGTGTTGAGCGGCCTAAAGGGTCAACTATTACACGGCGATAGGCCAACTGGCTATCAACTTCACTATACCGTTGAATTGGTTCACCCAAAACTCAAGAAATCGCTCTTTACCTCAAATCACAAAGCCTGAAATCAGATTGGAAACCATCAAATTAAATTCCCAGATTACTCGCAGTAAAAATAATTTTTTTTTTCAGCGTTTTGTTAAATTTTTCACAACTTGACTCCAATGATCGTTGCTGAAATAATAATATAAAGCCATTATTTTGAGTTTGTTCTGATTTTGTACGCTCTTCTGCGAAAATGTAGCCTTTACATTTCATTTTCAGATTGGACGCTTACGAGAAATGATAATTGTCGACCTCAAAATGGAATGATAAGTGAGTTCAACAGCCCTAATATGTTATGCACTAGAGGGCTTAACAAACAAAAATATATTAGCATAATCAACGTAATCGCTCTCATCTGCTTCGAAATCTTGAATCATGAAGACAAATGAAGAGGAATTTAAATTAGCTGTAATTATCACTACTTGTCCGTTTAAGAATCTCATTCACTCGAATGAAGCAGTTTTGTCCGGCTGAGGATTGATTGACCAAACAAGCTCAGTGAATTGCCCTGCAAGGGCCCACAATGACTCAAAACATTTTTTGTCTTCGAACCATGAGTTTTAGACGACTTGGCAACCCGCATCCTGAACAGATATGATAACAAATGTTGTAGTAAGATACCGTTCGACCAAATTTTGAATCATGAGAGATGGTTTTGCAATCGTGTTACGGTTACTCTGAAACAAGAAGTTGGGCGACTCCTCTCCTAATGTACCTATCTAGTGATTTTATGAATCTACTATCCAATATTTTAAAATCAATCAGATTCATAACGTCTTAATTGATTTTAAAATATTGGACTTTTGTTCAAAAATGTCACAACTGTTCTACTCTTGTGACTTTTCTAGCTAGCTATTCTTCAGCATAATTAGACGAATATTTCTTCTCCTTTCTGGAAATCATGATATTTTCAGAACATGAGGGGATAGGTCAACAAGGAGACCCCCAAGCTCCACGAAAGTCACGCATTACCCCCTCTCGTCGTAGCATCATTTTTAACAAACATGGTTTGAACTACACGATCAAACCAGGACAATTACAATTACGTTGATGCTTACCACGATAATGGGGATCTCTTATAATTCACACTTCAAGCCGTTTTCATTGTTTCCGAAATATTATAGCATACTGTATTCCTTTGATAAAATTTACATGAAAGGAAAAACAGTAACTGGTGGGTAGGTACAGTAACAGTTAGGATATTAAGTTATCTACGATGGTCGAGATTAAACACGTTCTTTTGCTGAGGAAAAAATACAAAAAAATGCTTTTATCACACTAGGATTAAAATTGTTTCTCACACGTACTAAACCAAATAACTTTTCAAAATACTAGTTCGAACCGCATAATTCCGTCAACGTTATCTTCATACTAGTTCTCCAAGAATCCGTTAAATTAGGAATGTTCTGTTGTAAATTTTAACAGGCGGTTGATTTATGGCGGAGAAAGATTATTCGTAAACGTGGTCAGGCTTAGGGCCGTTGGGAACCTGTTCACTGAAGATGATCAGACTGGTTCTAGGAACTTACTTAAGTAGTTAGGCAGTCGTGATTCAAGTTTTTCCGGTTTTTATAGGTAGTAACTCGATTAGGAAAACCGATTGAGATCACCGGGTCCAGTCGCAATAGGTGTTTCCCTGATGATGGAAATCAGGCTGAGGAAAGCAGCCTCCAAAACGGATTAAGTACAAAGCCCAGTTTATAGTATCAATCTATATCCAACGGATTAAAAATTTGTACAATTTTTAAAATGAGTTACGGAAGACAACACACGAGCATGATGTTCTGGCTCTCACTCAAACGTTTCGAGTAACACTGGGAGAGGTTTCAATCCGCGCTCGATACACAGGGAAGGGTTATGAGGGATGGCTTCAGCGTGAGTAGTGCAGTTCACTGCCGCCGTGAGGTCGCCAGAGAAGGTACTTACCACAGCCGTATATCCGGACGGGGAACGCAGACCCCGCCAGCGACTAGTTGGAAAACTCCGCGAACTGCAGGTCGACCATGTAAGGAACCTGTTGCCGTTTGCTGTTTCCTGTCACTTGAGCTTAGCGTTACGTGGCCGCTTCCTCATTCCTCATAATCCTTCGAGCAATGATTTTTGAAATTAGCCAACTCTCTGACAAAATTGTGAAAAAACGTTGGTTACGAACGACCGCCGCCCTCATTTAAAAATGGGACATGCAAAGTGGGCTGTGACAGTTTGCCTCATCACGAATATCAATTGGTGCGAACTTGCTCAAGAAAACGTCCTATTCATTGTTAGCAAAAACAATTTGATTACCTCCTAGATAAAAGTGAAAAGACAGGTAGATACGCAGTTAGACAGATGAGTATTAGTACCTCGTTGTGTCTGATAACACATCTTTGCGACGAAACGACGCCGATAAATTCTAGATTAGGGAATCAAAATTGCTCCATTCGAAGAGCAATAGTCGAAAATATGCCTCCTCATCCATTTGCAGTCCGAAAGAATTCGACGGAACATTTTTTTCAATTTGAAATTGATACTTATTCTTGACATTTTCTTGTTATTAGCGGTAAGTATGCTAAGTAAAGCATAAATCTTGGCAAAGTCTCCGTCGATAAGCTTTGATATAGAGAGGACGTCTTTCAAATGTGAAAAGCACCTAGAACCGCGATGTTCTATGGACATGAAAGGTTCCAAAGGTTAGTTGGCTAATGGAACGGGAAATGTGTTACTACTCTCGTGCATTGTCTAATGACCGGTAACTGATCGAATGTACCAATAACATGGTGAAAGTGATATCTGTTCAATTGGGTTACAGCCTAGTGACTACTCGCTGATTACGTAGTGATTAATTCCAACTAATTAGAAATTAGTAATGGAAGAACCCCAAGAACAAGTCGTAAAATATAACGGATAGTGCTATTTTACTGTTGATCACACCCATGTGCCTGACTTGATGACACATGGCTCATGTAATGACAGCTTCTACAGCTCATTTTCAAGTGTTCTGTGTATTTTAAATCGTTGGCAATTCAAATTTTCGAGAAATGAACAATGAATTTTTTATTGTTTATGGGCTGTCTCTCACGTTTAATGAATTTTTTTAATTTCAAGGAAGGCAGCTTCAAAAATCCTCAATCTGACGGTTCAGCAGGCGTCGGGGCAGTGAGTGAATGTTCCAACGAATGACGAGATAAGATGATACACGGATACTGCCAACACCTAACAAATTTTGAATTTTAAATGTTCCACGCCCTTTGCCTCAATGTATCGATTGGAGAGCTTCATTTTCGCTGATAATGCTAGAAACACCATTGGTACGAAAAAGAAGGCTACATCTTACTACCCAAAACTAATTCGAAGGTTTTTTTTTCAATTAGAAGGCCAATGACAGAATAATACAATTTATTAAAATATAAATTATTGAGTTTAACTTCGTAGACCTTGTATAAATAATAATATTTTTAGTGGGCTAGCTTGCGACTTCACAATAAAAACAAGCACCCAAAATGTCGAATGAGATAACTTTTTATCGACACAACCAAGCAACCTATTTATTGAGCTCCTTTTTTCCCAAAATCACCACCTAGAAGGTATTTCAATCCTAACCTTTCAAAAGGTCATTAACATGATATCCTTGGGGTGGGGTTAAAGCTGACTCACTTAATGAGTCATGACTTGTCAGCTTAGCTATTCGTGATTGTATGAAGCGTGGCAGCTTGGAGCCTTCATGTTCCCATGATCGGCCTACAGAAAAACCCATAGACGGCCGAATGAATGGACTGGGGCGCTCCTATTCCCACTCGGTGCCCACTGTTCGCCTCTGCTAGCCTTTTACCTCGGATGGAAGGACTGACCGGAGCTCTGGCCGGTCGGCAGGAGAGTGAAAGAACGTGAGAACCTCAGATGGCAACTGACCATCTATCCGCGGAAAATTGGATTTCGGCGAAGGTCACACGTAATAGCTTTCTACCCACGACGATCATGCATAATTCAGAAAAGATCATTCGCATACACCATCCAAGTGATCAAAAGGCAAGAGTCAGGTAGCAACAAACGTATACTTCAATCTAAATTCGGAGTACAGGCTCAACGAGAAATCCATTTCGTGAATTGGTTTAATTTCAACGCACCACAATTTAAGTCGGTTTAAATCCGTATTTTCAGATGCACTGGAAGCTAATTCCTTCGTTACGATGATGCACTTCAGTCTATTCTGCCTTACTAAGATAGATTCACTACGAATCGGAAAATAGGTACCTATTTCGTCGATTAGAGGTTGTTTTACTCTGAAGACCTCATAAGATACGCTTCCCCCCAAGAGCGAGGATTCAGCGTCCTAAATTTAGTAGAAAATGATACCCCGCATAGTTCCCGAAAAATCGAGTTTCAAAAAAACAAACTTTTACCCATACCCTTCCCACATTTTGGCCAATTAGGCTGAAAAGTTTAGAGAACCTACTAAAGCCAAAAAGGCCCCCCGACCAAAATTTTAAGCTTTTAAAAAATGTTCTACTGCCAAAAAACTGCGTACGGCGGGGCGGACATGTGCTGTGCGGACGAATGCTACCAATCCACTCAAAATAAAATAATAATTTTACTAACCTCAAAGACTACAGTCGTAGAACGAACAAAAAGAACACCCTCTTTGAGGCGGAAAGCCCTTCCCCCTTCAGAAACAAGACAGCGATTGCGAAACCGGACCTCTCTTTTCTGTTCACTGCCAAACTCTTGTTTGCACTTGTCGGAGTTTTGTTGGTGCCCAAATCGTCAGCCGCCAGCATTTGGTGAGTTCGATCAACAGTGCATTTCCCTTCTTTTTCTTTAGTTATTTCTGAAAGGGCTGAAGTTTTTGGAACGTTCTTTTTTTCACAGTACGCCCTACACACCTAGAAATCTCCAAAAATATCGAAAACCTATTTCACCTACGGCTTATAGTAATTGTTCCAAAATTCCAGACAAATCTTCAGAGAATCTTCACATCACGTTTGTGAACAATGATACACGACTCGCCTCAATCTCCGAAAATCACGAAATCTCTTCACCCATATTCTGACTATGTTTTGGGCTATGAGGCTTAGAAGGTCCAACTGGAGCCTAAAAAGAGCCGTTGAGGGAAACCCCAGATTTAAAAAACATTCCTCTTGCCCAAAACGAGTTGGCTCAATTCAGTTTTGAAATTTAGACACCTCAAAACACAAATGGTTACACATTTGAGCAAATAGAGATTGACCTGGGCGTGAAACATATTTATAAAGCTATTTTTCAGAAAATCATGAACCAAAACCTAATTACTATTGAGTTTTAAAAGGCACACGCCCTTCGCCTCAATGTATCAATTTGAGAGCTTCATTCACGCGCGATCCACAGCGTCGTGCCCGGACCTTTTTAAGGTCACAACAATAAATGATGCGCCGTATTCTGTAGTCCCGGAGCCATCAAGGCGAAATTATCCAGTTTATACTGGAACTT
>CM033998.1:44456406-44512815 GCA_019603395.1 Cyrtorhinus lividipennis
ACTTGATTCAGCGTCCAAAAATGTAGTGGAATATGATACCCATACGCCTAGGTACAAAAACTCGAAAATCCACTTTGAAATAGGTAGATAGGTACCCATTTTGACCCATACTCTTCCATGGGTGCCAATCGTTCCGTTCCCGTCTCACTGAATTCAGCGTCAAAAATTTAGTTGTAAATGACACCTACATGCCTGGTCAGTAAAAATCTCGAAAATCCATTTTTCAAAATATTTTGACCCTCACCACCCCCAAGTGCGGTCCGATCGGGCTGAAAAGTTTGAGGACCAACTAGAGCCAGAACGGCCCTGACCAAAATTTAGATTTAGAAAATTTTTACTACAAATCGGCATGGACGCGGACGGAAATTGCTATTTTTATCTAGACACCTTGAGAACACCAGATTTTGGGCCGAATCGGAAGACTGGCATTCTGCATGTAAACATAGGTTGGTTATTCCTTGAAAATCAATAATGATAATGAGGAAAACATTTAATCCAATAATTACTATTACAAATGTCCTTGACTCATGGTAATTCCACCCAATGTAAAGCTCTCGGTTTATGACCCATCTGAATCTATTGAGCACCTGTAATTTAGCTAATAATTATAACCCTTACTCAAGGTCTCCTGAAATTCTGAGAACGGATTTCCTACACATTTTCAGTTAGGTGATATGCCTGAAACGTTTCGAAGACCAACAAGTCGAAAAAGAGTCCCTGAACGATATGTTAGATTATTTAAAGTATTCCCAGTGCCAAACACGGAGCGAAGGGCGGACGGACTGTTTGGTTTTAAATCTGTATGTATCATTCAACAATTATAACAAGGTTTTGGTCAAATGGATCCTCAGGCACAAGACGCGTTATTATTAAAGAATAACAGGGTTATTATTAAAGAATAGTAAACCCAAACTATAATATTGAAAGCTGATGAGCCTCCATGTAGGAGGCTCCATGTTAGAGTTTTCTCTCATAATCCCATGAAAATCCAGTCTTGTCATTATACAACCAAAATGTTTGTTGGAGGGTTGATGTTCTGCCTCTTGCACCTTTGCTGATTGTCCTCCCACGAACTTGTCCTTATTCCATTCAGCTGCCAGAGCCCCACCCGCTTACCGTATTAGCACAAATAACCGAAATCCCTTATTTATATATTTTTGTACGAGTTGGTCTTTTTCCCGTTATTCATCTGTATTACGAAATGGGAACGTATAATTACAGTGCAGATGAAATTATATTACATTGAAATGGTGTAAGCCACATGTTTTTTTCGGGTAACTTATTGTTTTTCATAGAACGGGCTCTTCCATAATTCTTTATGTTGAGGAAGGAGAAAGGAGGAAGGAGGGAATCTTTAAAGTACAGAGCATTCATATCTGGGCCCTTATCGGTTTAAATCTCCTCCATCGGTCGTTTGTGCCATCTCGCATCCTACGCGAAGCTTCTATTGTGTAATGTCTTACCCGTATTAATTGATTTTCACCTGATTTCAGACGTTGATCCTCCGTCTTGGTCTTTTCTCCGGTGCAGCCCAGACATGCGCGCTTACAGTAGCATGCCTGCCATCGAATACTCGACTACACCCCAGTCCGAATCGTCAACGAAGAATTAATCGAACCTAACGTTTATTCGAACCCATTTCTCTATCACATCCGGAAAGACATCTGACAATACGAAAACAGCAATGGAAAATACATTGGACGTAAGAGCCCGTTTCCAAGTTAACTATGCTCGGTTAGCAAATTTCAATCCCGGGACCGCTTCGAGGAAGAGCGTAATATAGATGAAAATGATGAACGTTTATTGCACAAGGCTGTTTGAGTGATACCAATCGCGCGCGATAGCTCATTGGCAATCAACTTAATTAATATTTCACTTAAGAATAATGTCACTCAATGTCAGATGAGTGGCAGCTGACCCCATCCGTTCCCAATAGGAATGAGTCTCCATGCTCCTGGTCTGAGGAATAACCAACCCCTGTAAATGAATTTGCAGCGTATTTTTTTTTTTTTTTTATTAAGGTTTATTTTAAATTTATCATTGCCGAATAAGATGTAATTACTATCAGAGAGCGTATCTTTCACCCAACAACGTTCATTGAGAATTAAATATGGCTTTTGGGGGCGTTTAGTATACATTATTCCAACCTCAATTCAGGAACTAAGGTATGCGTAGTGGGATGTTCACGTTGGGAAGGGAAAACGTATGGTTCTCCTCTTTAAAGCATGTTAGTTCTTCCATTCTCCATAAAGGTCAAATACATGACGGTGCACTCTAGGACAACCGCAGTATTGAAAATTATATAAACCAAGGATTAGGTAGGTACTCACCAGAGAATGAGCAAGACCGTTGAATATTGGAATTTACGGAATCGCTTTTATCGGACAATCTGTCATTGGTCAATTTGATGTTGTTATTGTTGTTTCCAACTGCCGATCCGGAAAGGCGCTCCCTAGAAAGAAGACAAAATTCAATAAATACAAGGTGGTGGCACAAAACACATGGTAGGTAACAGGTAGATTGGTTCCAGACCGCGGACATTGGTTGCATAAGTATGACTTCACTTGCGCTCGGCAATATTGTCGTTCTACAGAAAAAAGAAATGCTCACATTTGTTTGTAGCAGACCAGGCAGAGCCACCTGTTGGTGTCATAGTGTCGACAGCTCTTGCAGACCCTTTGATTGCACGAAGGGCAGTTAGCTCCTCGATTTATGATTCTCCCCAGTTCACCTCGACATCTGTGGAAAACACAAGGAAATGGATTCAATCTTCCATATTCCTACACTTGGTCTGTTTAACATAATAATATATTGGTTCATTATACATATTGGAAGTATGCACTCTTGAATTCTTATCGGGGGAAAACGCCTTTATCACACCCTGACCACCACATCGGCTCATTATTTTTCAATCAGGTCACCGAAAATAGAGGCAGGATACGGGTAAAAATCGGTATTTTGAAATCATGACTTACACTATTTCCTTTTTTACCGTTACATTTGGTTCCTATTATGATTCAGAGTTGGTAGGTTCATTGGTGAGTGCCTCAAAATTACAGAGGTTCTTGATAAATATACCCCCCTCACTTCTCTCCTCTGGCCATAAATGGGGAACTCGGGCCTGAATTGGTGACGCGTTTCAGGAGACCTCTGACAAAATGGTGGGATATGAATAAGCTACTTATTGCAATTTATTGCAGGTTACTGCTTACATATCAGATAAAAATAAATATACAAAGGCGTATGAGCGAACGAAAGAACGTAATGAAACATGGTTTTCACTTATAAAGTTTGATGAAATCGGCTATCACGGCGGAGCCCTTACATATCTGATTTCCAATCAAAACACAAAGGTGCTCAGTCCTCCTATTGCGGCTTTTTGTCCATTTTACTCAAAGACGCCTATCTCGTTACAGCTATGGGCAGGTAAATAATGAGAACTTCCTTTGAAAATGTATAGCTTTGAATTAATTCGTAGGTGCCACCCACCTGGACCTAGATCTCCTTTGATGGACTGAAACCCGGAGATCATTCTACCGTCAACTGCTCATGCCTTTGAGGTGACAACACATCCTGGAGGATGTCGAAGTGGCTTCTAGACTAAAAGGGCATTACCTATCGACCCGTGAATCAGCCTCGATGGCTCGAAGAGTTTCATTTGTTAATTGAGAAGCACAATATCATTATCAACGTCTTATTGTATCGACTTCAACTTAATAGGAAGTGTACACCCATACACAGATTCCTAGATTAAATATTCAACTTGAAAGATCAACATTCCAATGTTCACCTTATTTTTTAAAAATAATTGTTGAAACTCATACCGTGTGCAGGCTCGGCCTCCAAGGAAATGCGGGTGGCTGTCATCCTCGCTGCCAGTGTACTGCGTGCCTTTACGTCGCAGGCTCTGCAGCTCCCCTTTCAACCGTCTGGAAAAGATAGAATGAAATAATCAAAATCAAGGTTGTTTATGGCTTTTGTTCTCTTGTTCTTTTTTTATGTTACCTATTAGTACATTTTACAAATTCAAGACAACTCGTCATGGTTTAAAGGTGTGAAATGGGGCTAAAACAGTATAGTTTAGGGAGATCTCCGCTTTAATACCGTCTACGGTACCTTTCACCCTACCTAGATTGGACTTTTTTCTCCGCCACTATCCAATTCCCGTCTGAGAAGTAGTGGATTTCAGTCTCTAGCCTCTACTCTCTCGCTCTCTCTCGCAAGATAACCAACCGCATGAGACAGAAAACGAAGTCCAGCAGTTTAGTTTGTCTCGTTCGAGTCGCGAGGGATACAATGGCAAAAGTAACGGTAGCGCTTGAATGGAACCGGCCTGCTATCCGCTTGATTCTAATTGGTATGCTTCCCCGATCCACGAGAGGACTAGGAACGTACGGTGGATTTCACGGGAAAGAAGACGTAAGTCCGTAAGACCATACCGGGGATTTCAGCTGGATCCAATTACAAAACGGAATCACCAAAAGCAATCGAATTGAGTGAACAGAGATATTTTATTTGCAATCTTTATGAGAGATCGTTCGACCCGATTCCATCAGTGCCAGATGAACAGAAGCGCAAAGTATTCATCAACCCGATCACATTAAAAAAAATATCAAATATCAACGAAATGAAACAACGAGAGAAATAGTTACTTAATGAATCGAATATTCGATCTTATTACATATATTGAATAGGTATATCCAATGAACTATCGTACTCGTTTGCTCGATCTTTTGAATTTGAAGCTCTTGCCACTTTTCAAGTTTAATTCTTTGGAGATGTATCAGTTAGGGGAATCCTCTTACCGGGTAGAAAATAACTTTTTTGTTTTATATACTTCATTTGTCTTTTGGCTCTGGAAAAGGATATAATACGATAGGGATTCGTATTCATTGTACGTGATGGGCTTTTATAAGGAATTTAGGTATATCAAACAGATTCAATTCTTCCGGTCGTTATAACTGGCCGTAAGATTAGTTGTTTGGTAAGCGTAACTAAATAATATCATCATCATGGCGCGAAAACACGGCAGACAGCCATTAATCGTCCATTATTACGTTGTTACATGCAGTTTGGCCCTTGAACAGCACAATAGAACCGCCCTTGAAATATCTCCATCTCATCGCCTCAAACCATTGGCGCTTCCATTATACTTACTGTAGAAGGACATGAAAGGATTCCTCCTCGGTCAGTAACCATCAATCAACGAACGTTTTTTGTTTTCTTTTCTGTCGCTTTTTTCTGCGAAACCATTATAATGAAGATCATATCATTCAAATTTTGTTTGTTTATTACCCACCAAGGATGGGCAAAATGAATAAGGCGTAGTTTTAGGCTCCTCCACACTCGAACGCTCCTTTTCAGGGCGTAGAACAATGAGGACAAGAGGCGCGGTCCTGAACCAAAATACTCTTAACGTAAAATGAACCGCCCCTCAATGACTGTAACGAATTAAGTTGTTCTTCAATACATGGTCCGATGGAATACAAATAGGTGCAATAATCGACATTCGGTAGGAACTTAGACGGTTAGTAAAATCATCGCATACTTCAGAGCATCATCGAGCAAATTGATTCAGTGAATGAATCAGATTCCCGAGAGAAAAGCTCAACTAAAGAGTAAAATCTTACTTTGTGGGAGACTGAACTTATTCGCCAAGCTTGGACTCATAAAGAGTATAGATAGGATAGGGTAGGTACTCTCAAAAGTCAGAAGGGAAGCTACACGTACGAAATTGGCAAAAAAAAAAATCGTCTATGATTATTACAGACATTTTTTAATTCGACTAATTTCGAACCTATACTTAGCGTTAATACCTATTAGCGCAAATCGACAAGAATCTTGATTTGAAAGGTCGAGGAACAGGATCGTCTTTTCCATAGCTGAGAGGATCTGCCGCATTCCTATACATGGGTCACACCAATAAGGCTTTCACTTTCGAGATAAGGCACGATTTGAGGCGACATTCAAGCGGTAAATGGAATTCAGAAGTGAAGTGGGAAAAGGAAAGCGCGCTTATAAATTCAAATTCCCAAGTTTAGTTTTATATGGTTATTCTCACGAGAAGGTTTTCAGGCAGAGAGGACGAAGAAGAAATTACCCGCCTATCATTCGGGGCAACGAAAGAGGCTATTGTCCAGCGGATATTGGCTTTGTGGAGTCCTCCGGACGAGTAGAAGGTACGTGACATACGTAGGGCCATTCACCTCGGCAACCCGCCATAAGTCTCTTCTATAAGACATGGGCAAGGAGGGCTGTTTCTATCTTTTTGTTTCACTAACTAACATCGAGAAAATATGGGAGAAGGAGAATGCCCGAATGGAAGAAACTCCGGCGAAGGCGGAAATACGTGTAAGATCCTGGCGTCGGTAGTTTGCTCAGAAGTGCGATAGAAAAATATCTTCTAACGGACACCAAAATAAAGTTGGAAAGAGGTATTTGTTAAAAACATTGACAAAAATTTAACAAGAAGACACTTTCAACAATAGGTAGGTACGAACGATTTTCAAGAATCAGAAACGTACACCATACGTATATATGCGACATGCGATGACGATAAGAGCCTAAAAAATAAGGACTAATTGCACTAGGGTCACATAATGGCATCATTGACTCAACGCATCCACCATTATTCAGAATTGAAACACATATTCAGACGGGTTATAAAAAAGAAATCATCTATTGGAAACACCCATACAACAAAGTTCGATACAACAATTCCTTTTTTCGTGCCGCGAATACTGCGATAGAAGAGACTCCACTGCTCATCTAGGGGAAGAACAAGGCTGGATCAACCTTGATCCCGAGTTGGAACCACGATCTCTTACCGGATTTATTTTCCCTCGCAGTGGGATGATTGGATTACAATCTCAATCGCCCTCATCGCAACACCTTCATCCCGTCACCTCAAGAGAGACGTTTGAATTATAGAACCGCCCGATAAAAAGTGAGAAAAAACTCAAGCACGACTGGATAACTATAGAGCTACTGCTTTGAAATAAATTCGGTATCTCCCGGCGGAAAAATAAACATCACAAAGTGAGTGACAGGTTGGCACGTGGAAAAATTCGATAAATCGCTCAGACAAATGCAGTTTACGAATTGTACACGAAAAGTAATAGGTATTGTTGAAAATCATGTAGTGCAAGATAGAATATAAAGGGCTCTTAAACTGCTTCAAGTTTGGATCCCTTCACCTTCACCATTCACCATTCTAAAATAGCATTCCATCTTTCACTAAAGGCGGAGGAATTTGTAATAGAGGAGAGTTTGGCAGGTTCTTTACAGAAACTTGGGGCTCAAAACAATAAATGATTTCACGCGAATTTTCGCTAAGGAGGCAACAAATTAGATTCAGTTTTGTTCTTTTGGATAATAAAATTAATGGGAGTTGGTTCCTTCTACAGCTCCTGTACTGCGTGAAATGTGTACCGATGAGCGAACGATCAAGGCATTAATGATTATTTTTGTTATATTAATTTATAGGTTGAGAGCATCAATTCGCTTCGACATTCAGTATTCATCTAACGTGTGTAAAAGAAAGAAGATCCGACTCGGAGGCAAGCAAATTGAAGACAACTCTTACATTTCATATTACAGGGCATGTCGTTGGAGGGATGGAAACTGAAGAGGGAAGATCCTTACATTCGACATTCGATCAGACGTCGACTCTGCAGACGGGTAAGAAAGCTTCCTTCCCATAAAGGGAGAGGCCAGGTACAGCAGTGAGGGTGAAGCATCAAAAGAAGCTTGGTAATTGGGGTGTGGCGGGGCGGTTTGTGACTGAGGTTGTGCAATCAAATGAAAACAAAGCCCGCATCCGAACAAAGGACCTTCTTATATTGACCTCGTCGACAATAGCTTTCGTTGAAGGTACGTTGATAAATATTGTCAAGTGCACTGGAACACCAACATAGTAGTAATTTCACGCTTACTGAGCAACTCGATTGAGAAGCAAACATTTGAATTTTCAACAAATTAATGACGGGACCAAAGGGATGAATAATGTTCACCTATAGGTATTCTCTTAGCAGAATAATCCAAGATACGCGTCAAGCAACAAGCGACGAAACATGCGTCAAGGATATTACTATCAATTTTCCTGATGAGTGTATGTAGGTAGGAACTTTGGCGAAGACAATGAGAAGACAATTAGGTCAGCCAAGTAACACAATCAATAAGGAGTGGTAAAACACCATGGAAGCTGGACTATAGGAACTATATCAACTGAGGTTGTTTATGTTCTCAGGTAGGATACGCACGGTCAATCTGTCATCTCCACCGTCGCGGATGGCTGGATTGGCGCAGGCTCCCAACATGACTATCCTCTTACATCTACCAACACAGGGTGACATAATTAATTTTTTGTCCCAATTCACGCCCAACTTCCTCTCTGTACGATCAAAACTCTGCTAGTGAGGGAGGCATTGATTGTTCATTGATTCAACAAGAAATTTTAGAGGAGTAGTGTCGTAAAGAAAATCCGTAGTTACTGATACAGAATACGACTCAGGTTTTCCGTTTTAAAAATGTGAAAACATGTCAGGGGATCGTGAAAGAAGAGATCAACTCCTACAGTCCTTCACAAGGGGACTGCTTCAAAAAGTCAGACGGAAATCCAAATTTGCCCTTTCGTCCTAGACGTCATACATTTTTGAGAATATCGATCAAAAATTAAATGACACCTTTCGCCAATATTGTCCGACTTACAATATTTCATCCCCTCGGACGTCGCCTGCTACGAACGCGACTCATAAATTCAGCGTCCGCAATCACATAGAAAACAATGAACGCTGACAATGCACGAGTCGTGAAAATCGTATTCTCACCGGTCAATGCCAATCAAAACCGGAACAATATTCGAAGCCTGGAGGCGGAAAGTTTGAATATTTAAAATGAATGGGCTTACTTTTATAAATGTGAAAATATGTTGACATACCACAGTGCTTCGTTAACCGGAATGTCTCTTCCAGGAAAATTAGCTTTACCCTTTCTACCATATCACCAGTAATACGAGTAATAGCGACTATCGTTTAAACTGACATGATAAAAAATGAATATTCTAGGGAACTCGAAGGGCACCTTCCTGTTAACTGACAACCCTCTGATCGGGATTTCATACACAGGCTTGGTCTTCAAACATGTTAGCTTCTACCGTTTTGAATTACGTAAATTATTGGATCTCAATGTCAACGAGGTGTTTCATTTTATCATAGTTTCAATTCATAATTTCATTTGACTTTGGGCTAAGAGTTGATCAAAATCAGTGTGTACTCTATTACAATCATTGAAATAGTACGGGATGGAGAAATACGATCGTATTACTTACCCTCAAGATCCGCCCACCTATTTGAGGGTGGTGTTCATACCTTCTGCAAAAATCGAGTTAAATCCGATTGAAATTGAATCCCTGTGCTGGAATGGAATTAACCATGTGTGAACATTTATTTTATTCAGTTATTTGCCCCCCTACCCCCCTTGACCTTTTTTATGTCAACTTATGATCCTAACTCTGAAACAGAGACGATAAAAATTGGCAGTCAAAACTGTTGCTGAAACGGGATTGATGAAAAACCGCATGAATGAAATACTGTCCTGAAAAAAGGAATTCGATAACTCGATAACTCGATAACAGGAATGAACTTGATTTAGAAAATGAACGCATCTTTTATCATTATGATCTCAGTGGTATGGAAAGTGATGCCGAATGGCTTTGTCGCTATCAAGACTCTATTACCTTTGGCACCAGAGGCCATTAGTCCTGCGATTATCCACCAACAATTAGCATCTTGCGTCACAGTCTGTCCTTCCTAGCCCCAGCTTGAGACCCCATTTTGAATGTGGTAGTTCACGTTGTAACTGTGACACACCTGGATTTTGCAATGTCTTTTTTATCGACAAGGTACACAGGTGCAGATACGATGTGTGCATGTACTTGGTATTCCCACACACATATCAGTTCTTGTAATGAAACGCTCACTAGGACTACAGATTTAATACACGAGTGTAAAATTTCAATTTCAAAATCATTCAATAAAACATACATTCAAAAAATGTTCAACTAAAATTCAACAATTAAATTGTTATGTATAAACATGTTATGTATCAAATAATGTTTTCATTTCTTAGGACTTCTCGATTGCGCAAAATGGAAAAAAGTTGATACTTCATAAAGAAATTTCGTTCGAAACCGTAACCATGAAAGGAAATTGAAATTCTCTGGAAATTCTCAGAACAAAGATTGCATAGGAGAATAACACCGAATAACAACGAATAGCGAATATTACGAAGCATGTACTGGACTACGCTCCAACCTGAGTACCAGCTTACTACCACATAGCACATTGGATATCAATGTGGTATTATACTATTGTGTAGTATAAGTAGTATTGCATTGTATTTACCTTAATTTGTTTGGACCTTTGTCTTGAACTTCGTGACATTCCTGTCATTTCTACGAATATTCCCCGTAATACATTTATTTGACTGCCACTCAATGTGTGAAAGGGAAAGAGAATGCTATAGAACCGGAAGAAAAAGGGGTAAAACGTGAAACCCAAGTCTTGGTACATTGGGCATCGTAGGATTGGACACTTTTTCTCAGGGCAGATTCTGCTGTAGAGCGATCAGTTTGTTTTTCTTCAACACCGCTTATTATGAATGAGTAAGTGTGTGTTAAGCAGTAAGTAGGTAAGAGTGAGTAAGCAGAAGCCGGAGTAAGTTTTCAATGCGAATATGTAGTATGTTGTGCGTATCTGTTCTAAGTGGGGTAAGTATCCCCTCAAGTGTCTCGAGCCTACATACCAGGTCCTAACTACCCTCCTTATGCATTTTCCATCTAGTTAAACCTTGCCAGCAAACAAACAAAGGTGTAGGCCGAGTTTGCGAGAAAAAAATTGCATTGTTTCTAGCCGACAGTGCACATATATATATTTTTTTAAATGGCATGACGAAAAATGTTTGCGCGTTAGACAGTATCACGTAGACTTTGAAAAACACCCATGAAAACTACTCATGCAATAAGGGCGAATTAGGGAGAAATTGAGGAAGACTCTATGGATAGTCTTAATATGGTGAGGTAGATGGATGGTTATTTTTGCTGAATTTCCCAAAAATACCTACACAACGACTATGTACATTATTACGTATCACGTCATTCCGTTCCTACAGCAGCCATCTCATTTGGTATAAAATCTACCCCCCCCCCCCTTTGTTACCAACGTAAAGAAGGCAAAAGCGACTGCATTCAGACTTTTATATCTATACACATTTTTCGAAATATTTTTACCACGCAAGGATCTACCTTTTAGTGTCCATCCCTGATGCCAGCGCATATTGTTCTTCCATTACCTCACACTATCGGCGCGCTTACTCGGAAATACTAACTCACATCACCCACTCGCCTGTCAACATTTTCCTCGACTATTCAGGAAGTCAGGACAACAATGGTTGTACTGCACGTGATAGTCAACGACTTATATGCAAAACAAAGCCAGCTTTTTTGTCGATTCAGCCTCTTTATCGCTAAGAAAACAAAATCTAGGCGATGACCGAGCGTTTGGGGAATATAACAACGGTGATCAGCGATGTGACCGTTCTCATAATCCTTGGAGAAGTCAGGAAAAACAACTGCTTTACCAATAAGCTTAGGAACCTACTTATGGAATTTCGAATCGCTATCCTCCTTTTTTTATTGCTTCGATCATTTGTGGCGTCTCGCTGATTAGTTTACGCGTGGCCAATGTCTCCCCAACGAACGTCTAGATTGGTCGGCTTAGAGTGTTATTTGATTTTTAAGGAAGCGCAATTTTAGGTGTAGACATTCCTGGTGAATAATTTATGGTGGGTGTAGAATGGTTCCTGTCACCTCTGAGGCTCCCTATCGATTTTAAAACGGTGCCAAGTCTCTGCCGAGACCTGCTGCATCGCTAGAAAATCCCGTCCCCCCAGGTCTCAACTTTTGTGACCTGAGAGTTGGAATAGAGTGAATTCAAACTGGCATATTAGTTGAATTTTCAAGCCGAAGAGGATTGGTGGCTACCGGGGGATTAGTTAACAATCGTCGTTGGAAACAGAAGGAGCTCGAGGAGACGTTGCCGGGAAGATACCATGTCGCACACGTCCTTCAAATGGCAACTGATCGAGAATATATAAATAAGGAAACGACGAAGGCTCATGTAGCAACAGAAATAAATCCACTCTAACCAGAGTCTCATCTGGCTGTAAATACAAATATCCGGACGTTCAGGCTACTCAGGCAATTTGAATATACCAATATTCGGTGGATATCCAACGATGATGTGTCGATTCGGAAGAAGCGGTGGCATTCCGTTCATCCATCAACGAATTAATCTGATCCTTTGCTTAATATCCACTCCTTAATTACGTATATAAGTAAATAAAATATTGCAGAAGAAATCCCCTCGACAAACTTTAATTTTAATGAATATCAGTCGCACCTTGTTGTATCAGAATATATTTAGTTTTTGATCTTGTTACTACTTAAGACAAGAGGAAAAAGAATGAAGGATGCACTACCTACGATCCTGAACCTTGATAGATGTAACAAGTCCTCGGTTAATCGGTCTGACACATTTAGCCTTTTAAGAGGTTTAATTGGCTGTGTCTGTGGGGATTGGTTTATACTAAAACGTCCTTAATTAGCGACAGAGGAATTCAGAGAGCTGCGCCGACTGTTCTAGAGCACTAGACGATAAACCAACTCTGTTGATGTCGTACATGGAGTACACTTTTGCTGATGGAAGCAATTTCCTTCATGAAGACAATTGTTGCCAACTCGACTCTGAAATGAGCGATTCAACATATCCAACGATATGGAAAATGTGGTGCAGTTCTGGTGTTGATGCCTACAAGAGAATTTCAATAAAAACAGTGACAGCTGCAGCGTACAACACGAGTCCATCATTTTCACCGCTCATTGACCTCCTCGGCTCCTGTCTTTGTTTGTGATTGTGTCTAGAGACTCAAGGCTACTCTCGGCTCTCCTCCGGAAATAATAACACCTTCGCCTTCAGCAGCCCACTGACCACAGCCCACAAACTCCGTCCCACATTGAGAAAATCCGTTTCCCCGAGACGTTGAAATGAGAAAACGTCGATTTCACCAAAACCGTTTGATAACTTCCAGTCGCACCTTGAAGCCAATCATCCTTGAAATCGAATTCCCCACGTTTGTCGATTAATTTGTATCCGTTTTCACTTAATTTTGCGTAAATTACACTCGTACGGATGTGCCTGATAAATGAAGATTTGATTGCAAAGCTTGGAATTGGGAGTCTTGGAAGAGAATTAGCGCTTTTACCCGTGAACTATACCGCAAGAAGCTTTCTTGAACTTAGTTTCATTTAATTAAAAGTCCAAAAGTGAGTTTCTAACGACTAGTATTATGTTACCGCGATTTCCTCGTTTTTGAGGAGATTTCATCGCCTTTCAAGACTTCATACTCTACTGGTTGAGCGTTTTGCTTCCTATACATCACTGGTAATTTATGATGACGAGCCGAAAATGCCTTGTTCCAATTGAGTCTAACTTTAGCGTTTATTAAAGGCAAATCCTGTCCGAGGATTCGTAAGATGCGTTTATTTACACGAATACCAGTATCATATTGATTTAACTACCTCTATCATTCCCCCGGGTATATATATTTCATAGAAATTCTTCATGAAGTCGGTTGAGGACAGGCACGTGAACACTAGCTAGGTACAAATCGGGAAATGGATTGAGGGTATCCAGATGGATCCAACGGATATCCTTCCCGTCATCTCATGAGCAGTCAAGAGATGCGACTTGATGGTCCCCAAATGAGCTATTATCGGTACGATTCGTACTAATTTTCCTAACGTCAAATGAAAAAGTTAATTCTAGAGCTGAACGCGAATGCATAACCTATCCGAGGGGTGTACAAAACATTGTTGTGTAACATTGGGTGTACATTGTTGAGTCGTTGAAACCAATCAAGGAGAGAGTGGGTATTGTCAGTTTTCTGTAAACCTTTATCGCAACCTACGTTCGTGCTATATTCATTTCTCTCCTTTCTCTCATTCTTCGCTTCTTTCTACTCTAACAAAAGGTATTTATTTTCTTGTCGAAGGCATTTTACCTGTAGGGCACAAAAGCCGGTTGGCCTGTGCGGGCTTGAGGCGTGGTTTCGAGGTCAAGACTTGGAGATTGGGCTTGGCTCGTGGGGTTCATGCGTTCAAGGTTCAAGGAAATGGTGAGAACATGCCCAAGCTATTCTATTTCTCCTTCTTCTTTTTTCAGCTAATAGACTGTTAATTGCAGGATCTCGCCGCTGTTTTTTCTCACTGCAAAACTCCTCAGGTTTCAATTCGCTTGACGGGCAAACCACGAAGAAGGGGATTCGGGCTTCTCACGATTAATCCTATTAGTCGCGGACAATGTGTACTTTTACTAGAAACACGGTCCTACCACAAAAGAAAGTAGGCTAAGACTTCCACCGCCTACAAATGAACTTTAGAAAGTTATTCGATTAAGTCGTTTCTTTGGTTTATTTGAAATACGAAAACATTAGAATCCTCCCGTAATATAGCAATGGATTTAGCGAGGAACTAAGAGCGGGGCTAATGGCCCTGTGATGACGAAAAAAAAGGGGAGCTTGATGATCATGAACTTCGAAGTAAGGTGATTTCGATTAGGTGAGAATTGTTCTACGCTCTACTCTTCGGAGTCTTTAGTTTTAATTCTTCTAGGAACTAAATGATAGAATACGTTACATTCTGTAAAATGCAAGTCATACGTACGTCAGGTTACTTACGAGCCTGCTACTCAGGGAAGTGGCAATTAGAGAACTTAGGTGGCCGTTGGCCTAAAGTTTCTGTAGTAGTTCAGATACTCCCATAAGGTAATCATCTCTGTTGCCATCCCTACTGATTTAAAACTTGACATTTACATTCCAATACTTTAAAATAGGTAGTTTGGCTATAAAAGTATCTAAAAACTATTCACTAAGTTCAGACTTTTACAGCTCAAATGAAGCTTCAACGATCACCATTGTACGAATCAACGGTGCACCATCACAACAGACGATGGAAAAACAACCTGATTCAGCTATCCGAGCTGCTCCGATCTGATACTGACTGATCTGCCTCACATATTAGTATCTCTTTTCAGAGTATACCAGGTCACAAGGGTTGAACATTCATTTGAGCCTGTCCCACCAGTGTGGAAGGGGACTACAACAAACAAGTATGGTTTACTAGAAACATACTGTAAGTTTGGTTCAAAAAACAAATGAAATTATAAGTACGTTAAACATAGGGCTGTGAACTATATTAACACAAGAGCATTATTTGCGTAGAACATGGTCTTCCTTGTTGAACTACCGACTGGAAAATTGTACTCCAATAGATGTACCGAAAAACTAAAAAAATGGCTCCGAGGTTTTTCATTAAATGACGAAATATTTTGTCTGAACGCTTTCCAATTATTTTCAATTTCCCATCTACGGTAGGTGCCAATATATTTGCGCCATGTTTAATTGAATCAAATCCTTTGATCCCAAATTCATTCAATCTCCCCGGAGGTAGGATATTAAAATTAACGCGTACAGTAACACCCTTTGTTGGTGATGAAAGGTTATGGTGATGAAGCGGAGGGGGAAGCCCTCACGGCTAATCGGTACATTACACAAAGCGGATACAGAGGAACCTTGATCAATAATTTGAACGTGGATAACTCTCACGACAAGGTTTCCGGATAGTTTTTCAGTACTGTATTTCTCCTATCCGAACCCAATTAATTCATAATTTAGCTCAAACAGTCGACCAGCTTTTGTAAGCCAAAACCAGAGGATCGAGCTTCGCCATCTAAAACAACTCCAACTGTGACATTCGCCCCTCGTACAGAAGTCATCCCATCACCATCTTTTCACAAAAAATTGTCCATATCAAGGCGAAACAAGTTAATGAGCTAACAGGAGGGAATCTGTTATGTTGGTATGTCGCGACTAACCTGCGGTTAGTTGATCACATTCAGTCGAGTTCGAATGCGCATTGTTAACGATCGAGAAGAGAGACGGCACCTTCAGTAGGAGTACGTTGTTGTGCATTAAAAAGACTAATTTCCTGATCAGGATTTATCAGTGACAAAAGTTAAAAATACGCCCACCAGGCATGAATAATCATAATTGACTCCTCATTACAAAATCGTACGTAAGTCGTTGTCAGTACAGAAATACTTGTGCCGTGAATATATTAAACTCCTGTATTTTCCTGTATTTCTAACAAGAAAAATCATCTTTCAACAACCGGGCGATGGAATTGGTTCGCTTCTGCTAGTAAGCAAGTCGAGATAGACATTCACCGCGGAAACCGTATGAGTAACGGATCTCACATAATTCAGGGAAAATATAAGTTCAGCATTGATTCCTAACTCTTGTCCAGTTTTAGTTTGAAAATTTATCGATGCGCCCTCCAGAGAGTAATAACAACACAATATTGTTTTCAAAGGCCATAAGTGCGTAAGCCAGAGAGTGGAAAGTGGGAAGTTTTCAAAAGTTATAAATACTAAGAATTTTTTGATATGAGAAGTATCAGTACGAGCAAATTCGAAACTCGTCGAATTTCCGAGACTTGCTTCCCTTCAGTCAGGAGCATGATCCGATTATAGGTATTAGAAATACGCGCGGGACTCTCCAGTAATTTTCTGCATGTATCCTATGCATCGTCGTTTCCGGTGAACCCCATAGTGAAACAAGAGGGTATAAATATTATAGCCACTATAACGTCGAGTTCCTCATCGTCTAATACGATTTTCCGGTACAAAGTCTCCCTGAGCGAGCATATTTCGAGCTCCAATTTGCAAAAGAACGCCCCATTATTACTGTGCAGATGATTGAACAGCTTTGATCGAACGGCCCTTTTAAGGAAATAATCTATTTGAATCATGACTACATTAAAAGCAGTTCAGGGCGACTTGTCTCGTCAATCAACTATGTAGGTCGCAGTAATTATTGACATCCGCCCTAAACATGTGATCAGTATGACATTTTGTAGAACTAAGCACTGCTGATATTGGATCTTATGTTGCAAAATCGCTAGGTTTGTTCGAAAAACTGGGCAATGTCGGAAAAACAGTGTAGCAGTCTTAGTTATGGAAGTACTTATTCAAACAACCACGAATTTTAAAATAGTATGTTGAGATAACCTTAAAGTTCCCAGATTCGAGTGTATAGTCAGTCAGTAAAAAAATCTAGACTCCTAAAACCATCTCTTGTTCACGAATATTTCATTAAAATTCTTCTTTTTAGTGCAATCTTGGGATTTTCTAACTGCTTGGTGATCCTCGGTGAAAATTTAAGACAGGAGTGGAAATTAAATTGTCAACAACACATTTTTACAAAGGTGAAGGCTGCGGCAACACACTGGATCGTTGCGCAAAATAAAGGAGCGGCCATGTGTGCGGGGGTAGCCGGCTAGCGGCCTATTTCCGTCACCTTTCCGACCCCTCGCGACTTTTCCAACCGACTTTTGATAGCAACTTTCACCCGTCACATAGAAGACCCGTCTCTCACGTCTCCTTTAAAGAGCAGCCACAACATTACAATTCACTCGGAGTAGGCAGTCAATTTTAGCGAGGTTTTTCCTTCCAGAGGAGTCACAGTCACGAGTGTAGGTCGTCCCTGCCTTGACCTCATCGGACGCCGAAGGGGCTTCGCCTGTAATGACAGATTTGGCCAAGTTTGCTGATTGCGAGTCCCATTTCAAGCCTTGGACAACTCAGAAGAGCCGACAGATTGAGATGAGAGGCTGACGTGAGATGGATGATTGTCAGGTAGGTACGAAGGTCTCGGATTCATTACTAAAATGAACTACGAGTGTAATAACGGATATGAATTGTCATCGCCAACTTCCTCAAGTTTCAACTCAGCGGAAAGAACTAACCTGACCTCCATAGTTATAGTTCATGTACAATAATAATAATAAGGAAACTGAGAAAGAGCATAATCACGAATCTCACTTCTACACAGTTACAAGTTCATTTTCCAAAACTTTTTGACTGCACGTCCACTCACATTCATGGAGCGAACTTTACCTTGGCAATCAACGCCATTCAATTAAGAGTTAAGCGATTATGCGAAAATCAGGGATAACAAAGGGGGTTATAAGCCTTGATTGCGACAATATATTGTTCCCTATCTTACCTACAGACAGGCCTATGTTCAAAATACCCTTTCTAACTATTCAATACCCTTGGACTATACCAATCTTTGATGGAAGGGGGGGGGGGGGACTAATCAACTACTATTGAGCTCAAATTGCCTAGGTTTTATTAAGGCTCCATTTCAAGTTGTCATACTTTCAGATTTTTTTGTTTTTTATTAACTCCCTTAATTAATTAAACAAATCAAAACATGATATAACTTAAATTATTCTAATGATGGGTAACTACATAATAATTTACCGGATTAATAAGAATGTTATTGTAATATATTAGTATTTAATCGGATTTCCAATCAGTTCTGGTTATGGCAAAAGTTGACGAACTCCAAAATTTAAGTTTTTTTTTTTCATTACCACGTCTTTTGTTTTTACGCTATTGAGACAGGTGTTTCGGTGAGCACTTCTGGGAAAAATTGCCAAATGGACAAAAGTCTACCGCTAAATTTTATCTTCGTCGACGAATTATCGGGCCACTCAGTTGAAACGAACAAAACCATCCTGTGAAAGGAAATCATTAGGTCTATAAAACAAAAAAATTAACCGTGAGTGAAATTAAAATTATGGAGACCAAAGCATTTTAATGTGCGCAGGGTTCAACCAGGAAAATTTCTTGTTTTTTTTTTTCTCTCAGTGTACACCTGAGGACCCCAGCTGAATACTGCGAGAAGAATACTCCGAAAATTATTATTTAAACCCGTTTGGGAGGCTTGGGGGCGTCATCATGACGAAGAAATGTGTCGTGCAAACTGATTTCCGACAGTTCTAATTCATGCCCAAATATTAATTTTGCTTTTCAAAGTCGGTTTTTTTTTTTTTTTTTTTTTTTTTTAATAGGATTTTTTCTTAAGTAAAAAACACTGAAAGTTAATAATCTGATTTGAAGAGTTTTACCCGAGGAGTGCCGGCCGATATATAATTCCTCCTACATTTTCAGCAAATAAAGGAGCAACCGAATTGGACATTTTTTGAACAAACCACGACTGATTACAAAAATCCAATTTCCCTTATTGATTAAGGGAGTCATGGACACTTCTTCTTGCAAATTAGTTGTGGAATCACCCCCTGAACAGCTAGCCACTGAGAATTCGATTGATCAATGATGTTGATCCTTCAATTCTATGGGTTCCATGATATGAACCAATATTTCAGTCGTTTGATTCCGGCATACAATTCAGAGCTAGTGAAATCGATCAATTACGACGCATTGAATGAAAACAGTAATAAGACTCGCGGTAAAAACTTAGCTTGACTTGTTATTTAAACCTGTTGTGGACTAAGGCCCGCGAAAACTGAAAACATAAAACAAAGTCCTTATCGCACATTAGATGGGATTGGCTGTTATTACGAAGTTGGCTTGAAATATTACTTGCAAGAAGGCAAGCCTGCGGCGCTCGGAAAACTTCAGGGCAAGAAAAAGGTTTTGATGAACGAGGATCGTTTTAAAACGTCACTAGGATTGAAAGAGTTGAGGTGATGGTAAGAGCGAAAGGAAAAAAATTATTTCCGGCCTCTCAGATCAGCAAACCCAGTTAAAAAGGAGGGGCTCGATTTTTCTCTCAAATGACCATTCAACAAATTTTTAGAAACATCGGGATTGATTTCTCATTATACGGTCTTGTTTTCCTTTAATTTCTTTTTGTTGTACAGGGTGATTGACCAAAAAGCTTTAACGAGACCAAAACGTGGAGTCGGGGAACAACCTTTCTAGCTCTGTACTTCGTTTAACTCATCCAAGAACGATTGTATTACAGAACGTAGCAGCAGATTGAGAATACGAGAACACGCCATATTTTCTTTTTTTACGGATTTACTGAAGAGGGTGAAAAGAATCCAATATACAAAGAGCTCGCTTTTTGTTGCAACCAAATGGCCTCAAAAGCTGAATCGCAACGCAAATGAAAAGTCAAGAGCAAACGGATTTTTTTTTTCTCTATAGCTTCTTTTAAGCACTTTTGCCAATTCCGTTTGAGAAATGTGTAAACTTATACTCTGGAAAGGAATAATGAACAACACCAAGTGATGCCTGGCCAAGAATATAACGCAAAAACTCAAATTGCTGAGATTTCAAGATGTTTACCACACAGTAATCATAATCGTAATTCCCGTGATGTACCGAAAAATATTGATACTCCGGAATGAACACTTGATCTCCTCCTGCAGAACAATGAAGGTCAAGATCTGCCAAGTGATCGAAGTTTTTCCTGCCCAAATCATCTGAATTTGTGTCGATATTATACGAATTTTAATTCCTAATACATAATATTTTATACAATGAAGTCCACTCACCCTTGGTATCCCCCTTGTTAGCTTACAATTTGTGAACTGCTAATGAATTTTGCGAATGGCCTGAAAATACTCCAGTTGTACATCCACTTTTACCGAATTCAATCATAAGTAATTTGATGAAGGTATAGAAAGTAGGTAGGTTCAGTTATATGAACTAGTTCATTTTGTAATGATTCCGCGAGAGGTTATCACTCGATCAATTTCATAGAAACTGCAGAGGCAAAAATAAAGCACTGGGGGGAAACGAGACCAGTACGCATGTAATGGGATCTGAGTTGCCTTCCTTCGTTTCCTACCTTTCTCCGAACAATAATTAGACGGAAGAGATATTACTGAATGATTTTAACCCTGCATGGGAAGCTGAGGTCCATCTTATGCATAGAAACAGCAAAGTAGTGGAAAATCGTTAAGAAAAAAAGATTTTAACTTCCCTCTTTTTCGAGGAATAAAAACTGACCAACTTTAGCAAGATACTTCCACAAAGCTCTACTGACTTTAGCGCCCCTTTTCTTCTACAAATAATTTGATTAGCTTTCACTCTATTTCGTTTTTTTTTTGGATTCACTAAATTGCAAACAATCTATTGATAATTGTGCTATCCTGCTAATGTTTTTGTGCCCCAAGGTACTAATTTCTAAATTTCTTCATTTCCCCCGAGCACCGAAAATTTTATAGCTTGCTTGTTTCCTCCTTCCTCCAGAAATTAACTTTGGTTTTTCTTCACTTGATTTGTATAACTAACGGAATGGTGCTGCTCTATTGAGCAACGCTAATCAGAAAAAGTGAAGCAAGCGAACCCTTTCAAAGATGAGTCAGCGTCTCGTGCCGACAAATACATGATGAAACGGCGAGATTGCCGCAAACGGTGTTCTAAAGCTGCAGGTCGTGGGGAGGAATACACATAAAATTACTAGGAAGGTTTTGATTAAAATAATGACAGACCAACATGAAGGACAGCACAAGTTGTTTTATAAAAGTACCAGCATACAAGGGTATGAAGTCACAACGTACGTAGGCAGGTTATTCGACTGATCATAGGGAGATTTAAATCAAATGAACGAACTGGAGCTTGTTCAGCTTCAACAGTTCTCCAATTTGAAAAATTAATATGAAAAATTTTTAGGGGAAAATTAGCGAAGTACGACTGATGCAATAAAGTATATGCAGCTCGTACTGCTCTAATTACTATTAGAGATATTTTCGACAAGAAATAGTTTTTCACGATTCCACCCGCCTTGAAAGATGCATTTCGACGCGGTTATGTAAGACATTTATAGCTTGATTCCATCAACATGCACTTGGCAGTCGAAACTAGCAATTATTCGCGGTTTGCCGCACCTGATAAGCACCTCTCCAGTGTCAAACGATCGGATCAACCGCATGGGGGAAGGCTAAACTAGGATAGTAATTTTAGACCAACCCATCTAGTATTATATGTGCCAGTTCCGAAGGTTAAATAGATAGTAGAGAATTCGCATTATCTTCCGGACCTCCATCAATCGGAAGAAGACCAATGGAGCGTGACATCACTTACTGACTACTTGGGGACGCGAACTATGATTGGCTTGAATTCTTCTCAACGTTTTTCTTCTCATGACTCCGCTCATTTTATTTTTGAGGAGTTTATCGAGATGATAAAAATGTCGATCGGCCTTGAAGAGATGTCCGCGTAAGTACGGCTAATTATTCATTATATCCGATTCCCCTCCCCTTATTATAGATAGAATGTGACTTAAGCAGTAAACTATTAAAAACAATTCTATTGCAAAAGGCATTAAAAAAAATTGCATCGTCAGCAGTGAAAAGTGGCTGTCTAGCAATCTTTACTGTCTTCTTGTCTCCATCAACAAACGTTAAACACCTACTGAAGAGACCTGAGCTTTGAAGTGTCACGGCTCAAGAACTTCATGGTGTAATGTAGGATGGGGCAAAAGACATGAGTCGGTTTTGAAGGGAATAGAAGAGAAACTACTCGACTTGGAAAAATAAAGCTTAGTTCATTTTAATCAGTTGGTAATCACGTTTTTACATTTAAAAATTACTTCACCGAGATGGCGGCCTTCAGCAGCAATACACTATAATAGTAGAAATATTTCGGAAACTTTCTGCTGCTGTTCGACACATCTGTACAGGTATCGCTCTAATTCTCACCTTGAGCTCATCCAGAGTGTGAGGTCGTTGTTTAAAAAGTGTTCCTTCAGATAGCCATACAGGAAAATTTTCCCAAATGTTCGAATCGGGTAAGCATGCTGGCCACTCCCACATCACCCCTGAAAAGACCATTCTTGCCCCATTTTGTCCAATAAAACGCGAGCTGTGCTGTTGCCCCTTCCCGTTGAAATCAGGTATCTCTCATATCAGTTTTCTCACTTATTTCCTCCAGTTTGGGTTCAAGAAGGTTTCCAGCATTGTAACAGCGTGCTGCATCAAACGTTGCGGTTTGGCCGACCTCATCGAAGAAATATGGCCCAATGACGGGCCCAATGAATCGGGAAACTACGCACCGCACTGTCACTTTAGGAGAGTGGAGGGTCTCTGGTACACTTGCCTATGGTTTTCAGCTGCCCAGTAGCGGAGATTCTGTTTGTTTACAGCTCCAGATAGGGGGAAGTGGGCCTCGTCGTTAAGTTTCGCCTCCATCAGTGTAATGCTGCTTAAGGCCGCCATCTTGGTAATGTAATTTTCAAAACTTGATGATAAAAATGGGATTACCTACCGATTCAAATAATTTAAGGTTCATTTTTCCAAGTTGAGTAGTTTGCTTTCAATTGCATTTCAAAACAGACTCATATATTTTGCCCCACCCTCTTAGAGCAGTGTTCTTTGAGAGCTAGAGCAGCGGATGCGGGTATTCATATAAGAGAAACCCAAAATCATGTTGGGTTTGGTCTATCATCACTATAAGTGGCTCTTATCCGGCCATTGTCATTCGCAAATTACAACCACAATATGAAAAGACCGCGGCATTCAGCATTGGAGCCGGCCAGGGTCAGGCTGCAGTTGGGACCCCTGGAGGCGATGACATCGGCTTTAGAGGAGGTGTGGCTGTTATTCGTGACGTCACCACAGATCCTCCGTGGCTCACCGTGCAGTCTTTCCACTTCTGACAACCGTTTTGCTCTTCCTTTTCCTTCAGGACTCGCATCCCCAAGGAACTATTGTTAATCCTTTCGCCCGTTATCCCAAAAATGGCCCCCGCAGCCTTCGTTAAAAGCGAGTTTTGTCAGGAAATTCATGTTTCTATCGCAGAAGTTGTAACCAATTCACAACACACATCCACGAATCCAGCCACCAATACCTAATACAGACGAAATGATAACACGTGTCAGCAAGCCGATGCGCTGACAAAAAAAAGTTGTGTTACGCTGAGCCTACAGATGTACGATTTCATTTGTTGTTAGACATTGCGCGTACAAACTTGTCCCGCCATTTTGATCGAAAACTCGAGATAAATGTTGGAAAAAACTGCAAACACTGTAGAAATGTCCGTGGAATAGAATAGAAGGGTTAGGGTTTAACCAACCCCTGGCCAAAAGTGCGCCGATCGACCTTATATATTCGAATATATTTCGATTTCAAATCTAGAATAAGAGTACCTGAGTATGTAAAACTATAAACCCATCGACAAAACAGACACCGGATTACAGTTGAATTCTTATGGGGTAGATAAGTCCTTACGTTATAGTATGCCCGGATGTTTCCCTTTATATTATAATTATGTATATTATTTACATAGGAATCATATCAGACGACTACTTTACGAAACAATCACCAAGTTGCAAGTAATGGTTGATATTTATTTACGAATTTGTTTTCAATGTGGAATTTTGAATACGTAGAAATCCGAACACGAGAGATGTAAGACCAGTGTGACTCAACTTTCGATTAAGTAGCCCAGTGAGTCAGGGATGCCGGTGTCTTTGGTCTTCGGGAGCCTATTCAACAAGTGGTTTCATCGCAACAGTTCGAATCCGGCACAACAGTTCAGTTCGACACACAATCGGGAATGAAGTAATAAAGCGCCATTTCCAGATCAACAACCAAGAATTTCTAGTGAGCGGAGGGAATAGTTGATTGAATCTGAGTCGGATATGGCGATGCGCTCGCTTGTTCAAAATCTACTGAACTTCGGTGTAGGCAGGTATCTCCTTACACTTGAACAACGGAGTAAAATTTCATGGCAAAAACGATTTAAAATGTTCAAAAATTAAGCAAACCATGTCAACTTTTACATGAGTTTTTTTACCTTCAACTTCGAATTTGTTCCCTAAGCCAACCCCTTTCATACATTAAGCAATCATGAACTCTAGATTGACACACTAGACAAACACAGAAATGAGGTGTCTGAATAAGTTTGATTTTTCACATATCTTCCCTGATTTAATTAAAATACAATACATACATTCATGGGTATGAATGTGTTTTGTATTTTAATTAAACAACCAAAACTCCAAAAACCCACAAATCCCCAACATTTTTGACAACTCCGATGAATCGACTCAGGTATTTGACATGTTTTGACAACAATCATGTGTTGTTTGACAACACCGTCAGCCAACAGTAGCGTGCGCGTGTATGCGACAGACGTGTACGAAGATACCTAATGGTATACCAAATTGGGAGACCTACCCTCTAGGAAGCGGTTATATTTTGACACATCCCAGTACAGCGTAGAGTTATTATTCGAGGCGTTTCCGATAAACAATCGAATACTTGAAGTATAAAAAGAATCGTCGTCTTTACAACGGCAAATGAAGGTAAGGTACCTAAATGGGTACAAAATCGAAACGTAATGCCGATTGAATTTAGAATTGATCCTGGTCTCTGGAGGAATGAAGTTGACAGTAGTGAAGAACGACCTGTCCTTCAGGAGTAGCAGAAATGCGGTAGCCGCGGTCCTTCAGCTCGAGTAGGATCTTCATGAGACTCAAGGGGAATGTTTATCTTGAAGTAGGAAGGTATTAAAGGTTACTTACTGGTCGTAGAGCATGCATGTAGCCGCCATCCTCGGTTAATATTCGGCATTCACAAACACCAACACTTGAAATCACGAGCACACATAATCTCGACAGTGAAAACGACCGTCCACATCTACAGAGACCCGGAGACCCAAGTAGTTGTGAACACTGGAATAAGAATCCGTGTAGGAGGGGTACGATCGGAGCGCCACCTTGCGGTCGTACACTCTTCTAAACTCACCTTACAACACGGCCGGTCGCTCCGAAGCACCTTCTAACTTATTGTTCTGGAAAGTACAGGTAAACGGAACGTCTGATACCTGCATTATGCAATGGCCAGAAACATGGAGCCACCTGTCAATCTGTCATCATCCATAATATTGATGAAAAATTGCTAGCAGAGAGCGGCTGTTGAAGAAGGAATCCACAATAAGCACTACAAGAATCAGTTCCGTTGTCCCCCGATTCAAATAGCTATCTGGAAGGACCAACGGAAACTGATATCTACCCCAAAATGAAAAAATAAAAACAACAGTTTACGGTAAAAACGTCAAGTACTATTCCTTTCAGAGCCTCCAAAGGTAAGTAAAGATTGACTCTGGTTCATGCTCACACCGATTGTATACAGCATTGTTGAATGAAAAAAAAATTTGCCATTTTCTTTTAATATCCGCTATGCTGTATCACAAAATGATGAAACGATATAAAAACCACAACATTCCTCAAATCCCCTTTTCAATGTGAAATTAACAAGAGAGAAATACTTTAAATACCTTCCTGACAAAATATAATAATATGTTTTACTCTAAATGTTTGTTGTAGGTGCTTTGGAAGATGACTTTGCCCCAACATCTGCTGGATTTCGTCAGCGATTGAGTAGGTAAATGCCAGGCTAAAAGAAGGTAAATGCACGAGCTGACCCAATAGCTCAGTAAAACGGGTGCTCGTGGCACGGTTATGGGCCTTGTGCCCCGTAGAAATTGCGAGGTGGAAGATGGTGGCACAAGCTTGCTCAACAGTAGAATGTTAGGGTTCAAGGATTTTCAAAAGGGAACCTTCATTCGACTTATCCAGTCTATAATCAGGTTCCCTTATTTTCATGATGTCGTTATTAATCGCTCATCGCCCCAGCCTTTGATATTCCGTGATTACCTTCAATGTGACGGGTGGGCGTATTTTTATTTGGCTATATGAAATTTTAAAATGTCTCTAAATAAAGTCTAAATGATTTTACTGAAGGAATCATCTCGGAGGATTATTTTGACACAGCGTAGAAAACTTTTCTTAATAGGTAGAATGTTTTCCGTCCTCTCACCATCGCTTCAGGTTCGTATTTGTGATATCATTTTCTTGCTGTTCGTGCTTTTGTACTCCTTAGTACTCCTTATACTTGAAAACAAATCCCACCACCCCTTCCTTTTTGCTAATTTTTACACTTTTTAAGAGGTGAAGATTCAAACGTGATGCCCATTCGCCGTCCGAATCGAACGAAAATGTTCATTAAAATACTCAAAAAAAAAAAATGCATTTAGCATAGACTCGATTAGGGCCTAACTTATTTTCACCCCGATTACCTTATAACAGAGGCAAGTTTCGCATGAAAACGTGTATTTCAAAAACACGTGGTATTTCCATTTAAATATTTTTTAATTCGCCTCAAACACCACAAGTTTATGTCTGTCCACTACCAAAAATGCTGCAAATTCTTTCAGAGAGGTTTGTTATTCCTCGGACCAGGAGCATGAAGACTCAATCCAAGCAATTCAGGGTCCAAAATATTGTGGAAAATGATACCACACGCGCCTTGGTTGCAGAAATTTCGAAAACCCACTTTCGAAATTGGTGAGTAAGAACCCATCACCTCTTCAGGTAGGTGCCAATCGTTCTGGGGCATGTCTCATTGGGTTCAGCGTCCAAAATTTAGTCGAAAATGATACCCCTCACAGATCACTGAAAATTTCGAAACTCAAAGTCAACCAAAATCTTGACAATAATTGGCGTGATAATTATTTCAAGGAGAGGGTAGATAAATGACTGAATTTTTATTATTACAGGAAAAAAATGATGAACTTCGCAAACCATGACACCTTTTTGCGATGGTTGCAGTCGTCAGAATTTTGAAAAGGATGATTTGTGCTCAGTGCACGATAGGACTACGCTGTAGTAGGCACCAACGAGCTCAGTCACGAGCTTCGATGTCCCGTTCACTTGAAATGAATCATCCTCACGCGAGACACAAGGAATACGAAATAAGTCCTCGTCTTTCTTCAGTATCAAGTACCAACCTGTAAGAGTGTGGTTCAAGTTCTACGTCGGGCCTTTCAGAATGGCAAAGGTGAGGGAGTTGAAAATGGAAATTGTTGGAGTTCGTGTTTGTGAATGCCTTCTCGGGAAGTTAAGAACGTGTAGGTTGTAAAATATTTCGAGCGTGAGAGGTGTATGTGAGTGTGAATACCGTCGATATATGGAAATTCTCCGAGAGTTGATATTACCCAAAGCTACTGAGTGTTCAATCTAATCAAAACTGCGACGTGTTATGTTGCGGTTTGGGATTTTCAAGCAAATGAGATTTTCAAAGGGTGATGTTTGATTAATAATTTTCACAGGAATCCCAAGATTTCATAAAATGGAAAAACCCTTACCATCTCGTTTTGCATTTGAAAATATGGGGAAATTGGCTAAAAATTACCTCTAAAATAGCTCAAAGTGAATTCAGGGAAACATCGAACCACGCACGAAAAACTCTGGGAAACCAATTTTTAAAATTCCTCCTCCTCGCTAATGGTCCAATTTTAACAAATGAACAAACTCTTGTAGTTTGTTTCATGGTATGTACTTCCTAGACATTTTTAAAACGGCTAAGCTCCTGTTGTTTAGGTCAAATGAATTTTTAAGGTAGGTAAATTAAGAGAGGTACGTAGTTGACTGTAGATGAATTAATTGATGGGGAATGTTGAGGTTTGGTCAAGAAGGATAAGAAAAATAAATACCTTCTTGACCAAACCTCAACATCCCCATCAATTGATATAGGTAAAATCAGGCAGTAAAAATTATTTTTACAACTGACATCAGCAGCCTTTTGCTGACCGTTGGTCCAAAACTTCGGCATACACTCCACAAGGAAAAATCCTTAGTGAAGTCGTCGAATCGAGAAAGGGTGAAGTTGAGCTTGTAGGTAGGTACTTTATTCCGAGCGTAAGGTTATCAATCGTCACGAAGTTGTCATTTACTGTTCCCTGTGGTATTACAAGTCGGATAAATGTCAACGCCCAAGGAGCCGCCGTGTTTGGCTTTGCGTGGGATCTGGGATCCGGATCCTTGTCAGGAGGAAAGGTCGTTAGGAAACGGCATACGTGTTTTGCCTATGGCGTGGTGACTGCACACATAAAGTTATTCAGATCAAACGTTTTTTCTCTATACCTGGAATCCTACAATTAGACAACGTACTGGTAGTTGAAACGAATTGGATAAAGGTCTAGGACCCGTTTTAATGAAACCCGTATATACCTTTAAATCCACGGCTTATCGGTAGGCACAATTTTGTAGGTTAATGGTGCCAGGAACATGCTCCATGTATTGTTTACCGCAAAAGATGTATTTTATGTATCACACCCAATGTAATTTGTTTTTGCCTACAAGGAAACAACAGCGCTCATTAGGAACAAAAGGCTCCTTGAAATTGGCACCAGGATTTTTACGTAGCTATAAGAGTGGGTAGTACTTAGTCATTCGTCAAATCAACATTATTTCTCCTGGCGAAAAGTTTCATATAAGATAAATTCTGTAGAGAAAGCAGAGCTTTCATCCGCATTCGTAGTGAATTACCAGGAATGCGCCGTAGAGTGCGTGAACAGTTATCTAATGACAAGATTCAGATGACTTTTTAAAATTTTTCGATATTCGCCAAGACGTACGTGGTATTTTAAAAACATACCCAAAACGTAGGTACAAACAGTGCTTTGTAGACATAAACTTCTGAGAAAGGCAAAAAAAGGGGAACGGGACTCATCTCCGAAAGAAACTGTCTAATTAGGGCATCCTGAAATATTATTCGTGGGAATCTGCCGGCTAGTGACCCTTTTCTTCGTCGGTAATTTTTGTTTCTGCTTTTCTGCAATAAATGTCTAACAACTATTACCATACTGAAGAAAATACCCATTAAGATAAGCAATTTTGTTTTAATCACTCCTTGTCATCCATCGTTTGTCTCGCGTCAAGATAATAATTAATGTTCATTTCATTAGCGGTTTGCCTCTGAAGGGTTATTCCAAGGTGTTCCTTGGAGAATAATGAAACGAGCTTCCAGCTCCTCTGTTCGGGAACCTTCAGGGAACATCGTGTATTGAATACGTGGATCAGTGGCGAGAAAAGGACTTATACGATGGTGGATGTACAGGAATATAGTTAAAACCCTTGCTCCCTAAACCCCTTGACGAAACTGATTCTGGATCCCATATCCATTCCAGGAAGTGCTAATAACTCATTTCTGCCTCAACATCATCAGAGGTCCCGTTAAATCTCCCAGCCTTTATGAAACTCAGCAACGTGCTCCGTTTTCCTCGCATGTGTTTTGGTTGGTTATTCCTTGAATAATCAACCAATGTTTTCATGCGAAAAGTCAATCTCCCCGATTCGGGCCAAAATTTTTTTTCTGGACGTTTCAAAGTGTCTAGATCGGAAAAGTAAAATATCCGCCTGCCGTACGCCGTCCGCCACGCCGACTTTGGTAGTAGAAAATTTTCTAAAACTCTGAAATTTGGGTCAGGGGCCGTCCCCGGCTTTAGTCGGTCCTCGAAACTTTTCAACCCGATCGGACCAAATTTGGGCGGGGTAGGGGTTAAAATGTTTTTTTTTTAAATGGATTTTTGAGATTTTTGGCGATTTAGGCGTATGAGTATCATTTTCCATTAAACTTTGGACGCTGAATCAAATGAAATGGGTACCAGAACGATTGGCGCCCACCGAAAGATCTTCTCTCTTTGGGTCAAAATGGGTATCTATCTACCCATATTGAAAGTGGGTTTTCGAGATTTCTGGTACCTATGCGTATGGGGTATCATTTTCAACCAAATTTTGAACCCTAAATCGATTGAAACGGGTCGGGTACCCACCACACCCACTTCTCCCTTATTTTCCCCATGTTCGACATTTTCGACGACTTAGGCGCGTGAGGTACCTATCGTTTTCCACTAATTTTTGGACGCTGAATCGAGTTTCCATGCTCCTGATCCGAGGAATAACCAACTCCTGTGTATGAATTCGCAGCGGTTTTTGTATTCACGTTTGATATCTGTTACATCAAAATCGAAATGTCAAAACCCCTAAGTACTCTATTTCCCAAATGAGAGATATATGCATTGATGTGCCCTCAATTTTGATATAGTTGGTTTCGGGGTAAATGTGTTCTTGGTAGTTGATAACGTGTATGTACGCTATAGCTCTCTAGTATTTTTTGATTTTATTTTCAATGTCCGTATGCGTTCTATACAGTGATGAAACTTTTGGTCTCCGAACCATTTCATGTTAAAAACCTGTGTAAAATATAACTTGGATTTTTACCGAGTCCAGACAAAGATCAGAAACTATTCATCAGTGGGTGCCGTTTGATATATTTCTGAACCAAGAAAACATGGATAGTTTTTTATAGTCACTACGCGCATACTAAACACCGTATCACTCAAAAACAAGTGGGTATGAATTTATATTAATTTATGTAATTTATTACCAGGATTATACTAGACTTAGACTTGATACTGTTTTTGAATGACAAATAAATTGTTAATATCAGTTTCAGAACAATTTTTAGCATTTTTTGCATGATTCAAAAACAAGATTGGATAGCATGCATTTCAGTATCACATTCCAGACAGGGAAAACAATTGAGCTTAAGGAGTGCCTAGGTATTTGAGGATGAGAAACAATGAACCTTCAAGGAGCGAACCATCGGGGACCAGTTTCTCTTAGCTTCCTGAACTTCCCCAAAAGGAACGCCAGAGACAAGTTGTCAGTGAACTGCACAAAACAAACTCTCCGCCGAGTCTCCTTCCTTCATTCTTGCGACCAACTTTGTAGAAGGAATCAAAACGAGAGTGGGAAGCCATTAGTAGAGACATTCGGTGCAGCTGAGCAAAAACAGTAAATTTCAATAAAATACCATTTGATCTACTTCACAAGACAGTGGTGCTCACTATGTCATCCCGGGGGAGGGGGAGGGGGATGAATTACCAGCCAATAGGAAACCATCGGTCGATCTCACCCGGAGCCCAAAATGAAAAGCGGAAGGGAGCATAGATTTAAACATAATTTTGAAGGCTGCCATTGTAGACCGTTTCAGCAACACTATAACATGTATTTCCAGCTACTTATTGGGAATTATTTATTCTCGAAGTAACGTCTAAGAGCTACAATGTAATGAGACATTTCTTGGTTTGGCCAGATCCTTGAATGTTTTCCTTAACACGTTGAGAAGACGCGATTAACTTTTTTCAGACTTGTAGTCGGCCAATTGTGGAAGTTTTGACTCCGTTCTCGGAGTAAATCGTTTCCAACCCTATTGTAAAGCCTCCATCACCTTTTTTGGCTGTTATTCTGGACCTAACGCTCATAAGCTTCCATTCGAATCAAAGAAGAATCACAACGTTGCACAACTGCGGTTTGTAACACCTTAAAGGACTCCTTTGGCGGGTTTTAAATTTCTCGCTGTCCAAATTACCACTCATCAACTCTTCGTAATGGCCCCCCACCAAAACCCGGCTGATGTCTGCCACAAGTTCGTCAGGCTCGTAATAAGGTCCAAAGCCGATCCTGTTCGAGCTAAATTTTCCTTCAGTTTTTAGCGTAATAATGAAAGCTTTTTTTTTATTCGACAAAAAATAATGAAAGGTATAACTTAATAAATAAATTATTCAAAACGGAAGTAAAAAATACTTGTATATACAAACCTATGATAGGTAATAGAACTGCTGATATTTCACAGGTTTGAAGTTGATCTGAGAGGCCAATGAAATTTACATGGAATAAGTAACTACCTTCTAATCACTCAAAGAGAACATGCGCTGAAGAAGAGCGTCGAATGAGAGAAATTCTTGAACTTGAATAGCTTGTTGTGCTAGGTAGGCCGTCCATCCAAGTAGGTAGGTAACTGATTCAAGCGCACACTTGAACCTCGAGGGGTTGAACTTCTCGAGACAAGAAAGTTCAAACCTGTTCGCAGTTGTGGAAGACATTATGGAATCAGGCTGGGCGCTGGGCTGCAGAAGTAACGGGACCAGCATCACAACAGCGGCTCGATGCTAGGACAAAAACACTCATGCTCTCTCGCTTTTACAACATAGTGCGTCCGTCTAGCCTCATCCCCAGAGGTTTTTTGCTTGCGCGGATATAAAACTATCCGATCTAACATGTTTTGAACAATGGAAGCGTACGAGCTTTATAACAGCCATACAAACGAATATTCTTAACTGTTTTTTATTCAGGTGCTCTATTTTCAAATTTTATTTGCGTCTAATGAAAAGATAATATTTGTACCTACAATTGACTAGGGTGACCTACCTAATGATAGAATGCCCAAACTCTAAATATACGTAGGAACTATTATTGGTGTGTGATAAGTATCCAGAACCGAGAAGTTGTTCTGAAATTATCTCCAGGGCTCACTCAGTTGTCTGGGACCACCCATCATTCACATTAGCCAGTCCTACAAAGTCAGCTCAGTTTCAATAGAATTCAAAATAGGAGCAATAAGTTGTCAAATAAATAATGACCAATAAATTAAATTGTCGACTCATGCGTTTTAGTACAAATGTGACATGTTGCCAGCGCAATTCGGCACTTACTGGATTAAAAAAAAAATCTCTTTCGACCGATAGCCGTACCGAGTAAAGTTACCTGTTCAAGTTGTGGATGCAACTATTTCGCCGGGACACCAGAATAAAATGCTTCCCAGAAGGGCATCCTCGGCATAGAAACATTTATGCGGACTCATAAATAATTTTCTTTCAAAAAACTGAAAATGTTTTCCCGGTGACCGATCAGTTTCGCATCTGGGTTCGAACTGTAGGATCTTGACATGGCCGTACCCAGAGCCAACTCCTACGCCAGACGCCTCGTATCGTCCTACAACGGGAATCCTTCCCCTCTGGACATCCTTTAAAAAAATAAGACAATGGACTGTTACATGGAGTTTCACCCACGACAGACAATGTGGGACCAAGGTGATGACGGCCCCTTCCACCTTTCTAAGGGCAGAATCTTCAACGACTCTGAGGAGTGCGCAAACCTACAGCTATTTGTAAAAACTACAACTATAGATCTGAAGAAATAATGAGTGTATGCACAAAACATTACCTTACTACTTACTCTTACCTATTACTACTTAATAAGGACGTGTATGTAGGTAAAATGTCAAGTGGTAATGCAAAACGGTACTTGTCAATTAGACCCCCTCCCGAGGGTAACCAACTATCCCAAACATGGCGTGATGAATCGATTTTCTATATGTCGATCTATATATAACCTCCACGTTAGCGGTTAATTTTAGTTTATGCTACCACGCTGTTGTCAGTTGTCAATTGTGCGAATCGCTTTTCATTTACGGGTTCTGAACTGAAAATTTTTATATCCTCTTCATAAATGGTTATTACCGTTGAAATAAATAAATAATTCTGAAACATGTTAAAGTCGGTGCAGGCTACGTTGCGATATATCGTATAATATACGATATATTATATCGCTGTGCGATATATCGCTGTCCAAAGGGAAGGTTACGGTGCTAGTAAACAGGTCACCCTCAGGAGGGGTTCTAATTGACAAGTACCTGCAAAACTGCTTTCAGTATGATGCAGTGTGGAGTGGGTTTTTCAAGTTTTATTATCAAGTTGAACTTCCGAGGCGCACTGGAAGCTTATCATCAGGACGTCTAAAAATTTGATTTTCACCTCAAAAATTATTTAATGATACATAATGGTTTATAAGAAGTTGCTTCCTACTCAAGGTACATACGTCACACATATTACACTCTACCTACCCACTAATTCAAGTTGAGCATTACTTCTTATTTATGTGTCGACTTGCTATCGTTTATGGAGTATAATTTTTCTTGTCAAATGATTGATACACTGATTACATTCTATTAATTGAACCGCAGGAATCTATCAGTTAGAATATTAGGTATGACCCAAACGACGATTCATGACTTGGATACATGATGATGCGATCATAGAGAAGAAGATAACATTAGACTAGTTCTGATGTTGTCGATTTTCAATTAGGCCGACCTATCTACCTCATGTAAAAAATATCTATTTTAGATACCTCGGTAGCTATTTTAGATACATACCTTTTATCGAACGTCCTCAACACAAACCTACAGAATAGATACTTGCATACCCCTTCCCCTTCCCCATATCTATATACTTTCCATACTTAACGTCGCTTTACTTTTTACGCTTACTTTGGAGATTCCATTGCTGTTGATAGTTCCTAATGTAAGACGAAACTTCGAATTTAAATAGGCGAAATGAAGACAAGTGGATCTAATTGAAATCCTACCTTCGAACTGACATAATTGATGGTCAACTCAATACAACCGATAAGCTAAGACTTCCCTCGGGCCCACTATTTAAATGTTCATTCATTTTATTTTTTACCGCGTGCAATACATTTTCTGGTGAGGTCTTGAAGAAAGAAATGGGTGGATATTATGATTTAGAGTAATCGAAAACTTTATATCAATTAAGTCATCATAGCTCCGATATACAAGAAAATAATTAGCTGGTGGTACAACATATATTCTGAACCCTGCCACAATGGGGATGTTGTCTCCTTTCTCACCGAACATAAATTATTCCTATCTTGTCGCGCACTTTACAGAGTAATTTGTAGTCGGGTTCTCTACAGCAAGAATTGAACTAACCGCCTTTTGATCGGCTCAACCTCTCGAACTTTCTTTCTTTTGTTCTGATCTCCGTTCGTGCGGCCGCCATAGTAGTAAATGATTGTCGCCGAAAGGTTCACGATAACTTACCCGGCACCAGTTTTCAAGACGCAGATTGCGTCGGTGAGCCGAGTCATTGCCGAGGTCCTTGTTCTTTCCGTTTTGTCAAACTCAGCCGCCTCCTTCCTCCTATGGCGTCGATTGTGTGAAGAAACTCAACCTCTTGGCTTTGGCTCGTCTGACGCGACACGACTCTGTACAATGGGCGATTGAAGCGCTTCTCCTACGCTCTTTCCTCCTCAGAAGACGGGCTGCCGTCCTCCAATCTTCCCACAATGGGCTGACGAGCCCTTGCTTTCCCTGGTTGAGCAATTTCTTGACGACGAAGTGACTAACAGTACCAATATAGAAGCAGCCATCACCCACAACCCCCCTGCTAGTGATGATAAATGTGACAGATCACACAACCCCTCTTTTCTCGTGGGCTTCATTCAACCCTTTACCCATAGGAGCCCAGTCATTTTAGACACGAAAACCGGGCCAACATAGTAAATAATGGGGTAAACTTTTTTTTTTTTTTTTTACATGTTAGAATCAGCTTATACAGTAGAAATACAGACTTGCCACCATCGAAAAGTCATAGCTTATTTATGTTAGAGCTGTAAAACGGCAGAAATTTTCGCACATTTATCCGCTATTGCTCATACTTGAAAACGCTTCATATTTCCTCAACAACCCTTGAAGAGGATTTATTACGTCTAAAATTTCAGTGACAAAGTTACGTTCAAAGATTTAATAGAAAGTAGCTTGGTAGAATGCATCAACTAGTATGAGATCGAAGACGGTATTTTGATAAAGGTAATGGGTGAACCGAAATGACGGAATAAAGTGCTTTTTTGGATTTTTACTCGGAAACGGGTACTTGTAGAGAAAATTTATATACACATGAACTTATATAGACATGAACACCCAACAGAAACATCCCAATGAACAAAACAACTGCCGAAAAATGATTAAAAGCTATTAAAGCATGGAAAAATATATATGTACACCGTGATTAAAGTCCCATTCAGTAAGTTGATCAAGCAAACCAACAAAAGCAGATCCAGGCCGTTGGAAGCTGGAGCAAGCGCCTTTCGACCATAGATCCAACATTTTTGGTCTACCGAGGATAAAAATGAAGAGAGGAATATTTTTTGAAACAACTACAGGATTGGTGAGCATCAAAAACCCCTATAAACGATAAATCAAACCGTAAAAACGCAACAAAATAAAGCTCAGTTTTGTGGAAAAAAAAGGGTTTTAAAACGCACTTTTTACATGTATCAAGGGAATAGAGAGGAATTTCACAGAACGTATTTGGTAAGCTTGAAATTTCAATGAACTCCGGTCCGTGTGTCATATTATTAGAAAAGCTCTATTTCACCCGACAAATCCGCGTATTTATCTATCACCTCCATTCAATTTGTTCAATATTGTTTACCTGCCAATATAAACCTTGGTGCGATCGATCTGGTGCAGGACTAAATATTTGTATCAGGAAAAGGTTCGGATGCTGCACCTGCCCCCTCTCCGGGACCGATTCCCCTGTTTTGGTTGGTTTTCCTCGAATAATCAACCTAAGTTTGTTTTTAAGACCCTTTATTTTTAGTTTTAGCAATGGCTGAAGAACCCCATGGCATCAACGTGTATCATTGATAGAGCGACATTTTAACACAACTAATTAGAGAACACTAGTTGTTACAGTTCCCTCCATCGTATGAAGGAGATGTTTGCAAAAATCCTATCTATTTGAAGATTTCTTTTTTAAATACAACAATAGCATAAACGGAATTTTTGAGATGGGCTCCGCAGATGAAGTAGGTGGACGAGATGGGCCCCGACAAGTTCTGGTGTGATTGAACGCGTGGACCAAAATGGGCTTCACATTCCAGTCACTTGATGACAAGAGAAAAGGGAGATGTAAACAGCGTGTGGGTGATCGACCCGCACGACTAATTGTGAATTATATTTCAGCTCGTAACGAAGAACTGTTTACCCTGCTCTACTGATCAACGCACTCCGCACTCCTCGAACATAACTATCCACTTCGTGTTTGTTATACGAACCGACATCGAAAGAAAAACTTTACATCAATTGAATGATTTGAATGAATGAATTGTGGATAGGTTGGCCAACCACCTAACTGCTGTCGCCAATAAATTACAGATTCTTGCCCGAATCAGGAGGGTATGTCATGCAAACATCAAAAGAAAAGAAAAATCACACGGGTTGGTTATTCCCCGGACCAAGTGCAAGGAGACGATTTTTTTCAAAATGGGAGAAACAGTGGGTGTGGCGGGTCCCAAACCCATTCCAACCGATTTAGGGTCCAAAATTGATACCACACGCCTGGATACCAGAAATCTCGAAAACACATATACAAAATGGGTGGATACATACACATTTTGACCCATAACTTCTTCAGGTGGGTGCCAACCGTTCTGGGACCCACTTCATTGGATTCAGCGTCCAAAATTTAGTAGGCGTACGGCAGACGGACATTTGACTTTTTTGATCTAGACACCTTGAAACGCCCAGAATAAAATTTTGAGCCAAATCGGAGAGGTTGACCTTTTTCATGAAAACATAGGTTGATTATTCAAGGAATAACCAACCAAAAATGGGAAAATATTTACAAAGGCTAAGAAAACATTTGAATAACACGAATATTGATGATATTGATTTGATAACTTTTTAATCTTGTAAGGCGGTAGGTCTTCAGGTAGTCTTCCGTCAACCGAAAACAGGAAGGGAAATATTCATGCCTCTTGGTGCCCAGTTCACTCTGTAAAAACTCTAGAAAATCTACCAGGCAACTACCCGAATCAAAGAGTATTCTAGAGAAGAAATAAAAAACAAGCGTCCGAATAGCTTCAGATATTTGCGCAATAATATGTGAATTTTTTTTTAAATGTCATTTTTATTTAAAGTTGAAAAAAAGTGTTATTTCGAAAAGGAAAAGCTTAAGGTAATTTGATTTCAAAGGTTTCTTTCGAGTTGAAAATGATTCACCCAATTTGAATAGAAAAATTTAAACTATATAATTCTACACATTTTTACATCTAAACAAGAAAGGGTTTATCACGTCTAAATTAAGTAAAGGTAACAATATAAGCTTTTATTGTCCAATAAGATTACAGCGTTAAAATGCACACATCAATTTCGTGTTAGAATGACTAGACAAATGGAATATTTGAGATCATACCCTCTTCAGTTGCCCCCAAGATGGACCGATCTTGACGACGACCGGCAGTGGAACATCAAGCTTGACGGCGTTGGTCATTTCAGTCATGACAACGTCTTTGACAATGTCGACGAAGTCAGAGGACACCTAGGCCAAATTTAAGGCATATTCAACACGCAGCAGACAACTAGAATTTAAACTAATCTACGACAAATTGAGAGAGGTAGTTCTTTTCAAAGACCAAACCACCACGTGTATAGTTCAAGAGGCAAAACCTCAATGATTTGACCGCCGCAAAGATTGAAGTTGACGAACCCGTTAAACGCCACTCGCGTACATAAGTAAACCAATGAGTAAACGGGGGAGCAAATCTACCTTGCTTTGAGGTGGTCAGCAACTAAATTACGTTAGAACACAGTTGTGGTGAATTAACGGGAATTTACCTTCCTATCCTTTCCCAAGTTCCTCTGCAAACCGTAAAATGGAGGAAAGGGGTTCGCATCCTAATCGAAATTCTCGCTATGATTAATATCGCCACCGACATAAATATTTGTCTTGAGAGAGCGACGATAAAGTTAACAAACGGTGACAGTGTTTGGAATAAAGTACATACCTCGTACATGAGCTCATCATGCAAATGAAGGATTAAGTGCGATGCCGAAAGAGGTGAAGAGACGGAGCTCCGTTTAGGGATCCTCCTGGCTAATTGGCTCTCGATTTTGACAGTGGCTGATTTCGCTATGTCTGCAGCGGATCCTTGTATGGTGGAATTGACGGCTTGACGTTCGGCTTGAGCTGAAACCGAATGTATGGTTGACACAGCTCATTTGACGTGAAATTGAGGAACGTGAGGGGCGACATCGCATTTTAGCGAACGCTTTCCACCGACTATACAAAGCTGTGGAACCAGTTGAACGTAAGTATGCTTTAAAAAAATACCCACAAGAATATTTACAAATTGTTCGCATCTCTAGCTATTTGGCAATATTGAAACAAAATTCACTTTGGTTAATGGCCATACAGACTACCTTCAAGCAAGCGAGTTCAGAGGCAGCCACTATTCAGGTCAGAGTGAAACTTGCTGACTTTGAAACTTTGCAGGAAAAATCAGCCTTTTTCCTACGTAAACCTCACCTCGTCACTAAACTACACCAGCAAAAATAAAATTGATTAATCCGTCAGAAAGGGGGATGAGTTCAAAAGTAAGTAGAAGACCAGTAGGGATACGCGTTACATCCTGAAGAGGTTTTTCAAAGAATACAACTGGAGGCTTCCTATGCGTATTTGTCACTATTTTCTGTATTTTAGCGTAGGACATATTTTTATACTGAGAGCTCCCATCATGTATCCTTACTTGGATTCTTGTTCTAAACAGAGATTATCTCGGGAGGAGGAGGGGGTTCAGGGGGTCTTACAAGGTTGAAAAGTCGAAAAAATTAGGTATTCAGCGGAGTCACTGTCGGGGAGTGGGGGAAGGTACCGCAAAGTTTTTTTCTGTATCAAAGTATTAGATCATGACTATATTGCTCCTCGCCTAGCAGCTCCTCCGTCAAGCGTGTTTGGTCCCGTTGGGTTTGAGGCCGGCCCCCGACGAACAAAGCGAGTAAAATGCTGTCCTAGTACATAAAGCACAGTAGTACGGATGTAAAATTTAACCATTTCTTTTTGCATAGAACATCAACAATCGGCATACACAAAGAAGATCACATTTTGAAAACCATCATTAAATAAAACACACCAATTCAAAATTTAAAAAAAAAATTTACGCCTTATATTAATTAGAAAAACTAAACAAGGTTCGTTTCTCGCCCAGTATTTCATGTTTTAGTACTTTTAATTCCAAACAAAAAATTCAAACGTTCAAATCGTGTTACCACACCGTTCTTTTTTAAACCAAATAAGTACCTTCACTAATGGTCTACTGCCAATAGTCCTTACCCTGCGGGCGACATTTGGTCTGATGTTTTGATTTTCTCCTGAAACCCTGACAATGCAAGTACATTGTTTAAAACCACCTGGGCATCTTTACAGGTTGGTCGATCGACACATGTCCAAATCATGTTGTGTCAAAATCAAAACCCCTACGATTTAAGGCGTGAATCAGAATTCTAAGCTGCACTCTACGGACCAGAAAAAATATGCGGAGGCTAATGAGAATAGGTCTTGATGTAAGGAGCCGTCTGACATCTAACAATTATTACGGTTGACGTGCCTCTTAATCTCCAAATCCCAACGACTTCACCTTCCTTCAAGCACCTTATGTCCTCAACAGCACCCCTTGGGGTCTCCTGTGTGGACATGGAGGTCCTTAGTGGGAAAGGATGACTATTGTAAAGGTGCTTTAGGAGGGGTGCAGCTTGGGCTGCGAGAGGTCAGTTCTAGTTGCGATCTGCTGCGTCAACGATTCTCACTCAGCAACCAGCGAGGTGTTTGTCTGTCATAAGGGGACCAACGGTATCCGGGAATCATGATGCTTCATCATTATATCAAATACATTTAAAGAAATCATTACCTCGTTCATTCTTGTTAGGGCTGTTAATGCCTTTCAAACGCCTGACCCGACCATTTAATGTCGTTACATGTCCGGTTTTTCGACAGTCAGAGATACAGTGCTGAATGAAACGCTGAACTCCAGGGTAGCTTTGACGAAATTTTGCAGCCAACATTGCCGCCTCTGGAGGGTCAACGCCCAATGTTTCACCCAAAGCCCGGTCGCCCATCCCGTAGATAATGCCATAGATAATCTGTTTCGTTTGTTGCCTAATGTCATCTGTGACCTACAGAACAAAATTCGTGGCGTTCATAAGCTGAAAATTTATTCCATACTCAATAGAATTCACCGGCATACATACGTCTTCGGGTGGAATTTGATTCCATTTGGCAGCAATACTGATAAAAACGTCGGCCTCTTTATTTATTGAACTTAGAAGATCGGGGTCCTTGGAGAAGTGAGCGAGAATCCTCAGTTCCAGTTGGCTATAATCGACGGAAAGAATCACATTTCCTGACGAAAATAGAAAAGAGCGAGACATTCAGAAAACAATATTATACGGATTCGATTCACATCAAAGGTAAACGGAACTTTTCAAGTCATGTTGTACTTACCTGGTTTAGCAATGAATGCTGAACGTAAGCTGAAAACCTGGTTATTTACGGAGAAATCTCTTGGGATATGTTGGAGGTTTAGGTCGTGCATGATTATCCGTCCAGTGACTGTAAAAGAACTACACTGACCCCTGCACCTGCCGTCCGAGAGAGGGGCCATAAGAAGCGGGCTCAAGTTCTACAGCAATAAAAACAATAGTTAAACGTAATTAGGGAATAAAGCAATAAAAGCAGTAGATACAATAATTACGAATTTCAATATTAAGAATAGCAATTTTACCGCCATGCTCACCCTTGATTTTAGTGAACTGAGTTTCCTCCAGTTACTTATCATTCCTAATAATGGGTGTTGATCTCCAGGCCTGATGTTGAGAGATTCCTTCACCTAGAATTGACCACATCATGAAATTACGAGGACCTACCCGGTAGAAGACGGCAGAAGAAGAAAAGAACAAAGAAGAATCGCTAGGATTGACACATATGTATTGTTTTAAAATGGATCTATGAGGAGAAGAAGTATGAGGAAACCAGGCATTTAGTATTTTTGAGGTTTCAGTTACCAAATTTCTCGGATGGGGAATAAAAGATTTGTAAAAAGACTAGGTCAATTCTCCTGGCCAACATGAACATGAGGCTCACAGTAACAATAATGCACACACCTCAGCTCTTAGATGAATGGCGCGAACTTATAAAATATGTAAATACTGGCGCTAATTGATAACATGTAATTGCTTTTCAGTACCTATCTAAACTCCTATCAATTAGTAACAGCAACCAACAGCGCTCACAGAAATCTATCTCCCGAAAATTTAATGAATTTGTGCAGGGCGCTTCAGAATTATAACATTGTTGCGAGCTCGCACCGGCGCCGGCCAAATGGGCTGCCGGCATCGCAAGGTCAACGACCTGTGGATGGCTAAGGGACCATTCTCCAACATTCGAGAACCTCCCCGTTCGTCCCCGAACGTTCTCGACCGGGCATCAGGTATAAAAACAGACCCATGAGCACCGCCCAGTTCAGTTCAATTCGGAGTCCGGATATAGACGCTTCTCGGGTTATAAATCGTGCCGTGCCGCGTTATAAATAGTACGACAACCGCGTTACAATCGTGTATTGTGATTCTGTCATTGTGTAAGTGCGCGAATGTGAACAGTGTATGTACTCACGTGAACAATTGTTAATAAATTATTTACTAAGAACATAAATCGTTACAATTGGTGTCAGAAGTGGGATTACAATAGTTAGTGTTAAAGTGTTATAGTGTTTTACAGTAGTTATAAAGTGTTATAGTGACTTTAGTGTGTTACTGCGCGTTTGAACTCTTAAAACAAAATGAAGTTGACCGATTTGAAAGTTAAACAACTGAAGGAAGAGCTGGAAGAGCGCGGCTTAGCTACCTGTGGAACAAAAGCAGATCTACGCCTACGACTTAAGGAGAACTTGGTTGAGGAAGGCCATGACCCAGACAACTTTGACTTTGTGGATGATCTCACCAGTCTCACGAGAAAAATGGAAGAGAATTCTAAAAGAATTGAAGAGAATTCTAGACAACTGTTTGAAGAAAATTCAAGAAAAATGGAAGAGAATTTGGTGAGTCACATGGATAAAATAGTAAGTGATGTTGCCAACATAAAAACAGATGTAGACAGACTGGAGGACAATTTGAAATCATTGTCCAACACAGTTGATGATAAGATCTCTGCAGTCGACGATAAGATCTCTACAGTTGATGATAAGATCTCTCAAGTTAGAGACGAAATTGAAAACAGAATTCAAGCACTGGAGAGAAGCAATCAAGGAAAGTTCAGGCACATGGATATGCCAGCAGAAGCAAGCTTCAACAGTGGCAATGAAGAGCAGTTTATGGGAACCCGAGTAAATAAAATTAAGCCACCTACATTTGATGGGAAGGTGCCGTGGTCAACATACAAGAGACAATTTGAAGCTGCAGCTGTTGCAAATGGATGGCTTGAACATGACAAAGCAACAGCTCTAATAGTTGCATTGCGTGGAGAAGCCTTGAACATTCTCCAGACAATACCGGCTGGCCATCAGAACAATTACGAATTGTTGACTGCCAGGTTGGATATGAGATACGGAGATGCTCATCTTCAACAAGTCTACCCTGCACAGATAAAGAACAGGAATCAGAAGACCACTGAGACTCTACAGGAATTTGAAGCAGACATTGCAAGACTGGTGAGACTGGCTTACCCTACAGCGCCTGATGACTTTTTGGAGCAGCTGGCTGTCCGGACTTTTGTAGATGGAATCAGGGACAGTGAAACTCAGCAAGCATTGAGACTCGCACGCCCAAAGACTTTGTGCGATGCCCTGGCGCATGCTTTGGAATTTGAGGCTGCGAAGCAAGCCTCTCACCGGAGCGGAGCACGTCTGAGACAGGTAGTGGAAGAAGAAGAGGACATCGTGGAGAGGGTACTAAGGCGTTTGAAGCAAGAGCCCGATTGGGAGGACCTCAAACGACGACTCAGATGCTGGCAATTGGGGGAGTCCTCTCACAGTTACAAGACGGGCAAGAAGAGGAGACCTATTCTGGACAACTGCGGCCACAGCTCAAGACCGGACCAGCAAGAAGAACACCTACGGAGGACGAGAATTATCCTGGGTGAGTGGCAGCCAGAGCACTTGCAGGAGCGGCAAGCAGAAGACCAGGAGCTAAGGGATCTTCTGGATTGGAAGAGAACCAACAGGAGACCCAGTTGGCCAGAAATTAGACATCGTAGTCCAACTATAAAAACCTATTGGGCGCAGTGGAACTCTATCATTCTGGAAGGAGGAATCCTGAAACGTCGCCTGGAGAGTAATGATGGTACTGAGAGAAGGACGCAGATCATTGTTCCACAAAAGTTGGTTCCCTTGGTTTTGGAGCATTTCCATGATGGAACATCAGGAGGACATTTTGGCATCACGAAAACGCTACAGAAGGTTAGAGAGCGTTTTTACTGGGTAGATAGCAAACAATCTGTCAAAGATTGGTGTAAGAAGTGTTTGCTATGCAATGCCGGGCAGGGACCAACTGTGAAACCGAGGGCAAAGATGCTGCAGTACAATGTGGGAAGCCCAATGGACCGAATAGCCAGTGACCGGATGAAGACTCGATACGACATAAAGGCAACTGAGGTGGGTTTCCAAGCAGGCGATCTTGTCTGGTTCTACAATCCGCGTCGGAAGCGAGGACTACCACCGAAACTCCAGAAGGATTGGGAAGGACCCTACGAAATCATGAAAAGAATCAACGATGTCATCTACAGGACTCGAAGAACTCCAAGAGGGAAACCGCGAGTGGTACATCATAATCGGCTGGCAGCATTCGTGGGCAGTTCGACGCAGGAAGACCTGTCGAGGACAGTGACTACACCATCAAGTATAGAAGACCCGGCAACCCTGGAGTTCAACATGTTCATGAAGAACTATGGAGGGACTAGCAAAGCGAGATTTGGAGTCACCAACGAAGTGCGCGAGAACCTTTTTGACGTTGGAAAAGATTATGCGCTAGCACACTGTGTAGCTGCCGACCTCAAAATGTCGAGAGGAATTGCCGAAATATTCAAGAAGAAATATGGTAATGTCGACCAGTTGCAGCGGCAAGGTCCACGCATTGGGAAAGCATTGTCACTGAGGATAGCCAACCAGCTGATAGTGTATCTAGTGACAAAACAGTCTTCCCACCAGAAGCCAACCTACAGGACTCTTTGGGATGCGCTACTTGCCCTGAAGAAGCTGCTCATTAAGCAGGGAATGAAGAAGTTGGCAATACCCAAGATTGGTTGTGGCTTGGACCAATTGGATTGGAGGATAGTCCGTAACATGTTGGAGTTCATTTTCCAAGGGACCCAGATTGAGGTGCGGGTGTGTACCTGGAATCCTCATGGAAGAACTGATGTGAAGACTGTGGACTGCTATTTCTACCACCAAGGCAGCTGCAAGAATGGTGATAAATGCCGCTATCGACATGAGCCCTGTGATGAACAGATGCCCAAGATTGTTCTGGGACAGAACAATTCTAAGGAGGGGGCAGTGTTGCGAGCTTGCACCGGCGCCGGCCAAATGGGCTGCCGGCATCGCAAGGTCAACGACCTGTGGATGGCTAAGGGACCATTCTCCAACATTCGAGAACCTCCCCGTTCGTCCCCGAACGTTCTCGACCGGGCATCAGGTATAAAAACAGACCCATGAGCACCGCCCAGTTCAGTTCAATTTGGAGTCCGGATATAGACGCTTCTCAGGTTATAAATTGTGCCGTGCCGCGTTATAAATAGTACGACAACCGCGTTACAATCGTGTATTGTGATTCTGTCATTGTGTAAGTGCGCGAATGTGAACAGTGTATGTACTCACGTGAACAATTGTTAATAAATTAGTTACGAAGAACATAAATCGTTACAACATTAACTCTATCAGACGGTCAGATCAATGACCTATCACACTGTTCTAAAATGTCCCATTTCGAAACACCGACCATTTCTCCTCTTTTCTTCTAACTTAATTATCTTTCAAAACTTCCGAAAATCATACCACTGGCAATAATGACCTGAGAAATCCCAATGGCCTTGTTTCAGGTAGAAAGGTTTATTAAAGTTGTTATCCTCAATATTACTTTTCAAGCTCCAGCAGCGTCACAAAAATTTGAATGACAATTATAAATAATAAAAAAAGCTTGATTTTCGCCTATAATCGCTAGGAAATGGAAACAAATTGCACAATTTCAGATTTTATCGAATCAGCGGAAAACTGGGACGGGATTTGGATTCAGCACCCTCGGTAACTCCTGAGTAAGCAAGCAGCAACAGAGGGACAAACTTTCTTCAACTTTGGTGCCACAAGCGGTCCAAGCGGAATAATGATAAGTAGCGCCTCCGGCCGGCCGATAGCGTCGAATCAAACTTTCCAGCATCACATGAAAGGAGTCCCTCTCTCTTGCGCGGGGAACCCAGCTACCTACCTTCTTCAAGTCGTTCCGAGAGGAGAGACTGAACCTTCTCTTGGCTTTCACGAAAATCTGCTCTTCCAGTTCAATCATAGTTTCCCTCACGCGGTTCCACAGTTGCGTCGCTACGTTCTGATCAAACGGCATCCCCGAAAGTTCCATGTAGACCAACAACAGCCTCACTGGCATTTCCGTATCTGAGAAATTTGGAAATATACATGATCATTTTTGGTTATTAGAAGGGTTTTTTTCAGACCTTAACTAGGATTCCACCTTCAGCTCCTGGTCCGGAGATTCATTCACTTTTCGTTTTCATCGAATGTTATTGATAAGCAATTCAATTATTGATATGGTAAGGCGGTACTCATTATATCTCTCATCACTTTACTTTCGCACACCTGGCGACAACTTTTTTGTGGTCAGTTATGGAAGTAGCTCACCTAAAAATGGCGCAAGGAGTCCAAGCTGTTCCAGTTTTGAAGAAAATGCACTCCTCATTTTCCATAATTGGATGACGTCCGTGGCATATGAAGAGCCTTGGAGTTGAGAATGGGCCAATTCTTCAGCGCTCAGGACGTCTTTAGCCTGAAACGATGAGTAATGAGCCTAATGAGCGACCTAGGGTTTCATTTGTGATGAAATTTCTGAATCGATTCAGATGGTTTTTGCATCGATTGCCGCATCCGAAGAAGGTTATGAGTAGGATTTTTGATACTTTTCCGTTAAACCATTGCGAATGCCTCTCGCCCGATGACCCCAGACAACGAGAATGCTCTCTTTCACATTTTAATTATTAAACGCACAGTTTGGGCCAGTATTGAGACGTTTTTTGCAAATACAGGGAAAGGCGGAGTAGGGTCCATAACCCTGGGCGCTTCTTGTTTGCGTAGTAAGTCTCCCCGATGAACTGTGCGCGGTTTACTAATCTCTTCTTCGTGGTCTCGCTGATTAAGAACGGTATATAAAGGCCAACGCAGATTATCAACCTCATCATCAGTAACGATAGAAGTGCCAGCCAATCTGTTTCAACTTCCAATATATACGGTAATTATCAAAATCCTTCCTTATTAATCATAACCCCCCCCCTCCCTTCTGGACTTTGCCCCGGCGCGAATTTGCCTAAAACTGTTATCAAAGCGTGAGAGAATACTTTCCCAATGCCAAAATACATCGGGCGGGTGAGAGGCATAATGTGAAAATATATGTTTAATATTCAAGTAACAATAAACCAAAACTGCTATGTTCGTATGCCATTAGTGGCGTTTCTTGTAGTAATATTTTCTTCAATTTTTTTCATTTTGTTCAGTGACCTCTTTCCGGCTCTAGTTGGTCCTCGAAACTTTTCAGTCCGGTCAGCCCAAATTTAAGAAGAGAATGGGTTCTTTTTCGAAACTAGATTTTCAGGATTTTTTGGGAACTAAACATGTGTGGTATCATTTCCAACTATATTTTGGACGCTGGATCGATCAAGATGGGCCCTGGGCTACTCACCGGACGAAAGTGTGGGTCAAAGTACCTAGGTATTTTGAAAATGGGATTTTGACTTTTTTTTTTTTTTTAGTACGAAGGAAGGTACTTTGAAGGCCCCCTCAAGAAACTCCTTCCCCTCAGAGCAAGATTAACCGAGAATAATAAACCATTGTGAAATAATTTGCAGCTCTTTTTCATTTGTTTAAATCCGACGAACGTAGGTATGTAATTGTATTCTTCATAGCAAGTGATGAGACAATGCATTGTGTCCAGCGCACTTTGTGGGCAGAATAGATCAAAATGAGCCAACAACATCAAAGCAGAAGGAGACGAAGTGGTAGGTTACGTTGTGGTCCGACTGTTTCCTGTTAGTTATTCTTATCTTATTCCTGAGTTAAGAGAAGTCACATTTTCGATCATTTAAGTTAAGTTAGTGTTCCTCGAAAGTGGAAAACTATCTGATGATTTCAAAATCTCAAGCACAAATCTGTTTGGAAGAGTGTTGCTAGGAGTGTGAACAGCAGTTCTATTCGGAATGGCTCTTCTGAACAGCCTCAGGAGCTTCGTAGACCGTCACTGCCTCTCAGCTCCTCGGTACGTAGTTCGTTCTCTCGCATTTTCCACCGCTGCGGAGAAAGAAAGTGAAGAGTACGCCACGTTGGACGACAATGAGGACCAAACGGAAATGATGATGGAGCGTGAAGCCATCATCGAGGCGAAAAGAGATAAATCTCGGTTGAGTCGAGCTCACCGCAACATCCTGCACGGGCGAATGCCTTACGACGAGCCTATGAGCGACACTCATCTGACGCTGCTGTACAAGAAGAGGATGTTCGGAAGATACGGGCGAAGTTCTGGACTGGACCCTGGCTACTTATGGCCAACTCCTGAAGAGGTTCAGAGAAAACTCGAGTACGACCGCATCGCCAACCCCTTTTCTGTTTTAGAATTAGCATCGCGAGAGCGGGAAAAACTCGACGCAGAAAAAAAAGCCACCGACGAAAGACAAAAAAAGATCGTCGAGAATATGAAAAAACTTGACCTATGGAAACGCCAAGTGCATGAAAGAGCCGCGAAGAAGTTGGCTGAGGTGTCAGCAGCCAAAGCGAAAAGGGCAGCTCTTATTGAAGAGGTTAGGAGACATTTCGGATTCCAGATTGACCCCAAGGACGAAAGGTTCAAAGAAGTCATGTTGGAGAAGGAGAAGGCCATGAAAAAGAAACTAAAAGAAGAGAAGGCCAAAGCCAAACAGGAGCGTATGATCGCAGCCATGATGCAAGAAGAGTAATACCTACCGTGGAATGAAAAGTGGTCTGAAGTGGATGTACTGTCAAGTTGAGATTGTTCCTTAGGTACTTCCTTAGTTTGAGTTAGTGTGAACCGAGTCTCTGGTTCAATGGTTGCAATTTGTTGAGAGAATTAAAGTAAAATCTTATCATTTCTTAAAACGTTGAAGTATTTTTCTACCCACTACATACCTATGTCTATACTTTACTGTTGTGGAAGAGGCTCGATCTGAAGTTTGATCTCTATTAGAGAGACGCTATTTCGAATGGTATACACAAGTTCGTTTCAGAAACAACCTGGAGGGATTCAGTTGAATAAGATGGACACTCGTATTAGAATCTAAATACAAGGACAAAGAAAAAACGCTGCAAATTCGTCCACAATGGTTGGTTATTCCTTGGATCAGGAGTATGGGAAAAGCAGTGAGTGTGAAGTACCCCGGGCTCATGCAATGGGTCCGAGAGCCATCTCAATAGAATTAGCACCTAAAATTCAGTGAAAAATTAGATTCCATAGGCCTAGTTCCCAAAAAGTCCAGAAAATCAAACACATTTCCACCCACACACTCCTGAAGTTTGGGCCGAAATTTTTTGAGAACCAAGTAGAGCCAACCAAAAGAGTTGTTCTAAGTCAGCACGATAGTAAACTGATGGTGATCTCCAGTTTCATTATTCTGAAGCACTAGTAAAAACTGCAGCATAGATACGTTACGTCCATTTAATTAGAGTTTGGTGGCGCACGGAGACTAATTTGAACTTTGGACCAGGCGCATGGAGATTCATTTCTTCAACTTGGGGAAACAGTGGGTGTGGCGGGTCCCGGACCCATTCCAATCGATTCAGGGTCCAAAATTTAGTGAAAAATGATACCCCACGCCTAGGTAGCAGAAATCCCGAAAACACACATTCAAAATGGGTAATAAATACCCAATTTGACCCATAACTTCTTCCAGTGGGTGCCAATCTTCCTGGTACCCATTTCATTGGATTCAGCGTCCAAAATTTAGTAGTATGACACCCAACTCGCCTAAGTCGCCCAAAATCTCGAAAATCCATTTTTCAAAAAACACATTTTGACCCCTACCCCGCCCAAATTTGGTCCGATCGGGCTGAGGACCGTCCTAGGCCGGGAACAGTCCTCTGACCCAAATTTCAGATTTTTAGAAAATTTTCTACTACCAAAAACGGCGAACGCCAAAATTGCTAATTTTGATCTACACACCTTGAAACGTACAGAAAATTTTTTTGGGCCGATTTGGAAAGATTGATTTTTTGCATGAAAACATAGGTTGATTATTCAAGGAATAACCAACCAAAACCAAAACAGTCGAATGAGGCACCTATCCATGTAAGTTATTCAAATTCACCTTTGTTCATAGAATTCCCGCTTTTGCACTCAGCAACCAACAATACTTTTTTAGGCTCAGGTTCCTAATGCCAGACCCGAGTATTATTCCGGAACATTTTCCCTCAAGAAAAAACTCACCAATTGTTTTAGACTAGATTTTCCATCTCGTGGGTTCAACATCCACTCAGCCACGCTGACATCCCACAGTCTACATTCCGTGACAATCCCACAAGCCTGGTACATCAACTTGACTTGCCTCGACAAATCGTAACCAACAATGGTCAGGTCCTGAGTTCGAAAAAATGTCTTCAAGGAGTTGATGCACGAACAGCCTGAAATGGCAAGTTGACTTTCAACCATGTTCAACAATGTTTGATTTAAGGAATAAAAATGTTCACTTACTTGAACTTTTTAAACAGCACTTGAACACGTCTTCCCCGACCGTAAAATACATGCCAATAATTGCTAAATTGCCGTGCCGAAAATCGAGTTTTGGCTCTTGAGTTTTAGATCGCAGTATCCTCGTGCCGATTTTGCTCCCTTCGGGTGAGCACTGAGAAGTTTCCAGATCAAATGCGATCTCTCTCCACTTGCGGGATTTGGAAAAAAAAATCGTCACACTTTTGGCGACTTTCGCACACGTTCACAATTTGGCCAATCTTGGACAAGTCGATATTGCCACAGAACTCCCGACCATTGCTAACTTCTTGGCCCGAAGGTTGTGAGCTTGGTTCGTTGGAGATGTACACTTTTTCAACGGAAGAGTGCTTACCCCACGTCTCTGATTTAAATTTCTTGAACCGTTTTTGACAAGATGGGCTTCCAGGGGTGTGGGGTAACTTGTCTGCAGCTGATTCAGTAACACAAGGTTTTTCTGGAACGGTAATGCCTGTCATCGGAAGGGATTTCTTACAGGACCCGGATGTTGAAGATTCGCGGAGGACTAGAGGCGTTTTACACCGTGAATCTGGCGATTTGGAGGATTTAACAAAGCTGACTCCGACAGCTGGGTACTTCTGAGGCGACACCGAAGGAGCCTTCCCTTTTCTCGGAGAAGAAACAGCTGATATCAGGCCGACTGGCTTCTTGCCTTCCACTTTGGTGCTCTTTTTATTAAAGGACACCAGACCTGTGTTGGGAAACTGAAAATCGGAAAGAGGAAATGAGAGAATGTAATGTTTAATTTAAAAAAATTAGTTGAAGAGCTTTAGCTCCAAAGAAATGTTGTCCATCTGTGTGCAAAGAAGAATTATTATTATTATTATATTATTCATTCATCTTTATTTTATTTTAATAAAAATAGTGATGAATGAACCAAATTTGCGGAATTTGGTTGGGGCATAAAAGGTTCTTTGTCCAGGATGTGTTGTCACGATTAAAATGATATACCATAGCTACGAGCAGAGTATCTATATTGACCCAACCCTCTGTCTAAATCATGGGAGTCGAGCTATAACGTAATGAACATAGATGTACTTACTTCCTTCAGGAAATCCTCAGACGTTAGGTTGAGTTCGGGTGACTCGAACATTTCCTGCGATCCTCTTCTGGCAACCTTTTCGTCAGTAGTTTTGAAAGAATCTTGAAACGCCTCCGCCAGGAATGACTCTGACAGACTGTTCCGGACGTGACTAGTTTGGGGTTTGACGCCCTCGGCTACTGTCGAAGGTGGAGGGGAACTGATCAACGCGATATCTCTACTTTCAGCCGGAAAAATGACTGTGGGGCTGGATTGTTCATCAGCGATGTTTATGGCTTGCGTGTCGAGCATGAGGCTTTCGGCGAAACAACTCGAGACTCTGGATTTCGGCCACGCTGACTCCTGTTCACTCCTTATGCACGGTCTTTTTGCCGATAATTCGAATTGTGATGAACTGTCATCCAAGCACCTCTTGACTGAAGTTCGAGGCAAACATCGATCTTTTTCAGCTTCAATCACTTGAGACGCCAATAAAATGCTGTCGCCGCCCCAATTCGAATCAAATTCTTCGAGCGGCTGGTCAGAATTAATCGCGCACAACATGGAAGATGACAGCCGTCGGTCAGCTCTACAGGAGTCCCCAAACATGTCGGCATCGCTCTCAGACAACATTGGCGATGCGAATGATGTCGATGGGTTAGGGCAATCTCCAGCGTCTTCGTTTGCAAGGGACGTTTTGAAAGGCGTTTTTCCTTTGATTTGGGAAACGTGGAGCACGTCGGAATCGTTTTGACCTCCATGCAAGTCTTGAGAGTCTGTCACAGACATTGCTGTACGAACAGGCGTGCTGGACTTGAGAGATTCGATTTCAACACCCACGTGGAAAGACTTGCTAAATGCTTTGGAAAAATTCGAAAATTCCAAATTCCCATAATCAGTGGAGTCTTTGGGATCAGTCGTGTCTAAAGACGAACTTCCTAATATTCCATCGAAGATGAGTTTAGCCTGTCCACGTTCCTCTAGAGGAGGCGGCAGCACGACTTCACTGAGGAGGTCTTCTTCTTCAGTAGATCTTGCTGGAGAGGCGATGCTTTTATCAATTTTTGGAATACACGGATTACTGATGTCCAACAAGGTGGAAAACTTGGAATGCGTGTCATTGTCGTCTTCTCCATCTTCGTCGAAGTTCTCGAGAGCCTCGTTTTGAATTTCTTTAGTTGACGGATTATTAGTGCTCAATGAAGGATGAACAATATCTATGAGTTCATCTTCACAATTCTCACGGGGAATCTGGGGAGAACTAACAAGGGTTGGCGCTACTGATTGACAAGGTTCTTGCGCGTCATCAACAGATGGCTTAACCTCCTTCAATCCGATCTTTAAATCATCGTCATTCACATGAGCAAAATCCGCTGAGTTAACAGAGAGGTCCAAAGACCAACTGTTGGAGACACTTTTAATGCCAGAACCAGGCAAATCATCCGAGTCTGGCGCTCCAGTTGGTTTTTGACTCCCCCAATCGACGTGTTCAACTCCCATCTCTCGCTGAAACCGAAAGTGCAATGATTTTCAGATAATTCAATAGAGTCTGAAAAATAAGTGTAAAAAAAAAATATAGCGAGGCTAAAAAAGGGCGAAAATATACTCACCATTAGGAACGTCCGTGCTGATTGTACAATAACTCAGCAGCTTCGTGTTCGGTTAAACCTGGTCTTCCAGGTAGATAAACACCTCGTTTTTGTTTATGTTTCGGTCCGTCATCGGAACTGGATAAATAGAAAAACTGTGAGTCAATTTTAGATGGAAAAAGTATTTCAATAGATAGCTTCCGTCTATTACGACCGTACTGATGAAGCACGCACACATTGACGGGTGACAAACTTTGAACTATAATTAATTGTACAAACTTGTTCTCACTTTTTCAAAATAATGAAACTTACTAGAGTAGGGGAGCGATTTTTCGGATGGCGCTCGAAATTTGTTTTTGTCGGATGACTGAGCCAATTCGGAAACCGTCGTGACGCCTGACTTGTGAAGTCCACGAGCCATCGCTCCCGTCATACACTCCAGCCTCAATAAATCCAAAAGATCTCTCTGCGCTCCGAATTGTATTCTTTGACCGAGCTGTGATACGACGACTTCCATAGCGCTCCAGCCTAATTTCCGGCAGAAATTCGTCACCATTCCTACACGAAAAGAGGTCAAGTAGAGAGTTGACACATAATCCGCGAAAGTTGATTTGACAAAACGATTGATCAACTGACCCGAAAATGTCGAGGCTGACTGTTGCAGAGATTGAAGGACTCCTTTGTTCACGCCGTACTTCTCAGCAACTTTCATCAAAGGGATTTCGCTAATCAAATCTTGCAGAGCCAAGGCCGTAAAAATCTCTTGTGTACGGCAATTCTCTGAATCTGAATTCGGGACTGTATATAAAACTTCAAGTAAAAAAAAATGGCAATCTTAAATTATACATTGGCCAGAAGCGCTTGTATGTTGATAAAAGTCCAAAGTGGAAACACAGTATTTACCTGATTTTCCCCTTGGAAGTTCAAGGTTCCGCGCATTGCTTGTATCAAAAACCTGTCTTCCACTCCAACCATGTGGCCGACTTTTCGAACATATTTCGGAAGATTTTCCCACATAGAAAAAGCTTTCATCCAATCCACCGACCATTGATTGCTGACAGAAAAAGGCGTCACCTGGAAGAAACTGATGCATGAGAGGCAAACAGCAACCGCCAACCGCTGCCTATTTCGATGGAAAATAGGCGTCAGGAATTAAAAACATTTACCTGATAAATAGCGTGGAGGTCGCTGTCCAGGACAAAGCACTTTCTCGCTTGTCCAATTCGGCCAACAAAGCCAGCCCTTGATCAGGAGTCATCGACGCACTGAGGCAAGCTTCGGCTAAAGAAGAAGCAGTGATTTCCGTCAGGTTCGTGACCTCGATGAAACCTTTGGTCGTGAGGTACTCGATGCATTTATTTACAGCCCGGCTGATTCTCTCTGGGCTTTCGTAGGCAGCGAGCAATGTGCAGTTAGTGTAGCATTCTACTTCATTTATTGATGTGATCAAACCACTGGCTATAACCTATAAGCACGAGTCCAGAACAAATTAATACTTCAAAGTCGAGTTTGAATCAAGCCCACACAAATCACCTTGAATGGTTGCTCCTCAAGAAGTGTACCTACCAGCACGGTACAGAGAAAAATTGGAATAAACTAAAATCAAAAGAAGAGCAAGAAATAAACGAATAAATATTGTTTTATCGTTTCAGAAAATGTCTTCTTCACTTTTGGGCACGTGCACCACCGCTACCGTTGGGTGGAAAAATTGTCCAATTTTTTCTTATATTGTAACAAATTCTGTCTAACCTAAATTACAATACAGCGGTATTTTCGCTAAAACGCTTCGTTTCCAAATAAGAGTTGAAGAAGTCCTGGAAGTCCAAAAGTACTTGGTTTTGGAGATGCCGGAAACGGGTACCTGACCAATTCAGAATTTTAGAAAATTGTCTACTACCAAAGTCGGCGTGGACGGCGTACTGTCATTTGCTTATTTTGATCTAGACACCTTGAAACGTGTTCAAATGAGTCTCCATGCGCCTGATCTGAGGAATAACCAACATATGTGTAAGACAGCTTTTTTTAACGTGAGCTTTTTGGCACAGTTTTGCATCTAAAGTCATTCCCAAGTACCTAGCCCCCTCGTTGGCATAGGGAATGACTTTACCAATGAGGCAAACCGGTTCATAGTTGACTATACGTTGGCAAAATCCATGTGAACCGACTTGGTTTCATTAATTTTCATCCTCCATTTGGCTGTCCATTGTTCAATTTCCTGAACCTGCACTAAGTATAGATCGTTCTGGTAGTCCAACTGCTAACAGCAGTGTCACCAGCGAATGTGGCTGTTGTGCTACCCACAGTTTTTGGTAAATGGTGAAAAGCAGTTGTAGGAGTGGACCGAGCACACTGCCTTGTGGCACACCGGTCTAATCGAGTTCAGAGCCAACACCAGCCAGCATCGTTCTGCTTGACTCTGAAGTACCTTTCCGTCATGTTTGGGTCAACAATTTGACGTATTGTGCTGGTAATTGTTGGCCAGTTTATGTTTGAGGCCTTCGTGCCAAACGAACGCCTGAATTGGTGATCAGTGAAGGAACAACGAGGTGTTGTTTACTCGAGTTTTTACCTGTCTTAATCAGAAACTAAACTAAATACAA
>CM033998.1:44515443-44561068 GCA_019603395.1 Cyrtorhinus lividipennis
AAAGACTCCACTGAAAACGCTGCAGCTCTCGGCAGCGCATCAGCGTGGAACCCTGCAGAGGTGCCATCCAAATTTACATGCAATTTTTTTGTTCAAAGATGGAGCGGCTCCAGTCGGACTATGACCGGCTAAAATGGCGGGAGGAGCAACTTCGCGAAGAATTTGCCACGTTGAAGAGACTCCACGAGCTCACTGCAGACAAAAGGTTCTTGTTATAGCAAATCAATTGCTGCATGATCGTTCGTATCAACGTAATCACTCTCTGTTCTCTCGTAGAAATGAACATTTTGGGGATGGCGCCGTCAACGAGGGTCTCGTCGAAGAAGTCGCTCGTCTCAGCGACTCCCTCGAAGGGAAGCAAGTTCGTCTCGAAGAGGCGACGTCTCTCGTGGAGAAAATGAAGCGCGAATTGGCTGAATATGACAGCGCTAAGGAAGTTCTTGAAACGGAAAACCGATCTATTAGAACGAAGTTGTCTTCGGAGCAAGCGAAAATGTCTGAATTGATCTCCGATTTGGCTGAGGTAAGTCGAATTCGTTCTAACGGCAAGACGATAGCTGCTTTATGTCGCGTGGATGCCTCACGTCATTCATCCTGCCGCCACCAGGATAGACAGTGGACCCTGGCATGGGCCAAACCGTCCTCTGAGTGGTAGAGATGCCTCACGTCTTTCATCCGGCCAACACCAGGATGGACCTGGACCCTGACAACGTCCAAAACATCCTCTGTGTGGTGGGATGTCTCACGTCTTTCATCCTGCCCTACCAAGATGACCTGGCCTGGCAGCCAAACCATCCTCTGAGTGGTGGAGATGCCTCACGTCTTCCTCTGGCCCAGATGACCTGCCTGGCACATTAGATAGACACTGGACCCTGGCAACGTCCAAACATTCCTCTGTGTGGTACGGATGTCTCACGTCTTTCATCCTGCCGCTACTAAGATGGACCCTTGGGCCCTGGCGTGGGCCAAACCATCTTCTGAATGGTGCAGATGTCTTACGTCTTTCATCCTGCCAACACTAGGATGGACCTGGACCCTGGCAAGGGCCAAAGCATCCTTTGAGTGGTGTGCTTGTCTCATGTTTTCATTCTGCCTCCACTAGGATGGACACCCTGGCAACTCTTGGGATCTGACCAATCCGTTAATCACCCCTGCCCTGTCTGAATATATATTTCACGTATCACATAAACCAACTTGCCGATATTTACATCTCAATCTTGAAATTTCTTCAACAGCTGCTCGGCTCGAGCTCTCCCGTTCGATCGCCGTTCATTCTTGTCAACAAAATATCGTCCACGGTGTCTTCCCTGTCGTCGCAAATCGACCAAGAGCGAAAATCAAGAGAAAAACTAGAGAGCGAACTCAACGCTCGGAAGACGGAATTTGATCAAAATCTCAAAACTGTAGAAAAACATGTTTTTGAATCGAGTCAACTTCGCGATCAAACGCGAGCCCTCGAATCGGAACTGGAGAACCTCAAAGGCCTGCACAGGGTGAGCTTTTTATGAAATTATACAGAATTTGGAGTTCAATAATTGGCACGCGCACGCAGAAACACCAAAGTGCTTCAATTGTTAACAGGTTCGAGGAACGGAACTTTTGGCGCTCCAACAGGGCGTCTCCATGTGTGAACACGAAAAAGCCATACTGCAACGAAGGATCGATTTACTCTCCGTTGAGGCGGAAAAATGTGAAAAGTACGTCGTTAACAACAATATCTCGAGCGTTCTTTTTATCGTTCTTCGTCGGTAACGGTTCTTTTTGCTTTCAGTTACAAATGTGAAGTGGAGCGGTTGAAATCGTTCGTGAACAATCTTGAAATGGAATTGAGCGCTGAAAAAATCGAGCATAAACGATTGAGAGATAAAATGGAAATGAATGACAAAATTGGCGTCGCGTTTGATTCTAAATTGGCTTCTCTTCAAGCTGAATTGGTGAGTTTTGGTTGGTTATTGCTAGAATAATCGTGACATAGCTATACCAGAAGTTTACCTCTCTCAAAATACAACATCCACGCCGTTTTTGGTAGTAGATAATTTTCTAAAAATCTGAAATTTTAGTCGGTGACCCGTATCTAGCTGTAGTTGGTCCTTGAAACTTTTCAGCCCGATCGGACCAAATTTGGGCGGGGTAGGGGTCAAAATGTGTATTTCGAAAAATGGATTTTCGAGATTTCTGGTACCTAGGCGTGTGGGGGTATCATTTTCGACTAAATTTTGGACGCTGAATCCAATGAGATGGGTCCCGGAACGATTTGCGCCCCTTGAAAGAGGTAATGGGTCAAAATGGGTACCTGTTCACCTATTTCGAAAGTGGGTTTTCGAGATATTCTGGTGCCTAGGCGTGTGGGGTATCATTTTCGACTAAATTTTGGACGCTGTATCCATTGTGATGGGTCCCTGACCGATTGGCACTCACTGGAGGTGGATGTGGGTCAAATACGTACCTACCCTGAAAATTGGGTTTTCGAGATTTTTGGGTACTTGGGCGTTTTTGGTATCATTTTCCACTAAATGTTGTACGCTGAATCGATTGGAATGAGTCTGGGACACTTAACGCTCCCAGTTTTCCCCTTATTTTTGCTCCACAGAATAATAAACCATTGTGGAAGAATTAGCAGCGTTTTTTGGTTAAAAATCACCATTTGGCTGAATATTTAAACTTGCTGGATCATCGAAGACGAATTAAGGTTGCTTATCTGTCGTCTCTTTTTCAGAAATCCCAGTACGACAAAGAAATTACGCGGGCTGTTGACGAGTACAACGAGAAGCTCACATTAATGAAACGCAGGGTAAGTCAATTTTTGTGATAAAGCGTTAAAAGCACCGCTCATTAAATCCGGAGGTACGGAAATTTTGAGAATTTTTGGTCTACAAAGGGCAAGCGTTTTCTCTTTCAGATGCAACGAGACAAAAGTCACATAAAAGAATTAAGCAACGAATTGTGGGAGACGTCGGATCGGTACTTGTTGGCGTCACAAGAGGCGGACTGCTTTGAGGAATCAACTTCGTCGGACGCGAGCGGCGCTCGAACTGGTCACGTCAAAAGGCCAAGTGGACGACCGGATTGAGTATGTCCCTTTCCATTGGCCTCCCTGATTGTATTTATTTTGGTTATTTGTGGGTTTGTCTGTAGATACTGCTAGAAATGACGTTATTGGGCTCGAGCATGTGGCGCCAGCGTGTGTATTTCTGGTACCACAACCCCCATTCAACTGTGGAGATTTTGTTGTCACGATGCCTATAAGCGGTGTATCGTTCTTTGCAGGAGTTCTGCTGGAGGTAATTCCCCGTGGAACGACACTAACATCCGGTGGCCAAACGATGCGGAAGATGAAATTTTCGGGGAAGTTTTTCTCGAAGACCTGAAAGCCGGAATTGTCTCGTTGCCTCAACAACCGCCGTCGATTAGGGCTTCTTGCCCGCCAGGTATCAAGGTAAGACTTGGCCTGTCAGGCGATTCGTAGGATCTGTTTTATCGGTAGTTATTTCAAGTGGAAAGTACGAGCAGGATAGTAAACAGGATGAGGGTTGTCTTGGGGACAAAGCTGGTCATTGGCAGTGCGCCGGGTGGTTCTACTCAGATTCTGGTGGGCTGTTCGCTGGACGGATCTGCATAGGTGGCTAAAAGCCCTGCACCAATCCGCTCAGGTTTAGACACCTGAGAAGTGCAGAGGGGAACCTGCTGGATGGCTGTTCGTTGAGCGGTTCTGTTCAGGTGGCTAAAAGCGGTTCACCAGGCAAATCTGCTCAGCTGCTGGAAGGCTGTTCGCTGGGCGTATCTGCTCAGGTGCCTAAAAGCCATGCAACGGGCGGTTTTGCTCAGCTCCTAAAAGGCCGTTCGCTCGGCGTATCAGCTCAGGTGCCTAAAAGCCGGGCACTATGCGAATCTACTTGACTTCTGAAGGCTGTTTGCTGGGCAAATCTGCTCAGGTGCTGGAAGGCTGTTCGCCGGGCAGATCTGCTCAAGTGCCAACAGCCGTGTAACGGGCGGTTCTGCTCAGCTTCTAGAAGGCCGTTACCGGGCTAATCTGCTCAGCTTCAGAAAAGCTGTGCGCCATACGGATCTGCTCAGGTGCCTAAAAGCCGTTACTGGGCGAATCTCTCGACTGCTAAAAGACTGTTTGCTGAGCAGATCTGCTCAAATGCCTATAAGCCGTTACCGGGCGAATCTGCTCAGCTTCAGGAGACCTTTCAGCATCAGGTGCCTGATGGCCGTGCGCGTGGCGGTTCTCCTCAGTTCTTCGGTTCGTTTAGTAGTCACCACCCGTCACATCATTAATACACCTATCATTTTCTATTTGCAGCCGGACGACAACAGCGGCGGAGGTGAGCGCTTCGGTAGTGACAGACAATCTCTCATTCCATCAGAACCCAAGCGCAAAGAACAGGTGAGTCAATTCCCTTTAGTAAAAAGGCCACTCTTTGAACGACTGAAACATTTGACACTCCATTTCAGGTGGCGTATTGTCGACCGGGTCCTCCTACGCCAAAAAGAAATGCAAGGTTGTCTCTACAGGTATGCCAAATTAGAATATTTTTAGTTACGGTCTCCCTACGGCTGCTGAGAGCTCGGCCACTGTGACAGGAGAAGACAGCAGTAGTTTTGACTGATCGGTCAGAAGTCTGACTTTGGCTTAAGGGTAAGAATGCCTGTTTGTAACTAAAATCCGTTTTGTCGCAGAGCCTAGACCGACTCACTCACCTGAGGGATCCACCACTTCGCGAAAGCACCTCCCACTCGAGGTTGTCTCGCCTATTCAATACGATATCCTCCAAAAAACCTACCCCTGCGCCGTTTGACGTAAGTGTGACGTCAACCAATATTCCCTCATCATTATTATGTTATACACAATGACTAATTGACCTGTCGTTTTCCTACAGGCATCCGCTCAACCCAAACGGAAAGGTTTCTTCCGAAAATTTACCTCATCCAACAGAGAGAACGTACCACCGCCCTGGCACTAGTCCCGATACCTTCGCAAGTTACTGGCACTCCTTCACTGATCCACGTAGGCATTCCTCTCATCACGCTTATATGTGTATTATTCTTATATTTATATATATTTCATTCGAGAGAAGAAAAATTACTAACATATCGTTTTGAAGAAAATAAATAGATTTTTGTCTGACACGTTTCATACTTATATTGTACATAATGGCATCTCCGGTCATGAACAGCTGGATATAAATAAATTTAAACTAGACTTCGAAAAACTTTAGTAATTTATTCATTTCATACAAAAAAAATTTACCTACAAAAAATTAAATTCGAATAATTTTATGACTAATGTGACTTACGCTATAATGAGATAGGTACATACGAGATTCTACATAGCAGATCGTGAGAGCAATAACAAGCCTGCGTTGACTGGAATGACTAAATTTTTTTTAGACTTTCAGACTTACAGAATAGCGTCACACATAGCACAGTAAAGGGAATGTACATGTTTATTGTAAGATTTGAGGTGGAGTTGGGGCATTGCAATGAGTTGGAAATTGAAGTTTTTGTATAGAAAAGTATTATGTTTGATTATTAAAGGCGAATTTTCTATCTACAATGCTAAAATGGTTCTAATTTTGTATAGCATGGATGGTCAAACAATAGAAACTGCCAGTTCACCAGGAAACACGTTGCAAACATTGTTCAGATAAGAATGGAAGAAGCGAAGGTAGAAGCAAAGGCAGCAGGTACCTTGGAGTAGTGTTCAACACTTTCCACATAGATGCTAAGATCACATTGAGATAATGTAAGAGGAAAGTGGCAATTGATGCAGCAACAACAGCAGCCCTAAGCTAATGGCTGACACCCAAGGGCCCAGATGAAGGAATCCCACTCTGGGTAGGGGCTGTTCTACCAGAACCTCTTCAGAATGTGCATTATAGACTCTCCAAACTGCCTCTGCTGCGTCAAGGAGGACAGCGCCTTCTGCACCTTCTTCAAATATTGAAAATTTGGAAACAGAGGAATTGGAGATGACCATTCCTAAGGAGGTGATGACTAGGATGATAGAGAGCGAGTCAATGTGGATTGCCATGGCAGGGTGGTTCCAAAATGTCCTGGAAGGCCAAGGATCTGGCAACGGGAACAGATAGCAGGCAAAATATGGAACCCAGCTTGAAGTACTGGTAAACATTCCCAGGCTGGGCCCCAGTGCAGGAAAATAGGTTAGGTTTTTCATAGTTAAAAATCTCCACATGCTCAGATCTTGGTGTAGTAGCCCCAATATCAAAAGTAGGTTTTCCCACCTAACTCAGAAAGAAAGCCCTTGCATGTCCTAACCTTGATATTGACTTTCTCAACTAAACTAGTAAAGGTTGGAATAAGCTCAAGCCCAGCTAGAGCTAGAGACATTGCAATTATATCGATATTTTGGTTTCGATTATTGCTATTTTATATCGATATTTCCATTTTACTATTACCCTGATAATCGGATACTAATTTTGGATGGATTTATTCAAGCTGTGTGGGTATTTGAAAATTATTCATCAGAGAGCCATCATTAATTAACATTTTTCATTATCATTGAACCTAAGTAATGTCCAAATGAGACGGGTCCCGGAACAATTGGCGCCCACCGGGAGAGGTTATGAACGCTGAATTGATTGAAATTAGTCTCAATGCGCCTGGTACAGCCAATGTGATAACTAGAAGCCTATAATAGTTATGTCGTAGGTTGCCTGTTGATTGAACTGAGCCAACCTTCAAAGGCCACAAACTTACACCAGCGCTGTTGCTGTTGAGTTAGTAATTTATTTTATGTTTGCTCTATCCTCTATCATTCCTCTATGGCTATAATTTTACTTGTGAAGCAATGGCTCCTTACAATAGTATTCCTTGAGTATCAGCAAACCTACATTTTCAACCAATCGCACGTTAAATATCATTTATAATACTGTTATTACCAAATATCGATATTTAGCTATATTGCAACGCCCCTAGCTAGAGTATTTTCATCAATTGGCACCTGAGGCATGGTTCATTCTTATCCTCCATGGACACATGCTGGGCTAGTTAGGTACATTTCAATAAATCACAATGAATGCTATACATCTAAGATCCCTGCTTATTTACCTATTATTCATTTATATAAAGCAATCAAGGTTGAATGAGTACACTTGTGACATGATTGCAGAGTTGTGCTCATCGTGTGAGAGCCAGTTGGTCCTAAACTATGCCCAGACCTCCCTCATGTGTTCAATCTACTGTGCTAAACACATTGCTCTGCTCCCACTACTCCACCACATAACATTGTAAATTATCCTTAAAAAATTGTATTACATTGTTTACCGCATCACAAAGACTTGGTAGCGCTTTTGAGCAATCGGACGGACAAGAAGCGAACAAGAATCAAAAGGCACTGACAGGTCATTTTTGATTTATCAAGCTCTTCACGGTGCAGTGTTAGCTTTTCACTTTTCTTTACGCTATCACATATGTAACATTGGGTTATATTCATTTACGCTTTAACACTTGTGCGAAATAGTAAAATATTCGTCGAAATATATGAATGGACGGTCAAATTTATAAGAATTCAAACAAATGGACGGATTCGATGATGTGGATCAAACCAGGGTTTGTGGAATTAGGAGGCAAAATGGCCGACAAATGGCACCCGGCGTATGTAACTCAAAACTGTTATCTGCCCACTATTCAGGGTCTGCGTGGCTGATGAAGTGACGCGCTTCAAATGAGTTGTCGGTCGAAAAGAACCCTATAGTAGGCGAACATTATAAAAAAGCGGCGACGAGAACCAAGAACGTCACATAGGGCCAGGGCGTGCACAGGCGACCGCAGCCGTTACCGAAATGGAAGATTCGAACGTAATTTTCCGACAAAAGCCAAGGGTTGGTGCCATCGTCGAAGAACATCGGACACTGATCACCTGCAGCAGAACAAGTTTTGTGAAGTCAAGAACAAGGTGAGGTTTGGTCGAATAGGACAAAAAGAAAACCACTTACGTTCTCTTTCGTATTCAACCATTTCCACAGCGACGGTGGCGCCCTCGGTGTAATTCCACGAAGTGACGTCTTGCTTGAGGTCGCAGAACGGTCCCATCGCTTGTGACATCAAAACTCTGTTCAAATCTGCCCGTTGGTAGACCTGAAATCGTCATTTAATTGTAACAAAATCGACAGTGTCCAATGTGTTTCTTACTCCAATGCAAGGAAATGAGCCACGATTCCCCACTGCAGGCAGCAGGGACACAGCCATTACAGGCTGGAATGGTTGTCCTTCAATCAGCAGGGCTTAGATAGGGAGTAGTAGACTGATCCCCCTAAGTACCAAATTACATACATCCTACATGGACGTATGCAGCACAGGCCTCCACTTTATTGACACCATCCTAGGGTGAAGCCCTGAGGTTAGGGTATGCCACAACCACGACGGTCCATTGTTTCGGACCGTAGTTCTCCTACCAATTGGGGGGTCTGGCCTGTGAAGCTTTGCCAGAGCGTTGCTTCTATGGCCAGGGGCTCCCCCCAACCGCGGTACCAGTTTGGGAGGATACAAGATTGTCAGCATACTGACGTCCATGACTTCCTATAAGAGCTAACTGGCTAATAGCGTGGCAGAGACTTTGTACCTGTCCCTACCGTTTTATTGAGTACCAGGGGTTTCCCCATTCCCCCATGAGTGGTCCAGTCTCCTGTTCCAAGAGTGGTATTCTACCGGATGCAATCCCCAGAGTTTTAGCCAAAACAAAATTGACAGTGTCCAATGTTTTCCTCACCCCAATGCAAGGAAATTAGCCACAAACATAAGGAGAGCTCATCCCAACAGGTTGTGTTTTTCCCGCACTGTAGGCAGCGGGGACAGCCATTAGACTGGAATGATTGTCCCTTCATTCAGCAGGGGCTTAGATAGGGAATAGTAGACTGCTCCCCCTAAGAATTCAGCACGTAACGGGGGGAGGGGGCTGGTCTGTCAAGCTCTGCCGGAGCATTGCTTCAATGGCCAGGGGCTCCCCCCAATCGCGGTATCAGTTTGAAAGGATTGTCAGCATACTGACGTCCATGACTTCCTATAAGAGCTAACTGGCTAATAGCGTGGCAGAGACTTTGTACCTGTCACTACCGTTTTATTGAGTACCAGGGGTTTCCCCATTCCCCCATGAGTGGTCCAGTCTCCTGTCCAGCTCAGAGGGTAGTACTCCACAGGATGCAATCCCCAGAGTTTTAGCCAAAACAAAACTGACAGGTTGTCAATAAAATAATCTCAGAGGACGAGCATTTTATCCATTCTGCCATCCACTACTAAGCATCGAACCTTCCTACCAGGGCTGCTTGAGCAATACAGCGGCCCCCCAACCGCGGTACCAGTTTGGAAGGATACAGGATTGTCTGCATACTGACATCCATGACTTCCTATAAGAGCTAACTGGCTAATAGCCCTGTGACAGAGACTTTGTACCTGTCCCTTCCGTTTTATTGAGTACCTTGGGTTTCCCCCTTCCCCCATGAGTGCTCCAGTCTCCTGTCCCGCTCAGAGGGTAGTACTCCACAGGATGCGGTCCAGTTTTAGCCATGTTTTGGCCAAAACAAAATTGACAGGCTGTCAATAGAATAATCTAATTTTATCCATTCTGCCATCCACTACTTAGCATCGAACCTTCCCACCAGGGCTGCTGGAGCAATGCAGCGACTCAACTCTTATCAGCTCATCTTATCAACTAATAACGTACCCAACATCTGTACTTGCTGAAGGCGTCCAATTCATCGTAAGTGATCAAGTACGACTTGAGATTTTCCTTCCAAAATCCGATACACTTCAACTTGTAATCAGGTTCACCTAAAATCAAACCAAAATTGAATTAGAACCTCTAAAATAAATTGAAAATCGTTCATTTCAAAACACCACGTACTGTATATATCAACAGGTCGTCCCAAATGGTCGACGGAAAGGCAATAGGTCTCGTCAATCCAAATTTCTTTTTGGTCGATGTCGCAGACGCTGAAGTCGGAAATATTTTGTTTGCAGTACAAATTTGGACGAGGTGACAGCGTGACACCACCAAGGATTCGCGTTTCAAACGGAACGTCGCCTCTTTGGGTGAAATTGAATTTACCGGCGATGGGACATCTGACGGGTTCGGGTTTTTGAGCTTGCAAAAAAGAGAAAAATATAATAAATACCTGGTAGGAAAATATAATCAATTGAATTTATAAATTTAATCAATTTATTACCGAGGAGTAAATTATATTTCCACGCTTGTTGGTTTTTGAACTGAACCCAGGAACAGACAGTTGAGTAGTCGTCTTTGATGACGGCGACGCCTTTTCTAAATCTGATGATGTTGTGGTGTCGAGGGACGAAATCGAAGCAGACGTAATCTTTTTGACTGTGGATAATAAGAGAAGCAGAAATGAATTGATGATTTAGAGACGAGAAATTAATGAAAATTTTGGCAAATAGCAATGATCAGAGAACAAATGGTTGATGATCAAAAAGGCACCAGGAACCTGTTACTATCATCAAATTCCGGCTGTCTGACACCCGTTACTGTCACCATGTTCTGGCCAAATGGAAACTGTTACCGTTGCCATGTCCTGGCTCAATATCACCAAATAATTACTGGCTGTCTCAAACCCGGTACTGCCAGCAAAAACGTGATGTATGCGCCATCACCATATCCTAGCTGAATGGAAACTGTTACTGTCACCAGATCCTGGCCGTCGTGAACCTGTTACTGTCACCAAATCCTGGACGTCTGACACTTTTTACTGTCACCAAATAAATTCTGGCTGTCTCAAACCCAGTACTTCCAGCAAAAACGTGCTGTATGGAACCAGTCGCTATCACCATATCCTAGCGGAATGGAAAATGTTATGGTCACCAGATCCTGGCCGTAGTGTACCTGTTACTGTCACCAAATCCCAGCCATCTGACACCTTTTACTGTCGCCAAATAAGTTCTGCCTGTTTCGAAGCCGCTACTGTCAGCAAATCCAAGCTGAATGGAAACTGTTACTGTCACTAGATCCCGGATGTATGGAACCCATTACTGTCACTAGATCCTGGCCGTCTGGAACCTGTTACTGTCACCAAATCCTGGACGTCTGACACCTATTACTATCACCAAATGAATTCTGGCTGTCTGGAACCCATTACTGTCACCATATCCTGGTTGAATGGAAACCGTTACTGTCACCATGGCAAAATGGAAACTGTTACCGTTGCCATATCCTGGCTGTCTGGAACCCATTACTGTCATCATATCCTAGCCATCTGAAGCCTGTTATGGTCACCATATCATGGCTGTATGGATTCTGCTACTATCGCCATATCCTAGCCATGTGGAACCCATTACCTTGCTGGCCAGAAACCGTCACTGTCATCACATCCTGGCCAAATGGAAACTGTTACTGTAACCATATCCTGGTTGTATGGATCCTGTTAGTATCACCATATCCTCGATGTACGGATTCTGTTACTATCGCCATATCCTAGCCCTGTGGAACCTATTGCTATCACCATGTTCTGGCAATCTGGAACCGGTCACTACCACCTGATCCCTGCTGTCTGAAACTGTGCCAGGTCCTAGTACCCGTCACGGTCACATGTCCCTTGCCTCGGCCATCTCCAAAACTACTCATACTGTGTCCTACGTCAACTGACAGGCTTTTGTTTTCTCTTTTGTTGGTGTTAGCATATTGATGATCCTCAATCAGGACGATGGTCTCCCCAGCAATCATTGCGACGCCGTAGAACATAATGAGAGCTCTTGCCAGTTTCTGAGGAGACCCAACTTCTCAATCGTGGCTTGTGTCTTACAACTAGTTTCTGCGCTTGACCCTTGCTTCTTGCTACATTTTGCTTCTCAATTCATTGTCTTTGATTCATCCTGTCTGAATTCTGGGTCCAACGTAGAATTCAACTTGAAGTAAAACGCCTGCTCCCAACTACCTCAGAATCCCTCATTCCAGTCCACAGATTGGCAACTTTTTTGGCGTCGATTCCTCAGCAGATGATATAGAACGCCAGCAGAATGCCGCGTTTTATACCACAGAAGACAAGCGTAAGCGTCTTCATTTTCATCCCAATGACCAGAAACCTCCCTGCTTACTCACCATCCATCGACGGTCAGACGAGCCGTCATAATCCGAGTGTCCCGTTGTTCGTGGCAGACGTAAATCGTCCGTCGGTACCGACCCGTGTCCGGAAACCACGTTTCAACAATATGCGTTTCATTGATGACCACTTCCGCGTCAATGTTAGCCGTGTTAATCCATTCGCCGGTGAAATTTTGAGGAAATCGACAACCTGGTTCAACTTGCTCCACTTTCACTGTAAAACAGTTATTGAGTGTTATTATTTTTATTTTTGGCGTGTAGTATAATTTCTTAATATAATTTTGATTAAAATGTTTTCAGAACTACTACGAAATTGAAAACAAAAAATGGTAAATCTACACATCAGTGCAGGCACCACGAAAAATCGATAGAGCGTTACAATCGATATATCGCTCCATGGCCATGCCCCTTAATAAGAGATTCCCACAATTTTCTAGATATAAGCATCGTTCTATGAACTCTACCATCAAAAATAAAGAAGCGAGATAAAAAATTTTGGGGGTGCGTGCACTGATGTATAGATCAGCTCAAAAATCAACCTGGAGTCACTCGAAGCCTTTCAGGACTTTTTTCCACCGTTTTTAACGTGTTACATTCCGCCGTTATGGACACACCAATGTACAAATCGTCGTCTCTATTCTTCAAAAAACATCTGCAACAATCGTTAGTCAACATTTAAGTAAACGGTAAAAGGAAAACCAGAAAAGCAGGCGATGATACCACTCGGAAGTTGCCGAGTTACTCACTAGCGGAAAGGAGCGCTAGTGTCGTGCCCCTATTCACTCCCATTATCCTCATTAGTTCTTGTTACTGATTTAGTAATTATTTCCTTCCTATTCGGTGAGCACTATCCTCTTTTGTTACTATTTTGTCAAAATGGCGCGCAGTTTTATTAACAATCGCCACTAATCAGCTTTCAAATGGCCAAGGCTCAGTCATTTTGGTGAAAAGCGGCCCAAGTCAGCCTGATTGACGTTTCAAATCCAAATTCAAGATGACGTCATCCACATTAAAGGAGAATACTTGGCTAATCGTTGATATAAAAACCAAAATTTATAATCAATTTTGCTCATTTAAACGGGTTTTTGGACATTTAATTGGTATAGGCCATTGGTTTATTATTCCTAGAATAATCAACCTGTTTTCATGCAAGAGGTCATTTTCTCTGATTTGTCCCAAAATTGATTCCAATCGATTTAGGGTCTAAAATTTATTGGAAAATGATACCCCACACGCCTAGGTACCAGAAATCTCGAAAACGCACATGCGAAATGGGTAGATAAGCACCCATTTTGACCCATAACCTCATCCAGAGGGCGCCAATCGTCCCGGGACCCTTTCATTGGATTCGGCGTCCAAAATTTATTGGAAAATGATACCCCACACGCCTAGATTGCCAAAAATCTCGAAAATCCATTTTTCCAAATACACATTTTGACCCCTACCCCACCCAAATTTGGTCCGATCGGGTTGATAAGTTTCGAGGACCAACTAGAGCCAAAAACGGACTTCTCACCCACATTTCAGATTTTTAAAAAAATTTCTACTACCTAAATTGGTGTGGACGGCGGACGGACATTTGCTCATTTTGATCTAAACACCTTGAAACGCCCAGAAAAAAAAAAAGATTTTGGCAGCAGAAAATTTTCAAAAAATCTGAAATTTGAGTTAAGGAACCGTTTTTGGCTCTAGTTTTATTGAAAATGAGAATCAGTTTGATAATAATCGATTGTGGGTATTGAATTGGCCATTTGTTAGATCGAATGGACGTCCTTTGACTGCTTAATTGATTGATTAGTTGATTAATTTTTTTTTTTTTTTTTTTTTTGATACCAGGGGCGGTTTAGGGCTAAGTGGCCCTCTAGAATTGGAGACACACGTTATCAGAACCCCCCAACCTGACAATTATGTCAATTCTTAAGACATTAATATCAAATTGATCAATTGTAGCGTCCACTTACCGATATTTTTCATCTTTTCTCGACTCTTTAGTGTTGGCGACAGCGAAGAAATGATTCTTATCCACAAACCAGTCTCCAAGGCAAGAATACTCAACCACTACAAGGTTAAAAAAATAGTAATAATACAATTTACAACATATTTCATTCATTTAAGTCATTTCCAATGAAATTTTCATTCTTTTACACATATGAAAATTTATTCATACTCACAGCCGTCAAAAGTGCCTTCCATTCCTTCGCATTTTTTGTAAGAAATGTTGAATTTTTGATTCGTAATAAGAAATTGATTTCCAGGTTGTTGACAAGATTTGATGTAAGCGTCTGGATGATTACATTCGCCGGTAAAACGGAAACGATTCTGCGAATAAAAAGTAAATGAATAAGTTGAGGCACACCGCAAACGCATTTAAAAATAATAAGTTAAAAAAAAGGAAATCTAAATCCAAATTTACCATAAAAATTATAAAATTACTATTTTAGAAAATCACAATGTTTGGGGTAGCGTCGCGAAATAAGTCAAAAATCCTGTTTTTGAGGTCGCTTTGATTATAATTGATCATAAATTCATAGGAATTTTGACCTTTGAAGCTCTTAAATTGAATAAATTGGAAATAAAATGTCGACTGAGAACCTCGTTTTGACTCATTCCAATCGATTCAGGGTCCAAAATTTAGTGGAAAATGATACCCCACACGCCAGGATCGCCAAAAATCCCCAAAACCATTTTTCGAAATACACATTTTGACCCCTACCCCGCCCAAATTTGGCCCGATCATGATTAATAGGTAGGAATAACCAATCAATACCTGCTTCATTTCGGCTCAACACAAATATGCTTAGTCAACAGCCAATGGTTGATCGCTGTAATTGTTGTTTCTAAGAAAGAGGAATATCGATATAAAAACATCGATTATTGACATCGGTTCAATGCGATTAATCGATATTTTAATTAACTAGTACTACAAACATCAATTAAATGCCTCAAAACCATTGACTATTTAAGCCTTTAAAAACATCGATTATTTCGATCAATCGATATCCATCTGTAATTTCTATTACGGTAATTGGCGCTTGATTATTTCTCAGCAAGGGCCTTTTATGTTAACATTCTTGGAAATGGGTGGACCATATAGGGTTTTTGGGCCAGCAAATATAACCTGTACGCTGCTATATGCCAGTTTAGATGGCATAGAGTTGATAGATGACTTATATCTGAAGTCAGTTTGTCTTACGACGTAATCAGACTTCCTTTTTAACCTTCTGTGCAATAAAGGCGACACTATTTCGCGTTTTGACGTTAAATTTTGACACATTTCAGGGACAAAATCGTTAAAAAAATTGATGATACAGGATTTTTCCGGGGATAATTATTATCCACCAACTTTTCTATTTGATTTTTTATTCAAATGTTGCTGTATTTTGAATTTTATATACAATAATTTAATTAAATATTTTTTAGTAAATAAATCAGCATCTTTATCGTATGAATTTATACCAACGAGAAATGGCCAATGTATCCTGGGTAATCAAAACCTAAGTTGTCGATAAAGGGCCAATGTATCCTCAGGAATACATTTTGTTTTTTGACAAATAGTGGGGGTAAAAGACGAAATTACGGGAAAATATACATGTTTGAGAACCTATTGAGATGCATTGAGTACGAAAAAAAAAATTTTTCTCAAAATTTCCGACTTGGCCGTTAAAGGGTTAAATGTTTTGAAAAAGGCTGTCGTTGGATTGCTGCAGCCTAACTCCAGATTAACACGTTTTGTAGCACCATTAAAAAGTTATTTAAATTTTCTTCATCTTTTTTCACAGGTATTCTGATCGTGGACGTTACCTGATAAGTGAATTTCCATACGCCCTCTAAACTCGAACGACAATTGACTGGCACGTAATTTTCAGAAAACATCGTAATCAATTGTTGATCCTCACGAAGTGATCGACACACTTTTTCGACAGTCGGCTCACCAACAGCGTTGCTATTCATCGTAAGACACCCAGCTACAAAAGAAACAACAGAAACATGAGCGATGAAACAACAGAAAATTGTCTTCCAAATGAAAATGAAATCAATTTACTTTCAATTCGCTCAAGTACGTTGATCGTTCTGACGAGTATTTTAACGCAATGGTAACAATTGTCGACGTCGTGTCGGAACAAAAGGGTGAAATTTGTGTGGTAGTCGTCTTTGACGTCGATACATTCACCACGATTGTCCATGGTTTTGTCGTCGATGGTCGTTATGACGTTTCTTTGTTCCCAAGAAAACCATTGCCCGCGCAGTATTGAAGGGATGACGCATTTGGTGTAAGTACCTGAAACATGTAAGTTATGTAAATTTTTAGATATGGCTCGAATTCTGATTGTCCTTATGGACTATGGACGATACGAATTTTGGTTTGCAACATTAGCTTAGAATACATGCAGCTTCTAGGAATCAAAGAAAACGCTGCAAATTCTTATACACTGGTTGGTTAATTCATGGATCAGGCGCATGGAGGGGAAAATGGGGATAACGATGGGTGTGACGGGTCCCAAACCCATTCCAATCGATTCAGGGTCCAAAATTTAGTGGAAAACGATACCCCACACGCCTAGGTACCAGAAATTTCGAAAACACATATTCAAAATGGGTATCAATCTACCCATTTTGAATATGTGTTTTCGAGATTTCTGGAACCTAGGCGTGTGGGGTATCATTTTCCACTAAATATTGGACCCTGAATCCAATGAAATGGGTCCCGGAACGATTGGCGCCCTCTGGATGAGGTTATGGGTCAAAATGGGTACCTATCAACCCATTTCGTATGTGTGTTTTCGAGATTTCTGGTACCTAGGCGTGTGGGGTATCATTTTCCACTAAATTTTGGACCCTGAATCCAATGAGACGGTTCCCGGAACGATTGGCGCCAACCGGAAGAGGTTATGGGTCAAAATGGGTATCAAGCTACCCATTTTGAATGTGTGTTTTCGAAATTTCTGGTACCTAGGCGTGTGGGGTATCATTTTCCACTAAATTTTAGACGCTGAATCGATTGGAATTGGTCCGGGACCCGCCACACCCACTGTTTCTTCATTTTCCCCATGTTGAAGAAATGAGTTTCCATGCGCCTGGTCCGAGGAATAGGAATTTGCAGCTCTTCTTCAAAATGGGGAAAATGGGGGAAACAGTGGGTGTAGTGGGTCCTGGACCCATTCTAATCGATTCAGGGTCCAAAATTTAGTGGAAAATGATACCCCACACGCCTAGATTGCCAAAAATCTCGAAAATCCATTTTTCCAAATACACATTTTGACCCCTACCCCACCCAAATTTGGTCCAATCGGGCTGAAAAGTTTCTTGGACCAACTAGAGCCGAAAACGGACCCCTGGCCCAAATTTCAGATTTTTAGAAAATTTTCTACTACCAAAATCGGCGTGGACGGTGGACGGATATTCGCTAATTTTGATCTAGACACCTTAAAACGCCCAGAAAATTTGTTTTTGACCTTTGGCATGAAAACATAGGTTGATCATTCAACTAAATAACCAACCAAAATCAAAATTTCAAATGTCTAGCTGCCCACAGGATTTACAGTATGAGCCCTAACAGGCCTTTTAAGTTCTAAAAAACCATGGATATGAGCACGATTCTGGGACCTCATCAAACTCATTGTCAGCCCAATCCCCCTCATTTCCCCACTATTTGCCCATTTGTTGAAGATAGACTCATAAATGAGTCATTTAGTACGAAATCAGGCCCCTAAATTCTGAAAATTGTCTTCCAAGGACGTCTCAGGTCCTTCAACATTCACCAAATGGCAGGTCAATTTCAATTTGACACACTTTTTCATATTTTTTCGACAAAGGACAACCCTCTGGCGGAACCGAGGGTGATAATTGCTCTCAAGGAGACAGGTGACCTTAGATGAATCAGAGATTGACGTCACTTTGAGGATTCATTGTTAAATTGCGAGCGCTTTTTCAAATTGGTTGAAATTGTGGTAGACGTGAACCTTTAAACGACGAGGCGTTGGATTATTGGTCACCAATTGTACAAAATTTGAATTTGATGGAGATTTGAGTTGCTATATTCGACCTGACCGCTCATCAAATGAAATAGTGTACAGTTAAGTATCGAAATTTAATTTTTAATCACAGTTAGTTGCGCTAAACAAAACAAAAACAACCATCAAAGGAGAAAAAAATTGAATTTTTTACATAAAAATGTCACTTTTATCATTCAGCGTCGCGGAATTTGTAGATATAAGATGCAAAATAGCGTTCACATTAGGTCGATAAGGTTCATACGACGTGAATTTGTCATTTATTATTCATTAAATAGGTCTCCTGGATTCCCTTAAGAATCTAAAATCTTATAAAATGACAACAAGAATGCCGAGTTGAGCGTAAACAACAGGTGGGTGATTGAAAGTCTTACCTTGTACAATCGACAACAACGCTAAAACGCGCGACAAATTTATAATAACGGTCATGGTGGTGAATTTTTCTGTAGAAAACTGTTTAAATCATTTGAAAAATGAAGTCGTTGATGAGAAATATATTAAATAAAGAGAAAATAACGGACGCAACGATGAGGCATCGTTGAGGGAAAGACAACAAACGGCACGCCTACCAGGGGGGCCAACACAACAACGACATTCCATCATCTATAGCTATCTGAAATGAATAAAAACCATCGACAGAATTGTAAAATTTGAATAATTTTATCTTAATTAAATGAATATTACGTAGAAGTAATGGCATTACGTGTTTTATTTAAATGAAAATGAAACGGGATTGAAGAAACGAATAGTGTATCAACGAGATTTATCGTCGATGTATCGTTCAAGTATCGATTAGTGGTAATCGCAACACAGAGTAGAGATGGAACATCAAGTTGGGGACATTCCAAGTTTCAAAGTATCGATATCAGTACTCATATGAGTACTAAATTCGGATATTCGATACTACTCATCTTCATTTTCGAATGAAAAGTATCGTTACCAAGAAATGCTAACAATAAACGCTGCAAATTCTCTCACAAGGGTTGGTTATTCCTTGGAACAGCAGGAGACTTATTTCTTCATGGGGAAACAGTGGGTGTGGCGGGTCCCAGACCCATTCCAATCGATTCAGGGTCCCAAATTTAGTGAAAATTGATACCCCACACGACTAGGTACCAGAAAACTCAAAAACTAACATTCGAAATGGGCTAATTTGTACCCATTTTTGACCCATAACCTCTTCCAGGGGGCGCCGATCGTTCCCGGACCCATTTCATTGGATTCAGGGTCCAAAATTTAGAGGAAAATGACACCCCACACACCCAGATTGCCAAAAATCTCGAAAATCCATTTTCAAAATGCACATTTTGACCCCTACCCCGCCCATATTTGGTCCGATCTGGCTGAAAAGTTTGGAGTAATATCGAAGAACATTATCGATGTTTCGATACAATCGACTTGTATTCTGTCTAATGCGATTACAGCAACTCTTGTTACTTCTCACCGGCGAGATTGTCGATTATGTTTTCAATTAATTTCGAAATTGACGGAATTCTTATTAATTTCATGAAGATTTTCATGTTTCGGCAGGAAATGAAACGGATTATAAGAACAATGCGCAGTTAGAACAAGAGACATTGTGTGAAGGACCTCGAGTTGCAATGGAGGAAATGAATTTTCGAAAGAAACTCGCTTAAGGTCGTTTCAGTCATGTTTTCGCGTGCTATAATGCGAATGATGTGAAAGAAATTGATGCTCCGAGCGTTTCACGATTGTGAGAAACCTTCAATTCGTTGATGTTCGTCCTCATTTGTTTCTCGATTTTGAAATTGAGTTGTTTCTTAGATGTCTGTAGGATTGAAAATTACTCTTTCTGCCCTGTATTACTAAGTACCGCGGTAGTTTTACTATACACAAATGATTGTTTTCAATGTAAAAGCATCCTAATGTAATGTATTTCTTGCAGCAACCTGAACAAACGTGAATGCTTACTCAAAAAGCGTCATCCCGCGCAAGAAAACACTGAAAAATATGAAGATGAAAAGTTCAAAACCTCACCAATTCTCATCCGAACCAGAGAAAACGGCTTTTTGACGTGTTCAATCATGAGAAAACACAAATGTACTCGTAAGAACGATTGCATCCAAGGTATTTCATTAATACATACTTACAAAAAGAGTTAAGAATTCAACGCGTACAACCTACAGAGATATTTTAGTGTTGGAAAAGACATCATTTTCACCAATAACATCAACAAGTATCCAACAGGGCGGCTCTTTTTGAATTTGAACGAGTGAAGTTGTACGGGAAAGTAGTGTCTAACGAGGAAGGCAGTCCACAAGGCCATCTAGCAGGAACTTTTTTTTGCTCGGTAATAAGATATTATACCTTTTTTAGCAATACAAGTTAAAATGAAATTAAATGCAGCGAACTTGAAATGTTCATTATATCTTAGTAGATATTTCACGTGAAAACAGTTAGAGAGTGAGGGCTGTCCATGTAACGGGGCGGCAGATTTCAAGCGCCCCGTCAAGAAACTTCGGCGGCGGGGGACGGAACGACCCCTCTCCCCTCCAAACGCCTAACCCCAGCTGGGCGGAAGGCGTGCCCTCTTTGGATTGGGTAGGCGATGGGCGGCGCAAGACACCCAGGGAGGAGTAGAAGGGGAAGGCGACTTGACGAGCGGACTGAGAGAACGAACATCAAGCAGTCGTATCCGAACTCAAGAGAAGGAAAGTTGAAATCTCCGTTCGCGGAACGGAGTGAAGTGAACCGGGACATCGAAGTAAAGTGAACCGGGACATCGAAGTGAACCGGGACATCGAAGCGAAGTGAACCGGAACATCGAAGCGGAACACCCGACGCGTAACAAGTCTACCCCTTGTGACCCGGTGTTGTGAAAGTGACCTGAAGGAACGAGTGTATCGTGGTTCCTTCAGGGTGAGAACTCGGGAATTGGGAGATCAGCCAATTCCTATCCCGTAACAGTGGACCCCTATTACGAACTGAAAATCCCCCGTCGGACCCGAGTGTTGATCCGTTCGCGCCCGACCGACGGCCAATAGTCTGGGATTCTCCACGCACCGCCAGTCGTCGGACCTCCGTCGGAAAGAGCCTCGCCTCCTCCGACCTGGACGGCGTTCCCCTGACCGAAGCCGAGCAGCGAAGAGCACATCACCCTGTTGTCTCCATCCGAAGGAGTTGGTGCACGTAAGTGGCGAAATCACTCTGTCTCGTACCCTAGCAACGCGAAAGTCGACTCTTTAAATCTGGCCCAAGCCCTGACGTGTAGTCACCAGAAAGCTGATCAGAGAATTGTAACTTGTAACCGTAGTATTTAGTATTGTGTCTGTCGTAGGAAAAGCAAAGGGAATTAGGGGAGGACATTAGTGAATCACTTGTATTTTTCCGTTATTCCAAATCAAACACTCCTGAGCCTTCAGCTACCTCGTAAATTCATTGGCCTTCAGCCCTTCACTTCTACCTACTCACTAATTAGATTAAGTCATAGTCAGTATCCTTCTCGGCCGAGACATTCCATATTTCATATTTCTGACAATTGCGTTATTATAAGCCAATATTGAACTCTTGTCTTTCAATCACGAAACCCCATTCCTCAGAGCTTAGTAAATTCAGGTGTACTTGGAGTCTATGACCGACCATCTCCGACATTCCGGACGGTAAGTGAAAGTCTTTAGTCTCCCACTAATTTATTCGCCTAGGTCTATTTCTGGATCCCTAGCCCGTTAGGTGAAAACGGCGGGTTACATCTTTTGGTGGCAAGCGGTGGGATATTTCAGAAATCTCGATTTCTGTCGTATCCACAACAAGTGATCTTGACCAGGCGAATATTGGTGAGAAAAAGCTCTGAAGGAATTGGGTCGCGTTTTATAATCTTGAAATTTAAATTGTGCTAGTTGTAGATTCCGAAATTTAAAATTGTAAGAAACAAACAAATCGGCCCGAGTGTGAGGAAGCGAGTGAGGAGTCAATTAACTTCAAATCCGTATCATTTTTCTTTCTTTCCATAAATCGAAATTTAAATACTGGCTCATTTATCTAGTAGCATCACTCTCGCTGTAGCCCCCTGTTCCGAGACTGTCCCGGGGCTTGTTCCGAGGCCCTCTGTTCCGAGACTGTCCCGGGTCTGTTCCGGGACTGTTCCGAGGCTTGTTCCGAGGCTTGTTCCGAGGCCTCTGTTCCGGGACTGTTCCGACACTTGTCCCGAGGCCCTCTGTTCCGGGACTGTTCCGACACTTGTCCCGAGGCCCTCTGTTCCGGGACTGTTCCGACACTTGTCCCGAGGCCCTCTGTTCCGGGACTGTTCCGACACTTGTCCCGAGGCCCTCTGTTCCGGGACTGTTCCGACACTTGTCCCGAGGCCCTCTGTTCCGGGACTGTTCCGACACTTGTCCCGAGGCCCTCCGTTCCGGGACTGTTCCGACACTTGTCCCGAGGCCCTCTGTTCCGGGACTGTTCCGACACTTGTCCCGAGGCCCTCTGTTCCGGGACTGTTCCGACGAGCCTTCAGCTCCAATTGACATCCCGATTCCAGACCCGTCATAGCTCTTACCAACTGGGAAGTCCTTTCTCGATTCGTGGGGAAATTATCGGTCCTTGGTGCGCAAGAAAGTGATCTATCAGTTCTGTAATTCTTTTTATTTAGTTCTTTTGTGCAACAAGTGAGTTCGCGACCATGCAACGAAACAGCAGCCCATCAGTCGAGGGCGAAGCCATGATGAACGCCGTGACGGAAGCGATGAACAAACTGGGCGCCTTCTTCCGCGAGCCTGCGGCCTCCGGCATTCCGCGGTCGTTGTTCATGGAAGTCGACACATGGAACCCTGATGAGCCGGATGCTATCACGGCATCCGTGTTCTTCCAGGAAGTGGAGCAAGCAACCCAAGAGCTTGACGAACACAAGAGACTGCGATTCCTTCGCACCCGCCTAAAAGGTGGAGCCAAGCGATTCCTCCAGGATGGTCTTGGCGAAACCCCATACACGACCGTGAAGAAGGCCATACTGGCATGGTATGGCGAGGAAAGTCCCGAGAAGGCGACCATACGACTCTGGACAGCCCAGAGAGACCCCGACGAGTCCATCCGACGGTTCGCAGAACGACTTCTGGCCACGGCACGATCGGCTGTCCGAACTGAACCCAACCTGAACGATGCCCAACGTCGGGAATGGACAAGACGAAAGGCACTCAGCGCTTTTGTCCGCGGGCAACCGAAAGAACTCCATCTCTACTTGCAGGGTAACCCTCCGGACACCTTGGAGGATGCAGTGGAGCGGGCTGAGGGATGGGAGGACGTAATGAGAGCGAAGCAGGACTACGATGCTCGATGGGACATAACCGCTGTCAGCGGATCAAGACCTTCGGAGCCCAAGAAATGCTACTCTTGCGGAGAACCAGGGCATTTTGCAGCAAACTGCCTGCAAAAACCCAGAAGCCCGCTCCGTTACCCAAACAAACCGGCCACGTTCGGCGATCACCAGTTGATACCGGTGCCGACGAAGTTACCACCGACCGTCCCAGTGCTGCCCTGTATGTACTGTGGTGATATGTCCCACTTTCCAGTGAGTTGCCCCCACGGACTCTACGCGGCCTTGTTCTGCAATTTCTGTGGATCCCGTGACCATCTGGAGGCTGATTGCCTGAAGAAGAAGAAGACCCTGCCCATCTCAAATCCGCGAATGCACCAGGTCAGAAACATCAGCACGACCCAGGAAACCCAAGCCAGTCTCACAACAAATAACGAGGACGAACCAATCGTCGAAGTCCGCGGAGACGAGCTGGTGTCCTACCAGACCGCTGTGAATGGTGTCATGATGCCCATGATACTGATCACCGCCGGCTTGGGGAAGGAGTCCCGGCGAATGGTCGTGGATACTGGTGCTGCAGTGTCTGTCCTATCAAGACCTGTGCCTGGCATTGACATCCGCCCAACAGCGATGGAGCTATGGGGTGCCGACGGACAACCACTGCCCGTGCTGGGGATCCAGGATGTACGTATCACCATCGGTCCGGTTACGATTACGCACGCGTTCTGTGTCTTCCAACGACCTGACTCCGGCTTGGATCTGATCGGACTGGACCTCCTGAGGAAATTACCCCTTGGCATACGCCCGGATATCGGCGTAGTGGAGATGAAAGAACCCGCCACGGGGAAGATGATCTCCATTGGCGTGGTCGCCCCTGACCCGGACCTCCTCAGGCACATCCGTCAACTAAAGGACGACAGGAGGGCGCAAAAAGCCCAGGAAACCGCCCGAGCCACGAAACCCGACACCGACAACAATCGCCAGGGCGGGTCCACAGCCGCTCCAACATCTGCCGAGGCCCCCGAACCTAGCGTCGACGACAACCACCAAGGCCAATTGACCACCGAGACAGCACCACCCAGAAAGCAGCCGGTGGTACACCCTCCGATGTCCGAGGTAGCAGAATTCCCAACCGAGATCTGGGACAATCCTCCTTCAACCTCTGAATTGGAGTGCCAAGTGCATCAGCATCTGACTCATCTGGCGGGACCCGACTACCAATTGGTCAAGGACTGCCTGACGCAGAAGCTGCATCTCTTCGAGAAGCCCGGGAAGGAGGGTTGTTCCCTGCAGGTGGCTCACGAAATTGACACCGGAAGCGCGAGCCCCACGGCCAGAAAGCCCTATCCAGTGGCGCATGCCCTGAGGGGCTTCGTGGAAGACCAAGTCTACTCCTTGCTGGCCGACGGTGTTATTGTGCCATCCAAAAGCCCCTGGAACGCTCCAGTAGTCATCGCCAAGAAGAAGACCCCTCCCGGTGAGCCACAGCAGTACCGATTCTGCATTGACTATCGGGAAATAAACGCCAAAACCAAGGGTAACAAGTACCCTATCCCTCGTTTGCAGGAAACCCTGGCCATGATGGGGCGTAGTAAGATCTTCACAACCCTGGACCTGACTATGGGATATCACCAGATACCCGTCAGTCCCGAATCAAGGGAAAAGACCGCGTTCACGGCACTCAATCGTCACTTCGAGTATGTGCGCATGCCCTTCGGGCTTAAAAATGCCCCGGCAACCTTCCAAGCCGCCATGAATGACGTACTCGACGGACTGCTGGGTGACGGTTGTCTAATATACCTCGACGATGTCATCATCTTCACTGAGGATCTGCAGTCACATGTTAACATCTTGCGAGCCGTTCTGGAGAGATTTGAAGAGACTGGATTCCGCCTTAATCTCAAGAAGTGCTCGTTCCTGAGGTCTCGCGTCAACTTCCTAGGCCATGTTATCACGTCAGAAGGAATCGAGATGGAGTCGGAAAAGGTCAAAGCCATAGGAGAATACCCTCCGCCGACGAGCGTTCGCGAGCTCCGATCCTTCTTGGGACTGGCCGGTTTTTACCGCCGTTTCATCGAACGCTACTCGGAAATGAGCGCCCCTCTCACCAAACTCTTGAGGAAAAACCGGGAGTACAGCTGGGGTGAAGAGCAGCAGAGCGCGTTTGACCAACTCAAGCAAGCGCTCATGACCCAACCCGTGCTCGCCTATCCGGACTTTGACAAGCCATTCATCCTGTCCACGGACGCCTCAGGAACCGCTATGGGAGCAGTACTAGCCCAGGAACATCAGGGGCAGGAGCGACCGGTCGCTTACGCGAGTCGCGCCCTCAACGATGCTGAGACACGTTACTCCACCACCGAGCGTGAGCTCCTTGCTGTAGTCTGGGGCGTGACGCATTTCCAGCAATTCCTGCTCGGGAAGAAGTTCGTCCTGAGGACCGACCACGCAGCACTCACGGCAGCCATGAATCTACGCGATCCAACTTCGCGCATTGGACGATGGATCCTCCGGCTGACGGAGTACGAGTATGAGGCGCAGTACCGCCCCGGATCGCAGATGGCTCATGTCGACGGCCTGAGTCGTGTTCCCGTTGGCGCCATCATACTAAGCATGCCGAAGGAACTTCTGATGGCAGCCCAATCCTTGGACCCCTGGATCTCCACCCTGACGGCTGATCCAGAGAAGTATCAACTAAAGGAGGAGGAAGGAGTCTGGAGGAAGGAGGTCGATGTGGATGGCCAGCGGATCACGGTGCCACTGATCCCATCCACCATGCGGCGCTGGTTCCTGACCAATTGTCATCAACATCAGTGGGCCGGGCACCCTGGCATAGAAACAACTACCCGTGTCGCAAGGCGGTACGGGTACTGGAAGAAGATGGTACGTGACATCCGAGAGTTCGTCCAGAAATGCCAGGAGTGCCAGGAGAGGAACACTCCCCCAAATTTGACACCACCAATCCAGAAACCCGATATACCGACCCGAATTGGTCAAATTGTCGGTATTGACTTTGTTGGGCCTCTACCTGGTCGAGGGGGTACCAAATACATCCTGACGGTAATCGATCAGTTCTCCAAGTACGCAGAGGCTTATGTCACCACAGATTGCACAGCAGTAACAACCGCTCGCGTATTGACCACGAAGTACCTACCAACCCATGGTGCACCTGAGAGGCTCGTCTCTGACCGAGGCGCCGCCTTCATTCTCTGGGGTCGTCAAGGAGCTCTGCGATACCTGGGAGATACGCCACGTCCACACCTCCGCTTACCACCCACAGGCCAACGGGAGTATGTGAGCGATTCCATCGCACTCTGGCAAACCTGGTGGCGAAACTGAGACGAAAAACCCGGGACTGGGAAGCCGCCTTGCCTTTGGCACTAGCTGCCTACCGCAGCCTTCCCCACTGTAGTACGGGCTATTCGCCAAATCACCTGGTTTTCGGACGAGAGCTGAGAATGCCGCACCTAGCCGAAATCAGCATGAAACGGGAAGCAACATCGCCCTTGAAGGATCAACACCAGGAAATGGTGCGGGTCCGTTTGGAAGCCGAGCGACAGTTGAGGCGCGCTTGGCACACCCGTGAGCAGGCAATCAACAAGCGACGCCACTCTCGGGAGTTCCAGATAGGCCAACAAGTGTATGCCCAGCAGCTCGTCGCCCCACCAGGCACAGTGAAGAAGTTCTGGAGCCCCTGGAAAGGACCGCTCCGTGTGACCCGCAAATTGACCGATGTCAATTACGAGGTCCAGGATGTCCTAGGGAAGACCACGCGTTACCACCTCAGCAGGCTCAAGCCAGCGTTTATCAACAGCGTGCCAGACGACGCCGTCACCCCCGACGTAGCAGGAGGAGTCGCGCCCACCCGAGAGCCCTGCCCCTCCACCTAGCGAAGATAGTGGAGGGACGTGGTTGTCGGACCCTCTGGAATGGCCGGAACCAGTACGGACCGAAGAAAATCCTGAACCTGGGGCCCAGGGCCCTGGAAGATCCTCCAGCCGAATCCCGATTCCGATTAGGACGGCGTCCAGTCCATACGGGCTAAGACCAAGGCGCAAAACGATCGACTACGCGCAGCTCCACGCGGGGAAGATGTCAACACCTAGAACGGGATGAAGCGATTGAAAAAAAAAAAAAAAAAAAAAAAAAAAAAAAAAAAAAAAATAATTTTTCAAGTTTTGTGGTATACGCGTAGTTTGTGAAATAGAATAGGGAATGTCTTACCTGTAGAATAAAATGCACAACACAAGTACTTACCTTGTTTGATTAATGACCGTGCCTCATGGGTCGGGACAGGACTGCCTTGCCACCCCCCCCCCTCTTTTCCTTTGTTTTTCCCTTGTAATGGTAGCTAAAATCTAGGATTGTTGTTCAGCGTCTGGCTCTGTGCAGAGAGGGAGGTTGTCTGCATGATAAATGAGCCATTGACTGACGTACAACGGGTGAGTCGGAGCGTGAGAGGAGACTAACAGAAGGGCCGGTTTGTATGTTTCAGGGTATAGTGGGAAAATAGGAGATCAGCGAACGACACCAGAAGACTATGGCGCTACCTCGGCCGCGGGTACCGTCGTCGGTGAGCAGCACGGACTTGGAGCCCGGAAGTACGGAGTGGCTGGCCGTCACCTCCACGGTCATCATGGGGCTGGGCAAGCTGGTCGCGTCCTGCGACAGGATGCCAACACAGAGGCGGATTCTGCTGCGCTGCCTAGACGAGCTTGGGGAAAGCTTGAACGTCGGCGACTCGGGGGTGGACATGAGATCAAGATCGAGTGGTGGGTCGGTGGAGGTCGAGTCCCTGCGTTGCCGAGTGATCATGATGGAACAGCGGCTGCAAGCCATGACCCACCTCAACGACTCATTCGGGTCGAGCACGCATCGCGCCACCCCTCGAGGATCGTCGACACCACGACCTGACAACAACGTGGAAGAATACCCCGCCCCTGCATTCACAGCGCCCGCCGCGGCCGAGCCGAGTATTGCCGACTCGTCGACTTCGTCCTCGGACTCCTCGTCATCTGAAGAAACCGCACGGGGATCAGACACCACCCCAGGGCAACCGCGTTCCGGCTCCTCCCGGGCCTCCACCCCTCGGCCGGTGAAGGTCGTCCTAGCTGATGGGGATGCTGGCGCTAGTTCACCCGTGGCCCCTGCCGACCCATCCAACATACCACCTTGGAACATCCGCGCCAGCGTACCTTCGACGAATGGGAGCGTCCTGTGCTGCATCTGCACGAAACGACAACACCCGCCGACAACCTACCGCTGCGGTGGCTGTAAAGTGATGTGGAATCGGCTGGTGAGAAAGTGCCGGAACCTACGACCCACGGATCCCGCCTACCCGAAGCCCTGCTCCATCGCCGAACACGAGAAGGACCGCCCACCAGCCTGTGCCGCTTGCAGACGCTGGCGGTACGAGCAAGCGTGGATAGCAGCCAAACGACCTGACGCAATGCCCATCGCACCAGTCACCCCCACCGGAAGGAAAATTGCCGAGGTAGACCTCGGCCTCCGAAGATCGGAGGGGTGTAACGGGGCGGCAGATTTCAAGCGCCCCGTCAAGAAACTTCGGCGGCGGGGGACGGAACGACCCCTCTCCCCTCCAAACGCCTAACCCCAGCTGGGCGGAAGGCGTGCCCTCTTTGGATTGGGTAGGCGATGGGCGGCGCAAGACACCCAGGGAGGAGTAGAAGGGGAAGGCGACTTGACGAGCGGACTGAGAGAACGAACATCAAGCAGTCGTATCCGAACTCAAGAGAAGGAAAGTTGGAATCTCCGTTCGCGGAACGGAGTGAAGTGAACCGGGACATCGAAGTGAACCGGGACATCGAAGTGAACCGGGACATCGAAGCGAAGTGAACCGGAACATCGAAGCGGAACACCCGACGCGTAACAAGTCAACCCCTTGTGACCCGGTGTTGTGAAAGTGACCTGAAGGAACGAGTGTATCGTGGTTCCTTCAGGGTGAGAACTCGGGAATTGGGAGATCAGCCAATTCCTATCCCGTAACAGTGGACCCTTATACGAACTGAAAATCCCCCGTCGGACCCGAGTGTTGATCCGTTCGCGCCCGATCCGACGGCCAATAGTCCAGGTTTTCCACGCACCGCCAGTCGTCGGACCTCCGTCGGAAAGAGCCTCGCCTCCTCCGACCTGGACGGCGTTCCCCTGACCGAAGCCGAGCAGCGAAGAGCACATCACCCTGTTGTCTCCATCCGAAGGAGTTGGTGCACGTAAGTGGCGAAATAACTCTGTCTCGTACCCTAGCAACGCGAAAGTCGACTCTTTAAATCTGGCCCAAGCCCTGACGTGTAGTCACCAGAAAGCTGATCAGAGAATTGTAACTTGTAACCGTAGTATTTAGTATTGTGTCTGTCGTAGGAAAAGCAAAGGGAATTAGGGGAGGACATTAGTGAATCACTTGTATTTTTCCGTTATTCCAAATCAAACACTCCTGAGCCTTCAGCTACCTCGTAAATTCATTGGCCTTCAGCCCTTCACTTCTACCTACTCACTAATTAGATTAAGTCATAGTCAGTATCCTTCTCGGCCGAGACATTCCATATTTCATATTTCGAACAATTGCGTTATTATAAGCCAATATTGAACTCTTGTCTTTCAATCACGAAACCCCATTCCTCAGAGCTTAGTAAATTCAGGTGTACTTGGAGTCTATGACCGACCATCTCCGACATTCCGGACGGTAAGTGAAAGTCTTTAGTCTCCCACTAATTTATTCGCCTAGGTCTATTTCTGGATCCCTAGCCCGTTAGGTGAAAACGGCGGGTTACATCCACGTCAATGAGGACTTCCTCCAGAAGTAAAGGCCACAAAAAAGGAGGAAATACCCAAAAAAAAGTTCCTCAAAAATTGAGAAAAAACGCTGTAAATTCTTTCAGGACCAGGCGCATGGAGACTCATTTCTTCAACATGGGGAAATGAGGGAAACAGTGGGTGTGGCGGGTCCCGGACCCATTCTAATCGATTCAGGGTCCAAAATTTAGTGGAAAATGATACCCCACACGCCTAGGTACCAGAAATTTCGAAAACACATTCAAAATGGGTAGATATGTAGATGCCTATTTTGACCCACAATTTCTTCAGGTGGGTGCCAATGGTTCTGGGACCCATTTCATTGGATTCAGGGTCCAAAATTTAGTGGAAAATAATACCCCACACGCCTAGATTGCCAAAAATCTCAAAAATCCATTTGGAATGGATGCTGGGAACGGACCCCTGACCAAAATTTCTGGTTTTTAAAAAATTTTGCTAGTCAGCTCTAGCTAGGGACCCAGGCGTATGGGGTATCATTTTCCATGAAATTTTGGATGGTGAATCCGATGAGACAGGTGCCCGAACGATTGGTGCCAACGGAAGGGGTTAAGGGTCAAAATGGGTACCTATCTACCCATTTTGAATATGTTTTTTCGAGATTTTCACAAAATTTTGGACGCTGAATCGATTGGAACAGACTCTTTATGCTCCTAATCTGAGGATTAACCAACCCCTGTAAACGAATTTTTCAGCTTTTTTAAATGTATTATTACTATATATATTTTTTAAATTGTATTTATTTGGTTTTTGGAAGAGCAATATTTAGTGTTTGACTATCAATATTGATGACAAGTGATGATATCAATTTAAATTGTCACATCGCACCTAATAAAACCGGCGGAACTCCTCCAGCGCGTCTCCGCGGCCCAACTCTCCGCCACGGCCCACCTTCCCGTCGCGGCCCACCTTCCCGTTGCGGCCCACCAGGCGGAGTCATCGGGCCGCCGAAGACGTGGTGGGACGGCGAGGCGCCTTCCGGGGGAGCGATCTGCCCGTTTCCCGCCTCTCGCGAGCAACTCGTCCAGTTTCGCGGGTGAATCGTCCCAAACCGGACCTTCCTTGACTCTCTTGAGTAGTCGACGGTGATCTCTCACAACAACAACAACAGCAACAACAAAAAGACGCCTAGGAGTAAACCCTAGGAGCACAAAATGTCACAACTGGATATCAGTATGTTTTCATTTTTTGTAAAAATACTACAATTAATTAGCCTTTCAAAAATAATAATAAAAACAACAAAAAATACAATTTTTATATTTCTAACAAATTTAAACAAAGAAAGTGTAAATGATGAAGTGATAAATTTTAGGGTGCTGATTTTTGTGACAGGTCACATCCAACTGTTTCCTACAGCCTCTTGTGGCTGATTTGCGCCAAAAAAAATTTTTGGTTGGTTATTCCTTGAAATCCTAGAAATTTTCATGCAAAAAGTCAGTCTCTCCAATTTGGCCCAAAAATTTTTTTCTGGGCGTTTCAAGGTGTCTAGATCAAAATAAGCAAATGTCCGTCCGCCGTCCACGCCAATTTTGGTAGTAGAAAATTTTCAAAAAATTTTGGTCAGGGACCCGTTTCTTCCTTTAGTCGTGTAGGCCCCGAAATGGGGGGTCAAAATATGTTTTTCGAAAAATGGATTTTCGAACAGCGAGTGGGGTATCATTTTTGACTAAATTTTGGACCCTGAATCCAATTGGACAGGTCCCGGAACGATTGGCGCCCACTTGAAAAGGTTATGGGTCAAAATTTGTATCTATCAACCTATTTCAAAAGCGGATTTTCGACATTTCTGGTGCCTAGGCGTGTGACCAATAAATTTTGGACGCTGAATCGATTGTAATGGGTTAAGGACTCACCACACCAACTGTTTTTCCCATTTTCCCCATGCTCCTAGTCCGAGGAATATTTTTTATTGATTTTATTTCTGAAAAAGATACATGTATAGTCAAGAGAATATCAAATGACAATTTTTGGTCCTGAAGATCTTGGGAACATTTTTTACGACGTTACTCTCTTCACTGGAGATGAATTGAGGAGATTTTAAGGATTTGGCAATACAAACTCAAAACTCAAAATTTTTCTTTTGTTCTGAGCTCTAAGCAAGCAGACAGGTCTTCGCATGCGCAATTCGTAACGGATGATTCTCGGAGGATATCACCCACCACATGTGCCCAACTTGTTTCAACTTCTTGCGAAAACCGGTCTTTTGTGGAGGTGAAGTCGAGTCAAGGACCTTTTGAGGTGAATCGTTTCGATCAGAGAAATAAAAAGGATTTTGAGACGGAAAAATGTCGCAACCGCTCGAGGGTTCACTGGGTCAAATGGGTCTTGCAAGGGCCATCCGGCTTGTGGCAGGCAATCTTCCAATAAATACTCAGAAATTCTAATGCTTTTTTTTCTCTCTCTCTCTCTCTCGTAAAGCCAACTAAAACAAGGTTGTATTCCAACTAAAAATTTGAATTTGAGATTAAAATTAAAAAAAAATTTAAGTGTGAATATGAAATATGTAGACCAAAAAGTGCCAAGAAAATGTTGTAAATTTAACATAAAGTCGACAACGTTGAAAATAAAAACTGCTGAAACATCACAAAACGACAAATTAATCCTTTTTTCTTTTAAATTTAATTAGATAGAAATTGAAATGGCTAAATTTCAAAAAATTTATGTTGAAATTAGAAAATACGGATATTTTAAACTTGTTAACACGCCTATTGCCCTTTTGCCTTAGAATTCCATTTAAAATTTTGTTTAAGGGGGCTGAAAAAGCTTGCGGGAAGTGTGATAAAATGTTTGTTTTTGGTTACACTTTTCAAGGAGACTGTTCGGCTGATCGAGTTGAAATTTTTTACACACTTTCTAATACATCTGAGCTTTACTTTAGCAAAATAAATTTTCGAAATTAAGAAATATAGAACCGGTAACTATGATTTTTTGAAAGTTCTATTTCACCTCACTACTTCATCATATGAAATGCGGTTTCCCAAACCCGGTATAGAATTGCTGAAAGTTCTTTGGCAGAAATACTCCTTGATTTGTATGAAGCTGTTGGATTCAGGGTCCAAAATTTAGTGGAAAATGATACCCCACACGCCTTGTTCTCCTAAAATCTCGAAAAGCCACTTTCGAAATGGGTAGATAGGTACCCATTTTGACCCATAACCTCATCCAGAGGGCGCCAATCGTCCCGAGACCCATTTCATTGGATTCAGCGTCCAAAATTTAGTGGAAAATGATACCCCACACGCCTAGGTACCAAAAATCTTGAAAATATATTTTTCAAAAAATACATTTTGACCCCTACTTTACCCAAATTTGGTCCAATCGGGCTGAAAACTTTCGAGGACCAACTAAAGCCGGAAATGGGTCCCTAACCAAAATTTCAGATTTTTAGAAAATATTCATGATACAAACGTATGTTTATATATGCGATATTTCAAATTTGACATGCACTCTTCAAAAACTACTTCGCAGTAATAAATTACCCTTTTTTTCTTCGCAGGAGGCTCTTTTGACGGGGAGAATGTCTTCCTTACAGGATTCACAGGCTTCGTTGGGAAGGTAAGGAACATAGTTTTTAAAATTAAATTTATAATTTATTCTCTCTTCTTCCGCCGTCAGATTTTTCTGTAATTTTTGGCCAAAAAATGAAGGAAACAGAATAATCAACCAATCTTCGATTCGGCTCAAAACGATTTTCTGGGCGTTTTAAGGTGTCTAAAATAAGCAAATGTCCGTCCGCCGTACGCCGTCCGCGCCGTTTTTGGTAGACACAAATTTTCCAAAAATCTGAAATTTGAACCAGAGACCCGTTTCTGGCTCTAGTTAGTCAACAAAACTTTTCAGCCCAATCGGACCAAATTTGGGTGGGGTAGAGGGAGTGAGAGAGGTCAAAACGTGTTTTTTGAAAATGTGGATTTTCGAGATTTTTGGCGGCCTAGGCGTGTGGGGTATCATTTTCGTCTAAACTGTGGACGCTGAATCCAATGAAATGGGTCCCAGAACGATTAGAGCCCACTGGAAGAGGTCATGGGTCAAAATGGGTATCTATCTACCCATTTTGAATATGTGTTTTTGAGATTTCTGGTACCTAGGCGTGTAGGGTATCGTTTTCCACTAAATTTTAGACGCAGGTTTGTTTTTTTCAAAATTACGAGTGACTGGTTGATTGCCTGATGTATTCCGTTGGGTTTTAACCTGGACAATGGACGTAAATTTTGGATTTGTAATATACACACTATGGCGTATTTTTCGCCTGCTTAGGAATCATTGCAATGGCCAGTGAGACGCTAATGTTTACGCGATCGGTCGATTACCCGAAAACCTCGCTATGCCGGTTTCCTGGGGGTTTGTTTACCGTGAGCTCAGCCAAGGTCGAGGTCGCTCGTCCGGGGCTTTTTCCAATCCAATCAACCGTCGACAGATAATCCTCATTTTGCAAACATTACCGTCGACCAGTCGTCGTTTTGGGTCATCTTGTGAATTGTACAACGAGCGTCAGGATTGGAAAGAGGATCCTTGAGACGGGTTTGGCCTTGGCACAATGAAGTGTCAGGTAGCAGCATACAGATCGGCCGATTAGCGATGACACGGGACTCTCCAGATCGTTGGAGATAGCGAGTCTCGTCTGTGTATTACGATTCAGGTTGAGTTTGAACAGAAGAAACGCTGCGAATTCTTTCACAGGGGTTGGTTATTCATTGGACCAGCTGCATTGAGACTCAAATCGATTCAGCGCCCAAAATTAAGTGGAAAATGATACTCCACGCGCCTAGGGGCCAGAAATCTGGAAAACACACATTCGAAATAGGTGGATAGGTATCCATTTTGACCCTTAACCTCTTCTGGTGGGCACCAATCGTTCTGGGAACCGTCTCATTGGATTCAGCGTCCAAAATTCAGTGGAAAACGATACCCCACACGCCTATGTACCAGAAATCTTGAATATCCGTTTTTGAGATTGGTAGATAGCTACCCATTTTGACCCTTAACCTCTTCTGGTGGGCAACAATCGTTCTGGGAACCGTCTCATTGGATTCAGAGTCCAAAATTTAGTGGAAAACAATACCCCACACGCCTAGGTACCGAAATTTTGAAAATCCGCTTTTGAAATTGGTAGATAGATACCCATTTTGACCCATAACCTCTTCCGGTGGGCGTCAATTGTTATGGAATAACCAACCAAAACTCAAAAAGTCCTTCTAAACTGGATTTAATCCCCTAAAATTGTAGGCCCAATAGTTTCCAAAGTACTAAAAACAAAAATCGCTGAAAATGTAGTATGGGGAGCATGGGGCTCAATCAATTCAGGTGAAAAATGATACCCCATACTCCAAGGGACCCAAAAAAATCTAATATCCACTTTCGGTAGGTACCAATATTGGTCCAAAGCCACCTCTGGTGGACGCAAATCGGTTCGGGAGCCCTTGACCAAAATTTCAGATTTTTAGACAACTTTTCTACTACCAAAAACGGCTTGGATAGCGGACGGGCATAAGGGTTTTTTGGTAATCTATACTTTGTGAAACGTCAATTGTCAAATTTTGGCGCCAATCGGAGAGGTTAAGCTCTGGCATTATTACTCAAGTTGATCATTCCTTGAATAACCGGTCATTTTCTTCCGAGAATTCAAATTGAAATCGATGATAACGCCATGTCCATTATCATTACGCTTTGGCTTCCACACACCTCACAACTGTCTTCCTCTCACCTTAACCGACCTTCATTTTATTTCAAAGTGACCGAAGGACGGCTCGTCCTTTTCAAGTGGTTTTCGATGTACCTAATGAGAGGTAGAAAAAACAAAAACAATTAAAAGTTACGGGCGCTCAATTACTCAATAGTGTCGACGATAGCGTGGGGATTTTGTTGTGTTGAAATATCCAATCGAAACGTCTTGCGGAAACTACTCGGTACCTATACCTGTTAGTCTCTCAATGGATTTAGTTGCATTACTTTAATTTGAAATAACCTTGTATTCATTTGTATTTATTCCAACGACAAGTGCTGAATATCTGCTACTTTTACTACGGTACAAAGATGAGGAGTCATCTATTAGGGACTGAGGGGAGCGTCACGACGCATAGAGAAGGAATAGTAGGAGAATCTCTTCCTTGTGGCGTTTTCCCGTTGGCGCTCCGACTTATGCTTAGTTAAAGTTAGTATTATCGTTAAAATATGGCATAACGGAACCAATTTATTTATTTAATTACTATTTGTATTAAGTATTTGAACAATTGTGTCAAAATAGACACAAAAACTACTCGGTACCTGTACCTGTTAGTCTCTAAATGGATTTAGTTGCATCACTTTAATTTGAAATAACCTTGCATTCGTTTGTATTCATTCCAACGACAAGTGCTGAATATTTGCTACTTTTACGGTACTCGGATGAGGAGTCATCTCGAAGTGACTGAGGGGAGCGTCACGACGCATAGAGAAGGAATAGTAGGAGAATGTCTTCTTTGTGGCGTTTTCCCTTGGCGCTCCGAATTATGCTTAGTTAAAGTTAGTTTTATAGTTAAAATATGGCATAACGGAACAAATGTATTTATTTAATTACTACTTGTATTAAGTATTTGAACAATTCTAGGCCAAATAATACACAAAAACGCTTCGGTGAGCGGCTTATAAAGAACCGTTAATTAACTCCAGTGATATTTTGTTGATATGGCTGGAATACAGGAATCAGGAAGTCTGCATTATCGCTCCTCCCAAACATGTTCTCGGTCTCGCTCGACGAGTTCTTCATCTATCAAGAAGGATTTATCAAGGAAACCGAGAGATTTATTCAAAATACCTTCAACCGGGCTATGGTAGTTTTACAGGTCGAACGGCAGTCGGATTTGTACCTACGCAAAACGATGCTCACCCGAAAATTTCCGTAAAAATGAATTGAAATCAGTTTGATTTGATTGGATTCTACTCTGAGCTTGAAGAACGTCGATTGTTGAGTTATAAGAATCTTTATTCAGAAGATTGAGAGGATATGCGAAGCTTTATTCCGTCGTCTCATTGGCAATGAACGCGGCCTTCGACGGATAATTTATGCGTTTTCTCATAAATTCCAACCGATGTTATACGGTGAATCTATACTGGGATATTTATTGCGCTTTTCATTCCTCGTGAGCGCAATATCTACGTAGCTACGGTTTATCCGGTTATATGCTGCATGCTCCTAAAGAATGGAGACTGCATCAATTTCTAATGTTATCACCTGTTTGAGTTGTACAGGTTATAGATAAGCGCTTTTGCGATGATTGGTTGCTGCAGAGAAATGTGCTGCTCATTGATATCGATTCGCTGGACAAATCTGGTGCTTTTCCTGGATTAACAACAGAATGATATTAGGAAATAGCATTTTTAGACTCTAAAACTAGGTAGAAAGGTAGATTGATAGCGTGACAAACACTGCCGAGTCGGGATGAAAGAGGGTCACAACCACCACAACGCTTCATTAGAATTGAATAAAACTATCGAAATGCGCGGTATATTGGAAGAAAAGAGAAACTTTTGTCAGAGGAAAATACTGCAAGAACTGCAGTTTCTTGGTTTATTGACCAATGATGACGTCACTGTTTGAAAAGAAGGTCAATCTAAGTACATGCAGGCTCCACCTAAACCTAACCTATACAATATAAGGTTATGTGCCCTTTCTTGTACCGTTTGATATAAAGGCAATAACTATGTTGTGGTTTGTTCAAAGTAAATACTTTCAATTTATTGGAGATAATGCTCTGAAGCGCCACAGTTGGTTTCCAGGAATGCCAGTGCCAGGAAACTCCCTTTATGCCTTCTTCCCTCTGGCTCTTGATTGGCTGTTGGATCCCCCCTCCCAAAAACTGCGAATAAGGGGCTCATAGTCAACTGAGCTCAATTTCCTTTTGTTTTCATCTCCTTTCCTGCAGGTTTTATGCTAATTGGTACTCACTCGACCCCTAAACAAAGAATGGATGCAATTTTGCAAATCAAATTTGATTTTCACTGCATACTAGGTGATAAGAAGAAAAATATTACGTACAGGTTAGAAAATTGCCATAGGAAGAAAGAAACTGTGTTTTACAGCGTCTTATGAGTCATGTTGTGCAGACTCAGTGTTGCCACTTGACAATTTGTTTCAATTTCAACTATAGTTGAGTTAATCCAATGGTAAACATTAATTCAACTTCAGAATGTAGTGTGTATATTGAATTTTGAATGATTTCTTAACTGAACTTGGATTCAAGGAATAACCAACCTGTTTTCATGCAAAATGTGTTTTTTGAAAAATGGATTTTCACGATTTTTGGCCCCTAGGCGTGTGGGGTATCATTTTCCACTAAATATTGGACCCTGAATCGATTGGAATGGGTTTCAGAACGATTGGTGCTCACCGGAAGAGGTTATGGATCACAATGGGTATCTATCTACTCATTTTGAACATGTATTTCCAAGATTTTTGGCACCTAGGCGTGTGGGGTATCATTTTCCACTAAATTTTGGACGCTGAATCCAATGAGACGGGTCCCGGATTGATTGGCGCCCACTGGAAGAGGTTATGGACGCTGAATCTATTCTTAAATTAGCCTCCATGCGCCTAGTCCGAGGAATAACCCACCCCAAGTATTTGCAGCGTTTTTTGAACGTAGTCCGTTATTTCCTTTAATATATTTTCGTTGTTATTGTTTACTCTTGTGCGTTATTAGATTTATCGCACGAGTATAATTATTCTTCCGATGAAATCGCATCTACATGGGAAAAGTAGGCGCTTTCTCAAGGAAACACTCGTAATCTGGGAATCTCCGCGTTCGAAGGAAGTGGTCTCCTAGGTGGCTATTACGAACGTGAAACGATACACTCTAGCGATACGTGGTTCACTTCTTTCGAGTTCGAACGGGCCATTTTGATCTAAATCTTTTTTTTTTTTTTTTTTTTTTTTTTCAATTCCGGGTTTCTTCCTCGCGTTTGATTCGGAGTTTGTAAAGTGAACCGTGTTGGGATTTTCCCAGTGGTTTTTTTCCAGTTGAAATTCCCCTTCGAGGAATGTATTCGAATGTAATTGGAGATTGGAAGTTCAAGAATACTTCTTTTCGTTATATTCTGATAGTCCCTCAAACATAAGAAGATGTCAAAATACGAGCGAATTTCGAGTGTTTCCTTATATTAACGTGTTTTGAAACCTGAGTCGCTATTCGATTCAAAACGCCATTTGAGAACTGTGAAAACTCAAAAGTCAAGGTTAACTTTTGTAGGATCTCCTCCTATATTACATATCCTATACACAATTTAGGAGGTGAATTTTTAGAGAAATTGCCGTTTGAACGACTGGCAGAGTTTCTGAATTTCAAATCATGAACTAGCAAATGGAGCTCTACCATTTTTTGAATAATCAACCTATGTTTTCATGCAAAAAATCTATGTCTCCTATTCAGCCCAAAATTTTTTTCTGGACGTTTCAAAGTGTCTAGATCAAAAAGTCAAATGTCCGTCCGCCGTCCGCGCCGTTTTCGGTTGTAGACAAATTTCTAAAAATCTGAAATTTCGGTTAGAGGTCCGTTCCCGGCTTTAATTGGTCTTCACAACTTTTCGGCCCGATCGGACCAAATTCGGGCGGGGTAGGGGTTAAAATGTGTATTTCGAAAAATGGATTTTGGAGATTTTTGGCGATTTAGGCGTTTGGGGTATCATTTTCCACTAAATTGTGGACCCTGAATCGATTGGAATGGGTCCGGGACCCACCTTACCCACCGTTTCCCCATTTTCCTCATGATGAAGAAATGAGTCTTTATGCACCTGGTCCGAGGAATAACCAACACGTGTGACCTACACCTTTGCAATTTTCACCTTCATGTTGGTGAGATATGTACATACTTGCATATAAACAATGGATGTTAGTGAACCACAATATTAAATAGCCAAAGGACGGCCAATCTCCGCTATGAATACAATATGATTTGAAGACATGTGAGAATGACAATTTCCCTTACTCATTGCAATTATCATTGCCCATCAAGTTAGCGTGTCTGAAAACGATCAACTCATAATAATTTCTTCTCACACTCAAAAGAGAAGTCGCCAGTCATATTCCTCTTTAGCACCTTCATCTAGCAATGTTTATTCTGTTTGAATACTTCATCAGTGAGTACGCTCATGTACAATTTTCCTCAATAATTTTCCAAATTCCCAAGCTACACCTTGTTTGCTGATCTCATTAAGATACGAGTCAGGCAAATATGTATTTTGAATAGAACTTTATTACTTGATTTGCAGGTAGGTACCGACTAACGGGAAAATATCAAGGTATCGCGACAGTTTGCTCAATACCGATGCAAGGAATGTTTTGGCCGTTATGGGATTCAAGATAAGAAATGAGAAACAACCATTGAGAAGACATTAGTGGTCATTTGTGGTTGATATGCATGAGACAAAGGTGATGACTGACGCACTCTAACCGTTGTCACGTCATTTTGAACAAATTATCAAACTGACCCAAGAAAAAAAAATTGTGTGGAAACTGCTCTCTGGCGCCTTGTAAGGTAATTGCGATGTGTGTACTTCACAGCCTGTTTGTGCAATGTAAATGTCTCTAAAAACACATCAACTACCAAGTTTCTAAACACAACAGAGACGAATAGGACTTTCAGTACCCTTCAAGCTTGGGTTTGCTAGTTGCCACGCGTCCCACCAGGGGTGACTTTTGAGCTTTGGGTTACCATCACACTTAAGTGATCTCGCATTTTTGGTTGGTTATTCTTTGAATAATCAACCTGTTTTCATGCAAAAATCAATGTCTCCAATTTAGAAAAAAAAAAAAAAAAAAATCTGGGCGTTTTAAGGTGGCAAGATCAAAATTGGCAAATGTCTGTCCGCTGTCCATGCCGACTTTGGTAGTAGAAATTTTTCTAAAAATCTGAAATTTGGTAAGGGACCCGTTTCCGGTTCTAGTTGGTCCTCGAAACTTTTCAGCCCAATCGGACCAAATTTGGGCGGGGTAGGGGTCAAAATGTGTATTTCAAAAAATGGATTTTTGGGTTTTTTTGGAATCTAGGTGTATGGGGTATCATTTTCCACTAAATTTTTGACCCTGAATCGATTGGAATGGACTTCTTTTGTCTACACATGAGTTACAAACTTATTCTATGAATCTGATACGTTCGCTCCTGTAATGAAAAAGTACAACGAAGCGAAAAATCCAGTTAGCGGATCGTAAAAGGTCACAACAGTGTAACTGTACATCAAAAGTGGGATGCAGAGCTCTTGTGAACCAACGAATCACGACAGAAAGTATCAAGTCATCCGAGCGGGCGGAATTTAGGACTTTAACGACGTTGCGGTCTTAACTGACACATTCCAAACTGATTGGGTGGCTCTTCCCACACGATTCAGACACCACTTCCAATTAGGTAGGCATAGGCTTCTGACCTCATTAGTACCACTTTGTAATCAGTGTTGAGAAATGACGAAACCTAATCTCGATTAGGTGCTCAGTTGTTCCATAATATTCAACTATTGCCTAAGGAATTGTACATTATGGGACACCTTTGAAGACAATATACCGTATTATAGTGTAATTACAGTAACAAAATACAAAAGTGGTTGTGGTTGAACTTTCTTGAAACGAAATTGCCTCTCCGGTTGTCACCTTCAGTTGATTGTATCGCATTTGTGATTGCAAAGGCTACTGTGACGTCACTCGTACCACTCATCTTATCATGCTATCAGCGGCTTAAGCGCTTTGTTGCACGACCCTAGTGGTATTACGAAACCTAAGAATCTCCTACTGCAAGAATTACATCAACATGGGGGAGATATGAAGCATTAAGGTTAGAAAGGGTCCTGCTAACCGTGACTTTTTGACCAGAAATCTCGAAAACACATTCGAAATGGGTAGATAGGTACCCATTTTGACCCATAACCTCATCCAGAGGGCGCCAATCGTCCCGGGACCCATTTCATTGGATTCAGCGTCCGAAATTTAGTGAAAAATGATACTCCACACGCCTAGGTGCTATTAATAACGAAATTACATATTCAAAATGGGTAGATAGGTACCCATTTTGACCCATAAACTCTTCTGGGGGGTGCACCAATCGTCTCGGGACCCATTTCATTGGATTCTGCGTCCAAAATTTGATGGAAAATGATACCCCACACCCCTAAATCGCCAAAAATCTCGAAAAGCCATTCTTCAAAATACACATTTTGACCCCCAGCCCGCCAAAATTTGGTCCGATCGGGCTGAAATGTTTCAACTGAACAAAACCAATGTCGATGCTTCATTCTTAATCGATTTCACGGCACATTTTGTATTTTGAATCTCCACCAACGCGGGGAGAGTGTCATATCAATCATTTATTTAGGGGTGATGATTTGTTGACCGCAGATGAGGAGATTAGAGAGGAGATGAAGACTTCCTCCATCAATCATATCGATAATAGTTTTCACAAACGGCAAACCAAACAGCAACAACAACACACAAATGGTGAAACAAGTTTCCGTAAAATATCAATTCGACTCGAATAATGGATTAAAATAGGCAGATTAAATCCCAGTTAGCTTTACAAGTATTTTAGAGGGCTCAAAAGCGATTCGGTATGTCCAAAGACCTGAGGCGCCCACAGTTAAGGTTTACATCTATTCCTTGTTCGTGTCATTGTTTCCAACGCGTACAGCCTTTCACGGGTGGTCGCGCGCGGGATATTACGACATGAGGACATTACCGAGTTGATGTCGACTTGGGATATAATTTTATCTTATTTTTTACATCTAACTTGACACCGAAGCGAACTTGGAATACTTAACGAAACGTAAATAAATCTTGGGTCGATTATGTTATCGTGAACGCAGACAATATCTCATGGCAGACTGGAAAAGGATAAAAAAACGCTGCAAATTCATACCAGGGTTGGTTATTCCTCGACCAGGGCAAGGAGACTAATTTAGACTCAGACCAGCGCATGGAAATTCACTTTTCATCATGGGGAAATGAGAAACAGTGGGGGTGCGAGTTTGGACCCATTCCAATCGATTCAGAGTCCAAAATTTAGTGGAAAATGATACCCCACACGCCTAGGTACCAGAAATCTCGAAAACACATATTCACAATGGGTAATAGATGTTAGATTCACATATGGTAGATACATGGTAGATTCACCTGTCCCAATGAGTTCACTTCCATTGACAAATGGAGAACTGGCAAACATTTATAATTTGCTTAATAATAATCCACAATTTTTCTGACTTTTCTTTTATATTTATATACTTGTACCAACTCATTGCTATCGCTTTAATACTAAACAATTTCCTGATTCAGGTGGGTTGAGTTGCAATGTCCTTTTCAAACAAGGAATCGAGTGAGTTCCTGACCAACTGCCGCACACTCGTGGTTTTCCTTGTAATTCCACATGTGACCTCGAAAACACAATTTCTTTCACGGGCGGAAGAATATTAAAACAACGAGATGATTTTTATTTTATTTTTGTCTGTACGATTGCACGAATGTATTATTCTAAATAAAATAAAAAGGCACAATAGGATGGTGTCGAAGATGTACTCATCTCATCAAGGACCACCGAGCACGAATCGAGAAGGAAGTGTTCAAAGCCTGCGACGGCATTGACCTTGATCGAGGGCCCTCGGGTCCGAGGGTTCACTAAATTATTCAAGGATTCTTTTATATTAGCGGGCTTTGATCGAGTATCTTCACAACTTCGTCGTACCGTTAACCGGAGCTCGATTTATTGCTACTTGGACGGGGCAAACCACAATGCTGAACCCAGAACGAGAGGGATTTCAGAAATCAAACAGTATCATTGTTTTGTCTGGAATGGTGTCTTAAAACTGATTTGAGGACCGTTGGTGACACATTTTTCAGTTCAGGAACCTCCAATCTTCACAAATGTTCCTCAACATGACGTTATGACCAAAGCTGCTCTGTCTGAACCGTTCAGTTCCGTCTGGACACATGAAGTTTGCTCGACACATGCGGACAAAGGCATCCTCAGTGCTCAGAGTGATTGCAAGAAGCGCATTCACAAATGTCCCAAGATGGCAGTGCTGCAAGAATATCCTTCTCATAAGGCATTGGCCACTCCAACCTACTGAATGGCAATATGGTTGTTGGTCATAAGTTTGTCCATTGCAAGGGATCCACCATGTAAGGAGGCCTACAGGGAACTGCAATGGCCTACCAGTGGGTTGATTTCTGTAGTGTTTGTGCTGGCCAGCAGGCTCGCTGCAAGGATTGCTTCTTTCTGCTTCTTCCTAATTGAGCCAGTGCGCATGCACAGCTGTTTTTGGTTAGTATCTTTCCAAACCATGTTATGAGTTTGTCACCACTGATAGGAGCCAACCTATACCAGTATTTTGGATACAGGACCTGTTCTACATGAGTTGGAGAACACTCTCTCATTGAAGTTGGACAAAACCTTCATTCATGGCGCAAATGTCCAGTCTGCAGACCATTTGCGTGAATAAAGCATTCTTTAGCAGCATTATGGTTGTTGGTCATCAGTTTGTCCATTGCAAGGGGGGATGCACCATGTAAGGAGGCCAACAGGGAACTGCAATGGCCTAACAAGAGGTTGATTCCTGTAGTGTTTGGGCTGGCCAGCAGGCTTGCTGCGAGGATTGCTTCTTTCTCTGCGTCTCTAATTGCGCATGCACAGCTGTTTTTAGTTATATCTTGCCAAACCATGTTATGTGCTTGTGACCACTGCTAGGAGCCATCATATACCAATTTTGGATACAGGACTGTTTTACAGAGTTGGAGAACACTCTCTCATAGAAGTAGGACACAGGCTTCATTCATGGCGCAAATGACCTGTCTGCAGACCATTTGCGTGGACAAAGCATTATTTAGCAGCTTTATGGTTGTTCATCATCAGTTTGTCCATTACAGGGGGGAGGGGGGGGATATACCATGTAAGGAAGCCAACAGGGAACTGCAATGGCCTAACAAGGGGTTGCTTTCTGTAGTGTTTGGGCTGGCCAGCAGGCTCGCTGCGAGGATTGCTTCTTTCTGCAGTTAGCACATTCTGTTGGCCTGCTTTATATTGTAATCATTTCTACAGCAATCAAACTGTCAAAAGATGCCAAAAGATATTCTCATTCAAAACTCCTCAATACATTCTGATGAACGAGTGTATATATTCCTAATTGAGCCAGTGCACATGCACAGCTGCTTGTAGTTAGTATCTTGCCAAATCATGTTATGAGTTTGACCACTGATAGGAGCCAACCTATACAAGTATCCATGATACAGGGCCTGCTCTTCAAGAGTTGAAGAACATCTCTCATAGATGTTGGACAACGGCCATTCATGGGGCAAATGTCATGTGTGCAGATCATTTGGGTGAACAAAGCTACTGTAACATTACCACCTGTTATCAGAATAAGTTACAGGTGGATTGGAAAAAGAGTGAATTTTCTAAAAGTTTTTACAATACTTACAAGTTTCTGATATTGTTGCAGGTT
>CM033998.1:44561168-44812580 GCA_019603395.1 Cyrtorhinus lividipennis
TTAACTTAAAAAAACAATTTTGAAGAATCTCGCTCAAGACTCGCTTCCATTTGCGTTGCTCTTACGCCAAAGGCGGTTGGAAACTATTTGATGTGCTTTACTCGATTGAATCTGGCGGATAATTCGACGATACCTGAAATGGCGCTCATGTTTTTCATACTACAATAGGAAAGCATTTGTATTACATTTCTAACGGATCAGTATGATGTTAAATACGAATTGATAATACATTAACTTCGATACTCAGACTATCCGTATGATCGTTTCCTTCTCATGAGGCCTTGAGAGCTGATTTTTGGCTGGTTATTCCTGAATAATCTGCCAAAATGATGAATTTTGAAAAATGGATTTTCGCTCGATTTCCGCGAGTTACGGGTGTGGGGTCATTTGTTCAATATTTGGGACTGAATCCAGGTGAGGTCTCAGGACGATTGCCCCACTGGAAGTGTATGGTCAAAATGGGTACTATTACCCATTTCAAATATGTGTTTTTGAGATTTCTGGTACGTAGGCGTGGGGTATCATTTTCCACTAAATTTTGGACCCTGAATCGATTGAATGAGTCCCATGCTTCCTGGTCCAAGAAAATCAACCCCGGAATGAATTTGCGCGGTTTTTCGTGGTATCCTGAATTGATCGTCATAATCGGCCCCGATTGTGGTATTGTTTTTTGAACGTGTGATGATAGAACAAAAACGCTGCAAAGTCTTTACACGGGTTGGTTATTCCTCGGACCAGCGCATGGAGACTCATTTTTTTCAACATGGGAAAAATGGTGATAACGTGGGTGAGAGTGGGTCTAGGACAATTCCATCGATTCTAGCGACGCAAAATTAGTGGAAAATGATACCCCACACGCCCAGGTACCAGAAATCTCATAAACACATTTAAAATGGGTAATATATACCCAATTTGACCCATAACTTCTTCTAGTGGGTGCCAATCGTCCTAGACCCACTTCATTGGATTCAGCTTCCAAAATTTAGTGGAAAATGATACCCCACTCGCCTAAAATCTCGAAAATCCATTTTTCAAAAAACATTTTGACCCCTACCCCGCCCAAATTTGGTCCATCGGGCTGAAAAGCTTGGAGGACCGTCCTAGGCCGGGAACAGACCCCTGACCCAAATTTAAGATTTTTAGAAAATTTTCTACTACCAAAACGGCGTGGACGGCGGACGGACATTGACCTTTTTTGATCTAGACATCATGAAACGTCCAGAAAAAAATTTTGAGCCGAATCGGAGAGGTTGACCATTTGCATGAAAACATAGGTTGATTATTCAAGGAATAACCAACCAAAACGCTGCAAATTCTTTCGCCGGGGTTGGTTATTCCTCGGACCACCAACATGATCCAGCGTCCAAAATTTAGAGGAAAATGATACCCCACACGCCTAGGTACCAGAAATCTCGAAAACACACATTCGAAATGGGTAAATAGATATCCATTTTGACCCATAACCTCTTCCGGTGGGCGCCAATCGGTCTGAGACCCGTCTCATTGGATTCAGTGTTCAAAATTTTGTGGAAATAAAACCCATTAAAAAAAAAAAAAAAAACATTTTCTCCATGCTCCTGGTCCGATGAATAACCAACCTTTGTGAAAGCAACCTTTCCACTTTCAAATTATGAAGACTTCTCCGTTTCAGTAGGTTTTGGAAATCAGCCTCACCATCTTACCGAAGCCAATACGAGCACGACTTCATCCACTGGATCATCAAAGAAACAATGATCAAGTACATTTTCAAAACAGAGTTTATATCGCATTATATACAAAATACAAAACTAGGTACAAAAGGTACTCATAACAAGAAACATAAAACTAACGGATCGTTCAACGGCTGAATCGAGGTTTAGACTTTACCAACATATTTGTGATATTGATTGTAATTGTGGAGAAGGGTTTTGAAAAGTTCCTGCGAGGCGGGTGGTAGAGCGAATGTCAGGTAGGAAATCCCATGTTCGTCGCAAATTCCCAAAAACGCGTTGATCACATTCGTATATTTCATCTAGAAAGAACGTAAGAGGGCAATTTGTAATAATTTGAAAGGAGAAATACTGGGCGCAAGTGGTAGGTAGGTAACCGTTCATTTTAACCATGGAATTGTTGTTTATTCTCTATTTCTACGTACCTTGACTTCTGAATAAGTGGATTTCGTTCGAGTATGGCGATGACGTCGGCAATCATGAATTCTGCGAGACGAGAGAAATCTCTCTGACGTTTGACTAGAGTCTTTGCCACCCTGAGCAAAGGTAACATGACAAATTAATGCAGAGAAAAGTGATGTTGTCACTGATAACAGGCACTTTTGCCTTGAGAGCACTTGTTCTTATCATGATAACCACAGGTTGATGTCAAAGAAACCGGTTACTCTCCACCTTTCAAGTTTATCTGCACATGGAATGGCTTTGTCTAAGTGTTCAGACTCTGTATGGCTGATCTTCGCCAGGCAGTCCATGTAGGACTTGTATATAGGAAGGTACGTGTGAAGTCTGTCCAAGATAAGGGCGTTCCTGAAAAGGTAGAGACCGAAAAGTGCGTCGATAGCCAACGCCAGATGGTCCAGAGGAGCGACGGGTAGGCTACGTCGAGAGGAACTCGCTGAAGGCAGACGAGGAACGTATCCAGAATGGCTGGTTTCAGATCGACCTGCAGCAACAATACAGCAATGTAGGCCAATTGCCAGAGGGAAAATGATTCAAAGTGATCTCCAAAGACAAGGCATTCTTACAGCTGTAGCAGACGCTATATTGGCGACAAATATCAGCACAGGTTTGATCGACGTGGCTCCCTGGTTGTCTGTCCATCGTTGAATCAAACGACGAGTGATTTTCCCAACTTTTCGAAAGCTTCCAATCTGATTTTGCTTTTGTTGTGGCTGATCAACGACGCCATCAACGAGCTCCACACTTCCAGCAGTGGTCCAAGTTTTGAGTCCTCTTTATTTGTCACGGCACTGCTCTGTAATGATAGAGAAAATGTTGATTCGATATGTCTTCACTAATTTCCTTCACCACCTTGTAGATGTAACCATCCGAGAAGAGAGAACTTGCGGAGCCTCAAGATATAATGATCCCATTCATGGTCCTCGTCTGTCACTACTCCGAGCATACTCGCTCCAGAGCAGGACAGAAGCATACACAAGTCATGATCATAAGCCTTCAGCACAGCAGACATGGAACATCATTGAACCGACAATTTTTTGTTGGGATTTGCTAGAAACTAGGTAGGTACTTGATTTTTTTGCTCATTTAGGCTCAAATGGTTATTGCACAGCCACTTGAAAGTACGATTAGCATCACATTTAGCTATAGCAAATACTTCCTCCAACGTATTCCCTTCACCTGAAATGGCATTATCATCAGCAAACAGTACGAGGTCCTGTGGGGACCAGATTCCCATTTTGGTTAATAAAAATCTAAAAGAAAATTGGAGCTAAGGTTCCACCTTAAATTACTCCAAATCCTTTATGTCTTTCAGAACTGTCAGTGATGTTGTTCCTATTTTTGCTTACACTCTTTAACAACCGAATCCTGGAGGAGATTTCCCATTTATCCTTGATATAATTAGGTAAGCCAAGACTAGCGACTTAAAGCAACAATTAAATTAAATCCAATTGACTTACGACTTGACCAACAAGGTCAGACATGATCAATGTGAACTCGTCGTCTGAACAAGAAGTAATAACAAGGTCACTCTGGCTTGGAATTTTGGATGTTGGCTGTTTTTCATCAGCAGTTTCCAAGCCTCCAGAGCATAGACTCCTGAATTGTCTCATTCTTGAGTTGCCTTTCGTATAAAATCACAGTTTCAATGAGGCCAAATCCTTGCGCAGGATCCAATGCCTGTGGGGAGGAAAAGAAACAAGTGAATAAAAACGTGTCATTCAGACAGAAAAAGCTGCAAATTCATCCACAGTGGTTAGTTGGAGCAGGAGTGAGGGGAACAGTGGGTGTGAGTGTCCTGTACTCGTTACAATGGGAAAACGCTGCAGATTCTTTCAAAGGGGTTGGTTATACCTCGGACCATGGAGACTCATTTCAATCGATTCAGCATCCATAACCTCTTCCGGTGGGCCCAATCATTCTGGGACTCGTTTCATTGGATTCAGCGAAAACACCTATTCAAAATGGGTAGATAGATACCCATTTTGACCCATAACTTCTTCCGGTGGTGCCAATCGTTCTGGGGCCCGTCTCATTGGATCAAGCAACCGAAATTTAGTGGAAAATAATACCCCACACACCTAGATCGCCAAAAATCACAAAAACCCCTCCAACTATTCAGGCGCGCGCCCCTATTTCTTCCTACCCATCACTTTAGCACTAGTAGGTTACGCTGACTATATTGGGATATGGAGAGCATTCAATGGCCATTCAAATCCCTTTGATGGGATTTTCCTCGAATAATCAACTATGTTTTGGTTATATTGTTGCGAGCTGGCACCTGTGCCCATCAAATGGGGCTGCCAGGATCAACGACCTGTGGAGGCTAAGGGAGTCATTTCGAGGAATTGTGCGTTGTATCGAATTGGCTGGAACCTTCCTGTTCACTTGAGGCAACACGTCGAGTTTCCCAGAACCAGGGAAGGTTTGAGAACGTTCTTGGCCAGGCAGCAGGTATAAAACGACCCAGGAACGCCAGCGGAGTTCAGTTCAATCGGAGTCCGGATATAAACGCTTCGTGTTATAAATCGTGCCGTGTTTATAAATAGTGCGACAACAGCTTTACAACTGTGTATTGTGATTGTATCATTGTGTAAGTGCACAAATGTGAACAGTGTATTCAAGCATACAGTTGTAATAAATTATTGACAAAGAATATAAATCGTTACATTATTTTAGCCTGATGCTAAAAATGTTCAAAAAACTTACACATAAACGCAAATAATCATTCAATTGGCTACGAATGGAGGGTGAACCAAAGTCATTCTTCAGTTTTAACTGCAGCTTCAAAACAGTCGAGTACGTAGGGAGAAGATCCATGGATGGAGGCTCATTTTCCAGAATGGGAGTAATGAGACGGACCAGAGTGTTCAACATTTCGTCTTTGTCGATGGGTGGAATGGCAGGCTCTTCTTCCTCATCATTCTTCTTCTTCTTCTTGGCTTTCATCTGAAACGAAGGGAAGTTTGGAGGTTGTTGAGGTAAGGAGGCTACTATGCAGGGTGTCCCCAAGTTGTTCCCCCTCCCCCATCATAAAATTTCCCAAATGGAAGAAAACAAAAAATTTTCTGTTATGAATCTTTTATTTTCCTTTCATGGATCTCAAATATCATATTTGCGCGCTTTGGGCAACCATGCGCAAGTGACACCAACATTCTTATTGTAAATGGGAACCCCAAATTTTCATATATAGCAGATTTGGATTTTACCGAAAATGTAATTAAAATATGATCCCTGGTTGGTTATTCAAGGAATTCAAGGAATAACGAACCTACGTTTTTCTGCGAAAAAGTCATGTCAGATTCAGCCCAATTTTTTTTTTCTGGGCGTTTTAAGGTATCTACATCAAAATAAGAAAGTGTGCGTCCGTAGAAACGAAAATATATAGTAGGAAATTTTATAAAAATCTGAAATTCAGAGGCTTTTACGGCTCAAGTTGGCCCTCGAAACTTTCAAAATAAGACTTAAAAAAATGAATTTTCGGAATTTCGGCGTTCGAGGCGTGTGGGATATCATTTTCCACTAAAATTTGGACACTGAATCGATTGGAATGAGTCTCCTTGCTCCTGGTCCGAGGAGTTGTATGGAGGACAACCGGTTGTGCGCTACAATTTTTTTCACAGGAGTTGGTTACTCCTCGAACCTATAGCATAGAGACTCCATTCCAATCGATTTGGCGTCCAACATTTAGTGGAAAATGATACCCCACACGCCTAGATACCGGAAATCTCAAAACACGTTCAAAATGGGTAAATAGATACCCATCCGGTGGGCACAAATCGGCCCAGGACCCGTCTTATTGGATTCAGCGTCCAAAATTTAGTGGAAAATGGTACCCCACACGACCATTTTTCGAAATAAATATTTTGACTTACTGCCTTTAATTACCTTATTTTACTTCCATTTGGACAATTTTAGGAGAGAGGGGGCACAACTCATGAGACATCCCTGTATAACATGATATTGATGATTCCTCACTTGATGAATCCCTTCGAGGACGCACGTTGTCTGCCAAATGTCAGACACGGTTGGGTTAGAAACAGCTCGTATCAGGCGTTTAGCTGTTTTCTTGTCGTGCAAAGACTCCTCGCAAATCCGTCGGACGAGAGTTTTGAGAGAACCAAACCCAATTCCTCTCAATGAGAGAAATTTTACAAGCATTCCAGTGTTCAGTCCAGTTGTCAGCGCACGCCCGCAGTGGTCATTGGGGTTGCTCACAGATCCTTGAAACAAAAAGAAGGTACAGTTGACAACGACGCTCAAATCGCACGAAGGAAGAATGAAAGGATGTTCACACAAAAAGTGAAATTTTATACACATCTTTATTAAGCCAATTGATTTATTAATGTGCTTTTAATCTTTTACTGAGTCTCAATAAACGAACAACGAGAAAATCGAAAATACTGGTTACACTTCCGGTATTCTTCCACATAATTTAGAAAATCATTACTTTTCGCCGAAAGGGCTAAGGCACATATGAGATTTGAACTTGAGAGTTGATTCAGTCAATTCAGCTATATTAGCGGAAGCATCTATCATAACCAACACATATTTACTGCAGCGCTGATGTTTGACGCAAAAACGCATCATCTCCAATATTGGCAATAATGAGATTTTTTCGTACCTCCCATTTTTTATATGCTCTTGCCAATGGTGAAGTCCAAATCCTTTCTCTCAATCCCAACAAATGTTCAATGATGACGTGTCACCGCTTGCTGACCCCATTTTTTGTACCCTTATAGCATCAATGGTGTTGCTCTTGGACGTCCCTCGGTAGTCTCTGACCTTGGTGTTCTTTTGGACAGGCAGCTGATCTTCAATGAACACATTGCCCAGGCATCTTCTGGACCTATGCGTGCCCCCTCTACCGGGCTATTTCCAGGCTCACCTCGAGTACGCTTCCATTGTCTGGTGCCTCATACGAACGCTATGTGAATCAGCTCAACAGGGTGCACCGTGCATTCCCTCGTTACCTGTCCCTCAGGCTTAGGATCGGTCGTGAGGATGTAGACTACAGTGCCCTAAATCACCAGTTTCACCGGCCTCTTGGACATGTCCTTCATACACGGTGTCTTCTCTCGGCGCATTGATGCCCAATCCTTGGCACAGTTTGGCCTGCGGGTGCCTCGAGTTGGCCTGCGCTCCTGCGATTTGTTTGCTGTGAAATGTTTGCCCACCAACTACATCCGTTCTCGACCTCTCTGCCGACATCCTAGAATGGCTAAGCTGCCGACGGCCAAGCATGAAGAAGACATGCTCTCGATCTACCTCCGCTCTCTTTGGTCTCGTCTCACTGATGTCTTATCGCTCCCCTGACTAGTCTTTAGTGTTTCCTTTTATGATGTTGAACTTTTATCACTTTAATTTTACGTATCTCCAACCCTGCGTGCGAACTTTTTTTTTTCTTCTTTTCTGTAATCGGGCTCGTCCCCTTCATGTCTAATAAATAAATAATGTTTTATTTAGAAGGGGCGGTAATTCCCACCCTTAAAATTGAAAAATTCTTAAATGTGAAGGTAGAACGCCTTAACGTCGACTCTGTCAGGCTAACTGGGGATGTTGGCCTGAACGGGAAATCCTCTCCGGATATCTTCAATCTTCACGCCCAGGTCAGGACAGGGTCTGTGAGCCGTGGTTAAGGCAGCTGTCCTAGAGGAGAGGGAACCTCGATATAAAAGTCTCCTGGCCCTCCAGGTTGGGGGTTGGGCATGGGGCTAACAACCCCATCCCGGAAAAACTAACAAACGTTTCGGAACCAACAAGCAACACAAACCCGGCTGATCTACATGGCATTGGACCTAGGCGAAGCAAGAATTCGAATGATGGCAAGAACGACAAGAGCCTCCACAGAAGAATATAGACGTAAAAGAAGGGAGGCAGACCGTGTCTGCCGTAGAAAGAAGAGGGCACATGAAAAGAGGGAGATAGAGGAGTTGGCTGAAGCCGCTGAGCTACCAAACTCAAGGAAGTTTTACCGGCGGACTAAAGATATTAAGAAGGGGTTTCAGCCGCGAGCAGTGTTCTGTAAGGACAAAGAAGGAAACTTCCTTGGGAGCCAGGAGCAGGTGTTGGACCGTTGGGCCCAATACTTTCGGGAGCTGCTTAATGTGACGGGCAGTGAGCACACAGATGGTACCGGAGATGTTCAGGCTATGTTAGATAGGGAGAACGAGGTATTAATACCCCCACCAACCCGTACAGAAGTAGTTGAGGCCATTAAAGGTCTTAAGAACAATAAGCCACCAGGGGAGGATGGCATCACTGCAGAGATGATAAAGTATGGTGGAGAGCAGCTAGCCTCTAATATCCATGAGCTGATCCTAAAGGTGTGGGAAACCGAGGCGATGCCAGATCAGTGGAATATGGCGGTGCTTTGCCCGATCCATAAGAAGGGGGATAAGGCTGTGCCGTGGCATTGCTCTTCTCTGCACCGTGTATAAGATCTTGGCAAAGATAATTGCAAAGCGGCTGAATCACTACACGGAGGAAGTCCTGGGGGATTATCAGTGTGGCTTCAGAGCCGGCAGGTCCACGACAGATCAAATCTTCATTGTCCGCCAACTCATGGAGAAATGTTACGAATACAATGTAAACATTCACCAGCTGTTCGTGGATTTCCGCCAGGCATACGACTCGATAAGAAGATCGCGACTTTATCAGGCCATGGATGAGTTGGGTGTCCCCCGGAAACTGATTCGCCTTGTGCGGATGACACTCGCCAATACCAAATGTAAAGTTAAGGTGGGCAGTGGGCTCTCGGGTGATTTTGAGGTTGATCAGGGCCTGAGACAGGGGGATGCCTTGTCAACCATTTTGTTCAACCTAGCTCTCGAAAAGGTCATGAGGGAAGTGGAACTGAGCAATCCTGGAGGCACTCTGTGCAACCGGATGAGTCAGAACCTCGCATATGCGGACGACATTGATATGTTGGCAAGGAACCTTGGAGAGCTTGAGGGTGGTCTTCGGAGACTGGAGCAAAGCGCAGAGGAAATGGGTCTGTCCATTAACCGCCAAAAAACCCACTACATGTTCTCAACGAGGCGGGAAGAGGTGCATAAACCAAACCGCATTACGTTGAATGGTTCCTCGTATGAGCGCACCTCAACCTTCAAATATCTGGGAACTCTTCTCACCGAGGACAATAGCATGAAAGAGGAAATAAGAGCACGTGTTGCAGCTGGCAACCGATGCTATTTTGCCCTGGGAAGAGTCTTTCGAGCCCGAGCCCTCAGCAGAAACCTTAAACTCATGGTGTACCGAACTATGGTGAGGCCTGTGGTACTGTATGGCTCAGAAACATGGACCATGACCAGCGCCGACGAGGAATTTTTGAAAAGATTCGAAAGGAAAATCCTCCGTAAGATTTTTGGCGCCAGATGTGAAAATGGTCGCTGGAGAATCCGCACAAATCACGAGTTGTGTGTTTTGCTGTATGGAAAGCCAGACATAGTCGCCGAAATAAAGGCGAACCGAATAAGATGGATTGGTCATGTGGAGAGGATGAGCGGAGATCGGGCCGTGAAGAGGGTATACCGAGGAAAGCCGGGAGGTCGCCGACTGAGGGGAAGGCCGAGGAAGAGATGGCTGGACGACGTCGAGGACGACCTCCGGGGAGCAGGGAGCGGGAAGATGGAGGACCAGAGCACAGGATCGAGCTGATTGGCGGACTGTTGTTGAGGCGGCCAGGGCCCTACACTGGCTGTAGCGCCAGGGAGTAAGTAAGTAAGTAAGTATATCTTCAACCTGAGAAGCGATTTCTGGAAAACATGGTTTTTGGAGATAAAGCGCTTTCGACTAAACTGAACGAAATTTACAACAAACTAACTCAACTTCTACAGTTAGATGAGACGACCTGAAGCTTCTGTTTGATTGGCTGAGCGCCTTAAGTAGCGGTCAACTTGAAAACTTCTATGAGATGAGACTTACTGAATAGAACGTCAATCAATAAATTGTCCGCCTCAGGAAACGGTTGTAGCTGGAATAATACGGCGATAGTAGCCAGCGAAATGCAGTTTTGACTGAGTACAGAGAAGTGGTGGAGCGGCAAGGCGTGAAGGACTCGAACAAAACTGGAAATGAGGATGAAATGTTTGAATTAGTGGAAACCCAAGTATACTTTATGACACAGAGGAGACAAGACGCGTATGAATAGCGACACAAAGCATTATGATCATCCTGGACTCTCCCGCCAATTGAGTTTTGTATCTGAAGATGTAGCTTTCCTATCCCTTTGAAGCCTAACGACCTCCTGCAAATAACATAAAATTGGGAGGCTGTTTAGGGACATCCCACGCTGTTGGGGATGATTTTGTTCTCAGAAAACAACTATTACCATAACTATGAAAGGGGAAAAAGGTGTCAGATACACCAGAACTACTGTCCCCAAGTTCCCCAATTTCGGTAAGAACTTATTAAGGCATTTGAGCTCTATTGTCGGCCCCAAAAAACAGAAGAAAGCTAAGGTACCTGATGTCGACAAATTTCTTCTTTTCGTCTACAACTTGAATTGTCAGGTGGTCGTTGAGGGTCTTCTTTATTCCTCTGATTGAAGTCTCAATCTCTTCGGCTAAGCCGTCATCTTCAGTGATGAGAAGCGATAATTCATACTCGAGAAGATCAGCCACCGGAATTTGAGCCATTATGTCGCAGCCTAGAGTGTCACCTTCGTCTTGGACGAGTTGGGCCATCTTATTGAGGAGCTGAAGTCCCAAAGCCAATACGAGTCGTCTGAAATGAAATTCATTGGGATTTAACGCAGCCGTGAGAGAGAAAGCTACCCCTGATTGGGAGCTATAAAAGTTGCATTCACCTGTTTTCAATGAATTGATCTTTTCGAATAAGTTCTAGCCAATCGTCCTGACGATTGCCTAGAGAGTCTACCAATGTTCCAATCAATCGGACGACTTCGCTGGCTTGAAAAAGCGGAGCGAGATTGGTTATTTCCCTCCAGAGCCATTGCGGGTCCGAAATGGCCAAAAGCCGACGAGCGGTTTGTGTTCCTGGCCCCTCTGAACCTTCTTCAACTTGAGCGACGGCCTCGACTTTTTGTACCATCATTTGACACTACGGATCAGATTAAACGGGGTTATGTTAGTTCAGCAAGATTGGCAACGCTCCTGCCTTTGCCTTCAAGTACCAGGGCATGACGCCAGACGCCAAGCTTCGATGGGAAAAACGTGCTGATAGTAAGAGGGTCAAACTCGGCACAATACATAGAAGAACGAACAGGTTCATTGGACATTAAACGTAAGTTGGAGGCAATTTGAAGGCGTAAATGGGCATGCTACACTCAGATTTCAAGCAAAACATTGAATCCACTTCTTCACCCCCTTCTCCTGACATTGAGAAAGATTTCAAAAATAACCTCAATACCTACTCACCAAACTACGATGGGCAGCGCAGCCTACGTGGTCTGAAATGCTCTCTCCTATCCTTTTCCAGGCAAGCGGAGTCAGATAAGGATGAACGTAAGAGAAATTAAAAGGCTCTAAATCTTCATCACCAGCGGGCTTCATTGGCGCGCCTTCGTACTCTTCCATCATCAATTGAACAGCTCCAAATGCGTGGCAAACGTTGAGAAATGATTGCAACAATCGATCGTGCTAGAAAATCACAGAGTTTGCAAGTTGAGTGAAAATTGAAAAAATTGTAAATTACCTGATTTTTGGATTAACTGTTCACCGCTATTGGTGATGAACTACAGCAAGGTTAATCTGACAGCGCATGCGTATTGAGAACACACAATCAACAAAGCCATTGCTTTATACGAAACGCATTATTCATAATTCTAGATTCATCTAGCTTGTGCGCCAAATCGCATCATTTTCGACTTCTCCTAAACGGGTGAGTAGATTTCTCAAAAATATTAAAGTACATAGCAGCGGCGCCAGTATCATGAACATTGGAACTTTTTTTTCTTTAATAATTTTTTTTACCACAATTTTTTATTGTAATTGGGCTTGTTCCCGTAATTGTAATGAATAAATAAATTAATTGATTCATAATAAAATTCCAACAATTCCAACAATTAGAATTCTTGGCAATAACGGACGTCGAAACCCGACCGAGAAACTTTCTGTTAGACCTATCTAGCGACTCAGATGGGAATTGAAGCACGTAAGACATTTCTTTGTGGTTTTTGGTTGGTTATTCCATGAATAATCAAACCATGTTTTCATGCTCAAGGTCATGGAAGGGTCGACCATCTCTGATTGGCCCAAGAAATTTCATGATGTCAAGACAAAACCTCGGACCAGGCGCATGGAGCCTCATTTCTTCAACATGGGGGGAATGGGAAAAGCAGTGGGTGCGGCGGGTCCCCGACCCATTCCAATCGATTCAGGATCCAAAATTTAGTGGAAAATGATACCCCACACGCCCAGGTACCGGAAATCTCGAAAACACATATTTAAAATGGGTAATATACACAATATGACCCATAACTTCTTCCAGTGGGCGTCTATCGTTCTGGGACCCATTTCATTGGATTCAGCGTCCAAGATTTAATGGAAAATGATACCCCACACGCCTAGGTATCAGAAATCTCGAAAACACATAATCAAACGATGCTAATTCTTTTCACAGGGTCGGTTATTCCTTGGACCAGGACCATAGGGAGAGTGGGGAAAACAGTGAGTGTGGAGTGCCCCGGACTCATTCCAATCAATTCAGCATCCAACATTTAGTGGAAAATGACACGCGAAACGCCTAGGTACCTGACAAACTCAAAAACCCACATTCAAAAGTGGTAGGCTGCTGGTACCCATTTAACCCAAACCCACCTCCCTCAGGAGCCAATCGGTCCGGCATCCATTGCAATGGCGTCAGCGTCCAGAATTCATTGGAAAATGATACCTCATACGCAAATAAGACCCTAAAACGATGCAAATTCTTCCACATGAGTTGGTTATTCCTCGGACCAGGAGCATGGAGACTCATTTCAATCGATTCAGCGTCCATAACCTTTTCCAGTGGGCGCCAATCGTTCCTGGTCGATTTAGGGCAATTTAGGCGTAAGGGGTATCATTGTCCACTAAATTTTAGACTCCACTCTGACTCTGATTGTATTTTCCGGACTCCTAAGTACGAGTAGTAACCAACCCTAGTTAAAAAAGTAAAGTAAAAGTAAAGTAAACAAGGACTTTCACCTTGGATTTTCGTCCGACTACCTTGGTCAGGTGTCGCGGACGTCGTCAGCCGTCCTCCAAAGAGGATCGTAAATTGATCTGACGATTTCGCTCGTGGCTACTTATTGCCTCACCCCCTTAAGTGAAGAGGACGAATATGAGGGTCAAGACAAACAAGTTGCTCTAGCCAGGATTCGAACCCTGGCCGCTCGGAGTACCACCTAGTTAAAGAATTCGCAGCGTTCTAAACAATTTGGTTCGGAGTAATTATATTACACTGCTTTTGATTGGTTATTCCTTGAATAAATAACCTAGGTTTTCATGCAAAATGTCAACCTCTCCAATTCGGCCCAAAAATTTTTTTCTGGACTTTTTAAGGTGTCTAGATCAAATCTCAGACCAGTCGCATGGAGATTCATTTCTTCAACATGGGGGAAACAGTGCGTGTGCGGGGTCCCGGACCCATTCCAATCAATTCAGGGTCCAAAATTTAGTTGAAAATGGTACCCCACACGCCTAGGTACCTGAAATCTCGAAAATCTATTTTGACCCTTTGATTTTGAAATCTCTTCGTTTCCCCCATTTTTCCCATGTTGATGAAATGAGTCTCCATGCGCCTGGTCGGAGGAATAACCAACCCCTGTGTTGCAGCGCTTTCAATAATTGCTTAAAGAGGCCCTCCACTCTTTAACAGAAGTTTAAAATGGTAACATAATCTCATGCATATTATATCGATGAGTTCATCAACATTAAAACCCAATACTAAATGTCCCACTGAAATAAAATGTGAAAAGACTTACGTGAACATCAACCAAAATATTCCCGATCCTTTCCAAGACTCCTCTCAAATCCTCGAGAAGAACGTTGAATTTGAATTTGATGTTGTCGGGCACGCTATGGTCGGCCATTTTCACGCTGAACAAGAGCTGCCTTAAAAATTCGCTCGTCACTTCCGTCATGACAGTTACCGCCATGTCTGCGAAGAAGGAACGACATGAGAAAATATCCACCAAAGAGCATCAGCTCGATTTCCTGAGTTACTAAGATCACATCAGGCGGGGTTGCAGGGCAGGAATGCAATAAATTATTGAATGTTGACAACTCACCAGTGCAGCTAGCTTCTAACATGCACAGAGTATCTTGCTGCAGATGATCTAACATGTCTTTGAACATCGTCAAAATTTGAGAGTTGGGAGCCGTGATCACCAACTCTGAGAAGTGATCGCTCACTTGTTGAGGCACGATAACGTCTAACGTGGTTTCCTCAAAAGAGTCTTTGGAACTCAGAGCGATTACGGCGTTTTTCAGGTGACCGAGGAGAGCAGACAGTAATTTTTGAGGGCGTTGAACTTGAAAGGACCCATCGAGCACAGTCTAGAAAAGAAAAAATACGTAATTGGTACGAAAATAGAGACTAAATTTTATTTTAAAATAGCGTCTACGTATGAATTTCATAAGGAGGGAACCTTGTAACTAATGTAAAACGCTGCTAATTCTTCCGAAAGGGTTCAATATTCATTAAAGCAAGAGTATGGGGATAACAGTGGGTGCCTATAGCTCATTCTAGACGGTTCAGCGTCTCAACTTTAGTGGAACATGATACGTCACACGTCTAGTTCCAAAAAATCTCGAAAACCCACTTTCAAAATAAGTAGGAAGGTACCCATTTTGACCCATACCCACCTCCGATGGGCTCCAATTGGCCTGGGACACATCCCAATGGATTCGATGTCCAAAATTCAGTGGAAAATGATACAGCACACGCCTATTTTCCAAAAAATTCAGTTTAAGAACAACCATTTTGAACAGAACGGACTAATAAGATTGAGGGCCGACTAGAGAAGGAAAGAGGTCGCTGAACAAAATTTCCAACTTCTAGAAAAAATTCCACTACCGAAACAGGGGATAAATATTTTTGTTTTAATTTTTTTCATCACTGTTATAATGCAATAGTTCAACCCCTCCGGGGTCTCCCCTCGCTCAAAAATTTGACAATTTGCGTTTTAAGATTCTAGATCAAAAAACCGAAAAGTCGGAACGCTGTCCGCTGTTTGTGGTAATACACAATTTTCTAAAAAATTGAAATTTTTGTCGCGCCCTTTTTCTGGCTTTAGTTGGTTTATGAAACTCCAGACCAATTTCGGGAGAGTAGGTTTGAAAAAATGTTTTTGGAACTAGATTCTCGGGAATTTGGCGTGAGGGGTATCATTTTTCACTAAATTTCGAACGCTGTATTTCATTTTCGGTTTTCTTCATGATCTTGCTCTACTGAATAATAAGCAGATACAAAGAGCTCATGACTACCGTGGTATACAATTATTTAACGGTCTACCCAGAGAACTACGCTCAATTTCAGAGTTAAAAACTTTTAAAGCCCGTCTTAAAGCTCACTACAATAATAAATATTTATAAGAGGTTCGACAATTTATTTTCGTTAAAGCCAGTAACATACTATATTTTTTTTTTTTTTTTTTTTTTTTTTGTTTTGCAATAATTTCCTACCTACCTAACCATATTATTATTGTTCCTGTACAACACATCTGGGCAATTATGTACATAGCAACCTGAAATAGTATTTATTTTATTTTTCATAATAGGTACCTGGGTAACCTCAGTACCGTTTACTAAAAACAATACAAAAGATATAAAATAGGTATTGAAGTACAACAACGATATAAATTAGTAATGATACATATACGACTAGGAATAATTTGATCGTACTTACTATCAACTCCTCCCCTCAGCTCAAGCATTGCTTATAGAGGGGAGTAGCGTTATAAAATATTGCTGTATTCATTGATGATTGTAAATAAATGCAGAATTAAAAAAAAAATAATAATAATAAAAAAAAGATTGTGTATAATCTTCCATTTTTTCTAAGAATATACTATTTCAATAGGAATAATGAGCAAGCCCCTTCTACTGAAATTTTATTAGCGAATACTACTATAGCTTACCTTCATGAGAGATGAATAGGGTAATAGAGAATCCGACGCTTTCTTTGATGCCATCACTTCGGCCAGACACTTTGCGCAGTTTTCAATGATCAGCGGGTTATACTTGAAAACATTCTCAGCCATGCGAAAAAGTTCGGGCGATAGAGCGGACAAATTGATATTGAGAGTGCCGACGACCAAAGACGTGAACCACGAATTCAACGAGAACCCGTCGTAGTCAATTGACAAAGGCACTTCAGATCGATCTAGGACGTCGACCATGTCCGCAATTATGTTGTACGACTCAATGTGATCCCAGTGTTTCAAAGGTTTCCACGTGATGGAAATCATCTTATCCACTTTACAACCAAGCAGCGAACACAAGGTTCGAAACACGTCGAACACCAATTTGGGTTGAGGATCTTTTTTCAATACTTCGATCGATGATACGAGTACTATTCTGAAGAGAGTCTTGAGAGTGTTCTTATATTTTGGCTTCAGTTTGGATTTTATAATCGAGATAAACTTGTGAGACGACGTTGGTTCACCTTCGGAATTCGTAGCGTCGTATTTCTTTAAGCAGAACTCGTCGAGAAACGATATATTATACAGGACAACCTGCAATAAAAACTCGAATGAGATACGAAAAGTAGATGAGGAACAAAGCTCTGATTCATATTAAAGAGAACACCACTAAAAACCGAAAATTTCGGGAGAAGTGCGGCCTGAAGGCCATTGTCACAGCAGAAATATTATATCAAATATCATCCAACATGATCCAAAGAAATAAGCTCTGTGCTATTCTGGGTTGTAAGAATCCAGAGCAGGACGGGTAAACCCTGAAAGTGTACTTGCTAGGTAGCGCTAGTACTAAAATGGGGCACAGAAGTAGGCCTATATTGAGATTGAGTGCTGGTTATAACACGCCAGATTTAGGTAAGAGATGCGGCTTATTGAAATTCACTCGTACAGGGTATGCCCAGAAGTATGCTTCTGTCGTCGTTAAAGACGACCTGAAGTACCAAGGAAGACTTAACATCAAAATAATCACACTAAGGAGTTCTAGGCTGTCCAATTAGATTATGAATTAACTCATACAAGTTGGTGCTAGTTGGTGCTACTTCGTCCAGAACCCACGCTCTTCCACTGACCAATTTGCTATAAATCTGACTCCAATGGAAATTCGGAGTAAAACTGGTATTGCTTACGAACATACAATGTAAATTCGGGTTATAGCTACCTAATCTACCTAATTCAATCACTCACTTTAACAAAAGTATCGACGATTTTGGAATGAAGGCTGTAGAATTCATCGTCGGGGATAATCGCTGCTGCTTCGCAAAGTGGTAAGAAAGTCAACATCAAAAACCCCTCTCGAGTCTCATCTTTGAAAAGGCTGTTCTTGTTGATGAAAGTCAAAAGGGTGAGCAGTTTAATTGCATCTGCAAACGACGAGCTCGACACAGCGGAAAACGCGTGCCCGAGGATTGAGCACAAATTGAGGACGTCACAAGCGAACCATCTTTGGAAATAGGGAACTTCCAACAACGCAATGGCTGTGCTGACGGTGGCGCAAGGAGTTTCTTCGTCTGAATCTTCTGGTGAAACTGAATGCAGAGCGAGGACCTGTAACAGAGAGTGCAACTCAAAATTGGCAGCTTGTTGGTGGTGACTCTTTTACTCAAAGATCACCAATCGGAAGGACCCTCAAGTCTAAACTTACAAATTTAAATATTGAAGTAATCGACATTAGATCCAAGAAATATTTTTGCGTCAAACATAAGAAACAAAAAATGGACATCATCCTAAAATGTTTGGTCGTTTCCTACACTAGGGGCTTGATAATGAGCCACACTGGGCACGTTGCGATACTTCGTAAGACAATTAGATCTCAGCCAAACAGACTTATCCTCAGGTTGATTCTCTGGTGCTTTCAAATCATGTCTAATGATATTTCAAGTAAACTGAAGCTGGAATAATCTTTTTTCTCTTTCTAATTTAATTGCATTCGGTTACAACTGATTACAATATTGTTCGGATTTGAATATAGTTCATGTTTTTCACAAAGCACGAGCACAAAACAACTTTGTTTTTGCATTTTCACGTCAAATTAGACGTTTTCCTATTTCAAGTAGGAGGTGGACGGAACATTAGTAACGGAACATAGTTTCACAACGCCGCAACGCTAGCTCGCGTGGATTCTGAAAATACCTACTCCGTGCAATATAACATGGCGAAGACATTCCACCCGTCCCTTCCAAATGCAATTGTTCTAAAAGTGCCTTCAATTTCATTTCCTTTTCAAATTGGGGGATTTTGTTTTGGATAGGAGTTTGACGGGAAAGATTCGTTTCACATTAGTTAAAAACGCCGCAACGCTAGCCCGCGTAGATTCTGAAAATACCTACTCCATGCAATATAACATGGCGAAGACATTCCTTCCGTCCCTTCCAAATGCCATTATTTTGTAGGTACCCATTTCAATTTCATTTCAACTCGGGGGCTACATGTTTTGGATTGGAGTTTGACGGAAGAAGTTCGTTTCACATTAGTTTAAAACGCCACAACGCTTTCCCGCGTAGATTCTGAAAATACATAACTACTCCATATATTATACAACATGGCGAACACATTCCACCCGTCCTTTCCAAATGCAATTGATTTGAAGGTGCCCATTTTAATTCCATTTCTATTTCAAATTGGGTTTTTTGTTTTGGATTGGAGTTTGACGGGAAAGATTCGTTTCACATTAGTTTAAAAGGCCACAACGCTAACCCGCGTAGATTCTGAAAATATCTACTCCATGCAATACAACATGACGAAGACATTCGACCCGTCCTTTCCAAATCCCATTTTTTTGACGGTGCCCGTTGATTCGTTTCATTTTTGCTGCTGCAAGGAGAGACGTTGAAAAATTTGTTCATTATTTTCCGTTTATTTTTAATTGTTGAATGTTAGGTATCACTCGCTAATTTGTTATTGTTTTCACTGAATTAAATAATGAATTTCTTTCATCCTCCAAGTTGATGTGTAAAACCCCCAATTTGACGAAAAAAATTGCACATCTTACATAAACAATCAGACATTAGCGAGCTTGGTCATTTCGGAAGTCATTTGACGCATTATTTTGACAGCATTGTATGATTTCTCTATTATTTTGAGCAGTGACCTGTAAGCCCAAAGTCTCAGTTTATTCTGGACGGACATTATGATCTCCTCATCAGCCAGTACATTTTTCTGAACTTTTTCTGTAATTTTCTGAGCTCTGCCTTCTTTTTTTGACACGCTCTTTCTAATTGAGTTTGGCAAACTATAGTCACCCCCATGTGCTTGATTAGCACATGGTATGACCATGTTGTTGAGAAGCACTAGGGTAGTCATTGGTGAAGTCAACATGTACTATACAGAGTTTGTTTCATTCAGCCTGATTCTCCTCTTGGATGCTATTTGTTTGAATTTCTGAGATTGACTCAATCTGTTGTCTTAAGTTTTTTGATAGACTTTTCGGTAGTGTGGTATGTTTGGCCTTAACAACTGTTGTTTCACTGTTTCTGGCAAGTCAAAGGTGTAGCAACAAGAAGTGAGCCAAGTAAGCTACCTTGGGGCATACCAGCTTTAATTTTCATGGGAACGTGAAAACACGTCGTCGTATTTAATATGAAAATCCAGTCAATTGAAAATACAACTGTAGTAGCTCAGCAAATTTCAATGGCCTCGATGGACTTAGTTTGTAAAAATCTGAAAGGGTCAGGGGTCTGTTCCCGGTCTAGGTCGGTCCTCGAAACTTTTTAGCCCAATCGGACCAAATTTGGGCGGGGTAGGGGTCAAAATGTGTATTTCGAAAAATGGATTTTCGAGATTTTTGGCAATCTAGGTGTGTGGGGTATACTTTTCCACTAAATTTTGGACCCTGAATCTAATAAAATGGGTCCCAGAACGATTGGCACCTACCGGAAGAAGTTATGGGTCAAAATGGGTATCTATCTACCCATTTTTATATGTGTTTTCAAGATTTCTGGTACCTAGGCGTGTGGGGTATCATTTTCCACTAAATTTTGGACGCTGAATCGATTGGAATTGGTCCGGGACCCACCACACGCACTGTTTCCATTTTCCCCATGTTGAATAAATGAGCCTCCATGCGCCTGGTCCAAGGAATTACCAACCCGTGTAAAAGAATTTGCTGCGTTTTTATCATGGACCATTATGACTATGAGTAGGACTCAACATCGTTCGGAGCGCCCAGTAATGAGCCAAAGTAACTCCCAATGAGGTCCCACGCGGAAATTTTTATTAAATCTGATTGGAAACTTTCTTTTTCAAACGCATAGTCAGGGCATTGTTGTGGTTGACCTCATGGGTTCGAATCCGGCAGCTAGCTGAGAAAACTTTCGGTCAGCCGAAAGTTCAAGTTAATCCCGGTTTAGAGCCACACAGGGTTGTCTCTGCCCCTTTTAACTCAGCAATTAACACAAATATAACCTATTCAATTTTCACAAAACGTCGACTTTACCCACCGATATGAAACGCTCGATAACTTCTGGCCCGAAGTCGCCCGAGAATGATGACATGCTCGTAGATCTTAGAAGTGATTCCAGACAACGAATGACTTGCGTACGATCAGCTTTCTTCGAGTCGAGAGCGAGGGCGCAAACCTCCAAAAGAACCACCTGTTCTTTGCTGAACATTGGAATGTAATGAGAGGAGAAAACCTTTTTACAAATATTCAGCCGCTCCTCGAGCGTTGGAAGCTCCTTAATCCTCTCGAGGAATTCTATAAGATAATGGAGAAATGGGAGTGATTACGAATTACACGACTGAAACAAGTCACAAAATACAAGTACGATACAACCTACATGTTACTACTTGTACTTACGGATATAAAGGATGTCAATGGACTTGGCCATGATTGGAGGTGTACGAAGCAGTAGCAGAGAATACTCTTACAGCAAAACTAAACTAGACTGATCATAGCAATTCAAATCAGTGGAATTCTAAAAGACAACGGAGATCTTTTGTTTATTTACAGCTTCGCGCTCACACTCGCACGCTTAGCGTTGAAATCGGCATTTATAGACCGAAGGTTATCTAACGTTGCGCTGTTTTCATCTTATTCTTCTTCAATTTATTATTGTTCGCCTTGGAGTCACATAATCGGGTACTTATGTATTATACCGACCACACCTAAGTATCGATATTAAAGTATCGATTTCTGTTCACTCCTAACATAACCTTATCCAGTGAGTGCTTGCTAGTGAAAGTGCAACGTGCTTTGTTTATAAATTGTCTCGTTTCGTTTCGTTTAAAATTCGTTTATTTTGGAATTCGTGTTGTGCTTTGACTGTAATAAATTAGTGATGAGTGATGTTATGAGAATTTGGGATTTGCCCAGAAGTGAGGAGGATGCGATTCGTGTTTTACAAGACCATGACTTGTTGCCTAAATTAAAAATATGCTTGAATGGGCATGACATGACAAATAATCCTTGTAGTTCTGTAATTAAAGAGTTGTTTTTCATGATATAATGTTCGTTTCTATAGAATTCCTTATTGGGTGTGGTCGGTATAATACATAAGTACTTTAATGTCGATACTTTGGTGTGGTCGGTATAATACATAAGTACCCATAATCGATATAGCCGACATTTTCCGATTATTGATTCCGATTTTGGCTGAACTCTAGTATTATGGGGCAGAGATAACAAACTATCGATTTCACTCGAACAACAAGCTGATCGATTGTCGTTCAGTTTGACTCTTATCTAGCTGAATACATCTGGAGAAGAGTTCATTCTGATCCTGATCGTCTGGTAAGGGCTTTTTTTGAGGTAGTGGTACAATTATGTCCTCCATGGTCTTGCCACCTACCTGATGCCGACCTTGAGGAGGATAATAGCTCATAAGGTTAGTTTTATTGAATTAATAAATATTTAGGGTTGGTGTATTAGAGTTTACGCATTATGACATATATTTATCTATTACAAATTTTGGATTAAAAACTCTACAAATATCTCAAATTGTATAATTATTTTATATTATTTGGTATTGTTTATGTTAAATATTTGACCACTCAGGACAGCTCAATTGCTCCCTGCACCTACCTAGCGGGAGGAGGATCAACTACTGAACCAGTCAAATCCTTACTTCTTTGAGATATGATCTACCTGTCTTGATACTTGATCTACCTGTTCGATCTGTCTATGCTGTAGCGTTACATTTTATTATTTTATTTTCTTTATCTATGAGAACCGTTCAATGTCAACGTCGCTGTTTGGTAGCGATTTGGACATCTATATCCATCAGAATATGATGGTAGAGGCTCTGGGTCAAGCTAAAGTATAAATAATGCCCATTTAGTTTTGATAACCAATTAGTGCTGTCTTGATCAACCAGATGGACGATACTAACCGTGCTTGAATAATTAAAAAATATTGGGTTGACGGTATGGGTCGACATATCATATTAAATTTATATTTAGTACTATGCCATGTTTGGGCTATAACATGTTTTTCCATCAGCTTTGCAAAATATTTACAGAAAAAATGGAGCCTCAAAATGTTGGTTGTTTGTTATTATTAGGTATATGAAAATATACTTTTTCTTCACTTAATGTGTACAACTATGATCCATTCTTAAGCATTGGACAGAGGTTCCTGTTGATGAACTTCTCCAGACTATCATAGAGTAGGTACTCCAATGGTAGTTCGATCCACGGTGTAAAGAGAACGGTTATGGGGTACTATGAAGTATGAAATAATTGAAACCACTGTAAAAATCGGCGTCGGAGTTTTTATTTTTGCGGCTATTTAAGTCCGATAAATAAATAACATGAATGTCAAATTTTAATTACAATGCGTCTTCTCTCCAATCGATGTTCTTTCAGTATCATGTGTAACCTCCCCATACCTTTGTAAAATATAGGAACTTTAGTATCATGCAGAAAACTTTTGGGAAAGTACACAAAAATATAATCGTAGATCTCCACAATCAATTGATTGCTCGGGAAAGAAGAAAGAACAGTCAGTTTCAACGCCACGAGTCATACAATGTGGTTCATAATAAAAAGAATAAGCTGTTTACTCATGAATGAGCTTTTAATCAATTTATTCGATACACGGAACGATACAACAAAGAACCAGGAGAAAACCACTAGTAGTAAGAGCTGCCTGAAGAGCGCAGCCTAGGCGTCACTCTTCGCAGTGCTGCCTACATTCATGTCAAATAACAGAAAATATCAATCTAATAAATTGATTTCTTTGAGTTTGAGGCCCGTGCAATTTGTACAACTTCTACAGTTTTTTCCGGTTTAGTTGAGTCATCTATCTATTGTTGTTCTAAACAACAACAAATGTTGCTCAGTCAAACTTAGATTGAGATATTCCACCAAGAAGATTTTGAGGGCGACCATCAGGCCCAATGCAACAAAACGCCATTTGCTGGTATTGATTTATTGGCATGAAAAAATCCTACCAATCAAATCAATACCTTAATTAATACCACTAAATACCAATGTAGGAATATTATTATTTTAATGATTGTTTTTTACCAAATTGATCTCTTTCAATACTCGGTGTTAGTGGGAGATGTGAAATGTAGGTGTACGACCAGAGAGCCTCAGAGTCTTCGCCAATTTTTCTTTTAAATTCGATTTTTGAAAACTACATTCAATTTTGAATCGATTGATAGAATGGTCTCAAGGTTTACGACCCCTAGCATAGTTTTTATGGGTTTTATGGACCAAACATGACATCCCTCAGTGAGGAAAGCTGCGATTTTGGAAAATCGTCGCTCTTATGTCTAAAATCAAACTATTTGGGAAAATGAAGTCTTACTGATATTGAAACAAGAAGCTCCTTGATGAAATCACTTATTCTATGTCCCGAGTCAAGCGATGAAAGACAAAATAATGAGAGATTGATTTATACGCCGAAAATCAACCATTTTGTGAAAAATTGATTGTTTGACCGTTGATATTCCTGTGAGTTCCCACCAGGCTTCAATCAATTACGAACTGAAAATCAATACATTTTTATTTTGAAAAAATAGAATGTGGGGTAAGTGTCAGCATGTAGATGAGCAATATGAATAAACTCGCGTTCAAAATCATTCAGTAGTTTCGGGAAAAAGTAACATTGAAATTCAGTATAATTTGTTCTAATCTCAGACTCTCCTGAAGTATAATGTTGGATGTTGTAGAGGATTTGTCTCTTTGGCGTGAATCAAAGACCTTTTCAGCCCCTATCTGTAAGAAAGCTCTTATAACACAACTATATGGTCGTAACAACGGTTGTATTGATGGCCGTATGTACAAAGGTGGCTCAATTTTAGAAGAATTCTTGCAGTTAGGCTTGCAGCAAACAAGTGTGCAATCTGAATGAAAGTGGGTTCTTGTCGATGCTTTCCCTATTTCTGAGCGGGTTCTGAACAACAAAAGCCTGTGAGGGGCGAGGCTCCCTGCTTCTGTCTCGGTATCCGTTGGGGCGCTGGCCAAAGCCCATGGGATGAAATGCGCCTTGTATCAGTGTCCACCATCTGCGTAATTGTTATCTAAACATCTTCTGGTTGGCAAGGCAGAAGGGACCTGCGCTCCTCCCAGTAGGGGGAGCAGGTCAGTCGTCAGTCGACCACGATGTCCGTCGTTGATGTGCCAGTTTGTATGGTTTGCGTTCGTTCGGATGAGGACGATCTTTGTTGGATTTGAGCAGCGGAATCGGGTGGTTTGTCAGGGTCGTGCTTCAGATCCACGCGAACCACTTCGAGAACCGCACCCAACGTCAGGCCTGACAAGGCCAGCTCGACAATGGCCAATTGGAATTTGGTGTCGTTATCCCTGTAGGAGAGAGGAGAGCGAGTTAGCCAGCAATATTGTTGGTATTCAATATTAAGGTGTTGTAGCGACAGAATGAATTACCCATCCAAAGAGGTCCTCGTAAGGGTCATCGTTGATTGGACAAACAGAGCCGTGTGCAGAGCAATGGCGGCTGTCCAAACCAGGAACAGGGGGACAGCCGTCTGAGGCGTGGGACCAATAGCCCGGAGAACAGAACCTTCCGACCACTTTGAGACCCTATAGCCACCAAAACCTCGGCTCACGTGAATGCTGGCACCTGTAAACACACCAAAAGTGGATTTCACATAAGACGTCACAAGAGCTGTCCTATGTGGGCAATTTTGAAAGTTTACGTTAAAAATCACGTTGCCATTTCACATAACACACTCAACGTGTAACGTACAGGAACAGTGACGTAGATTGGGAATATACACATAGAAAAATAAAATTGGAGGATATTCCTCGGAACTGGAGTTTGGGGCAAAAGGGGGAAAACAACGAGATTTTTGGCGATCTAGGCGCGTGGGGTATCATTTTCCTCAAAATTTTGGACGCTGAATCTAATGGGATGGGTTCCAGAACGATTGGTGCCCACTGGAAGAGGTTATGGGCCAAAATGGGTCTCTATCTACTTATTTTAGAAGTGGGTATTCAAGATTTCTGGTGCCCAGGCGTGTGGAATATCATTTTCCACTAAAATTTGGAGGCTAAATCGATTCAAATATGTCTCCATGCTGCTGGTGGGAATAACCAACTTCTGTGAAGGATTTTGTCAAATTTTGGAGACTACACCAAAAGAGTCCCTGTTGCCATAAATCTGCCCACTGTATGTTTGTGCATCTCTTATACACTGTCCCCAAATTCTGTTGAATTCGCAAGAGAGAGACTCTGAAGGCACGTGTGGAGAAAGCATAATGGCGTCGCGTTTCAACATCCGATCACACTGTGTCTTGCACTGAAATAAAAAAGGAATCCTGTAGACAGCGAGACTCCCAAAGTGGAGAGTAGCGAGTGATATATGGAAGGAAATGGACCGTGTACGTGACCCGCAAGCAAGACAGGGGTCTCGTTTCAGGGGCCGAATCCTCCCTGGGTGTTTCCCTCTAAGCGATTGCTTATCCCCAGTAAACCCTTTATAATATCATCAGTTCGTCCTGTCCGAACGCAAGGGGATTGATCGAGGTAATCTTCTGCAGCGTTTGGGCCGTGAAAAATCCATCTCGCATCCATTCGGTTGAACCCATTTGCCCTTTACTACTAAGGATGAAGAAACGTTTAACCTGACCCATAGGGAGCCATTTTCAGTGAGCAGCAAAATGGTTCGGGACTCATCTGAAACTATTCATGGGTTCAACAAGAGCGGATGACGAATTGTGTTCGTCATGGCTCTTGTTATACACGCTGGTTCAAAGTTTGAAGTGCGATTTGTAGATGTTTCGTGTTATCATCAGCGTTGTGCTCCGTTGAGCTTAGTACAAAGCTGTGAAGGACGCCCAGGACTGAGTCTCAAGCAATGTTTCAGATTTTATTAATGGAAGACACAGTAATAAATCAAGACTTTTATATTGAACAATTCCTAACATTATTGGATAAAACCCTGCAAATGCTTTCCCAGTGGTTGGTTATTCCTAGGACCAGGCGCATGGAGACTCATTTCTTCAACATGGGGGAAATGGGAGGAAACAGTGGGTTTTGGGGGGCCCGGATCCATTTTAATCGATTCAACGTCCAAAACTTAGTGGAAAATGATACCCCACACGCCTAGGTACCAGAAATCTCGAAAACAAATATTCAAAATGGGTAAATAGGCACCCATTTTGACCCTTAACCTCATCCAGAAGGCACCAACCGTTCCGGGACCCATTTTATTTGATTTAGCGTCCAAAAGTTAGTGGAAAATCATAAAATTCACGCCAAGGTACCAGAAATCTCATAAACAGATATTCAAAATGGGTAATAGATACTCATTTACCCATAACCTCTTCCGGTGGGTGACAATCATTCTGAGACCCCTTATAATTGGATTCAGCGTCCAAAATTTAGTGGAAAATGACACCCCACACGCCTAGATTGCCAAAAATATCGAAAATCCATTTTTCAAAAATACACATTTTGACCCCTAACCCATCCATATTTGATCCGATCGGGAGTCTTGAGGACCAACTAGGGCTGTAAAAGGGGCCCTGAACAAAATTTCCGACATTTAGACATTTTTATACTATTAAAAATCGGCGTGGACGGCGAACGGTGGACAAACATTTGCTAATTTTGATCTAGACACCTTGAAACGTCAAGAAAAAAAAATTATGGGCCGGATCAGAGAGATTGACTTTTTGCTTGAAAACATAGTTTGATTATTCAAGGAATAGCCAACCCAAAGGATGTTTTTATTTTATATTAGTTTGTATTGTAAGTATCGTTTTATTTGGTGGAAAATTGTACGACTCGACATCGTTTAATAAACGCCTTATATTTAATATTTTCTTCCACTTGTTCTCTACTTTTTGCGAGGTAACCTACATCCTTACATCTTAGAGCAAATAAAGAAGAAAACTACGGGTGTAAGCAATATGGGTAAGTATGATGAACTGTAAGTTTGTGAAGAAAATCACAGGGATTGATTATTCTTCGAGCCATAGAGATTCATTCCAATCGATTCAGCCACCAAAATTTAGTCGAAAATGATACCCCACACGCCTAGGTACCAGAAATCTCGAAAACCAACTCCCACTTTCAAAATAGATAAGATACTCATTTTGACCCATAATCTCTTCCGGTGGACGCCCAAACTGGAACTCGTCTCATTGGGTTCAGCGTCCAACATTTAATCGAAAATAATACCCCACACCCTAGATCGCCAAAAATCTCGAAAATTCGTGTTTCGAAATACACATTTTGACTCCTACCCCACCCAAATTTAGTCCGATCGGAATGGAAAGATTCGATGACCAACTTGAGCTGGAAACTGGACCCTAACCCGAATTTCAAATTTCTAGAGAATTTTATACTACCTCTAACTGGGACGGTCCGTACTCACTGTTTTCCCACATGCTGCTGGTCGAAGGATTTTATGAAGTTTTTATGAGTTTTGAAGCATTTTCGCCTCCAGAAGTGAACACCAGTATTTCGCTACTTTGCAGATCACAGAGAAAAGCTAAAAGAAAACGTGCGATGGAAATAAGTAAACACGAATTGAACGAAATATGAAGGAAAAACTCAAGTGAGGTGATATGTCGAGTAATTCACCAAAAAAGATGTTAAATAAAACTTTCAATAATTTGCGTGTTCCGTCCGAATTCACTTTTGAACTGTTTGCGATGTACAATTGGGGTTTATTAAAAGATACCTTAATTTGCAACTGACAGGCGTCTTTCAAAAACCCCTTTAAAGCTTTGCCACCTCCAGAGAATCTTTTCAATTCTTGACTCAAAGCATTGTTTCAGGTCGTTCATTTTAAACCACTTACAACAATGCAAGACGCTCCCGAGCTCAGAAAGGTTTTGTTCATTTTGTTTCTCTCACATTTTCAGTGGTTTATTATTTTCATTTTCGAACAATGGTTTTGTTTCTCTGTTTATATACAGTTTTTGTCACTGTCGCAGAACGATCATATCGACTATCTGCGACGCGATAATGATTATCCTCATTAGGTGTAAATGGAAACATGGGTTGGTTATTCCTCAGACCAGGCGCATGGAGACTCATTTCTTCGTGGAAAATGGGGGAAACAGTGGGTGTGGCGGTGTAAGCCCCCAGGCTTGCTGCCTCCAGAAGGCCAGAAGGGAGGGAGCATGCACCAGGATGCGCGCGCAGCTCCTGCCTGGACATCGCATTTGGAGAGCTCCAGGGCTTCACTCGTTGCCAAGGCGTCCAACTGGGCAGTTGTAGTCGAGGTGCCCCTCGGGACCAAGGCGCCCAACATGTTGGAGTGATATATTTTTGTAACCCTGTCAAGCAAGTGCATCTCACTCAGTCCATCCTGGCTTTGTCCTGTGCTCGCTCTGATGTGAACTCTACTACCGTGCTGAAGTCGACTGAAGCTGTAATATTGTGTTCCCTATGAGATAAAGGACTCAAGTTTATAAGCCTCGCTGTGTACCTGCGGGACAGCGTGCCCCCTCCTGTTTTTCCTTTGACGTCGACGCCGTTTTTGTCAGCCGGTATCGTTGCACTTGCTCATTAAATTGTATATCATGTCAGTTGTATTAATTGTATTTTATGCTCCACATGTTGTCTAATTTACTTTGTCAAATTACTATGTCTTGTATCAATTCTAGCCCAGGTTGAGGCATATTCTCCTTTGCAACGTGGGCTTGTTTTCAATTATAATTCATTTTGTATCAATGTATTTTATGCTCATCCTTGGTATCCCTAGTAGCTCAGTCGTAAGTCTTGGACTTACATTGTTTAACCTCTCGCTAGAACCATTCAAAACCTCCGAAGAAACCCGAATTAAAATTATAACAGATTTTAATTCGAGAGAGGCTTACAGCGGGTCCAGGACTTATTCCAATCGATTCGGGTCCAAAATTTAGTGGAAAATGATACCCCACACGCCTAGGTACCAGAAATCTCGAAAACACGTATTCAAAATGGGTATCTGATGGGTAATAGATACCCATTTTGACCTCTTCCAGTGGGTGCCAATCGTTCTGGGACCCTTTTTTTTTGGATTCAGCGTCCAGAACTTAGTGGAAAATGATGTCACATACCTAGATTACAAAAAAACTCAAATATCCATTCTAACCCACCCAAAATTGGTCCAATTGGGTTGAAAAGTTTTGGCTTTTGTGGAAGCCCAAATTTCGGGTCGAATCGGAGAGATTGACTTTCTGCATGAAAACATTGGTTGGCATTCAAGGAATAACCAACCAGAACAGTGGTGATATTTTCGTTAAGGAGGATCTCTGGCATCGCTCCGAGCAGAAAGTTTTGTATCTCTCTCCGGATTTTTTTTTTTCAATCTGCTGTGGTACTAAATCACACACCATCCTATTTCGAAAGAGCAATGTGGACAGAAGGATAGAAAAAAATTAACGAAAAAAAAAGCCCCACCAAATCTCAATCTCCAGTTTCCAAATAGGGGGATGACGGGGGTCACAAGTCCGCTTGGGTTCCAACCCCGGATATTATTCATTCGATTCATAATTTGGTTAGAACGTTCTCAACCGACGCAGAGCCTAATTTTTTCCCGTCAAAAACATTCGAGCTTCGAGTGATCGTGTTTGGCTCCAAATGGCTTTGACGCTTTTCACCATTCGAGTGACTTCCAAATCCACATTAGCAGCTGATATCTGCTGCATAATAGTATAAATAATCGGAGAAATTGACTTTCTGTATGAAAACAGGATGATTATTCAAGCAAAGTCCTCCTGCATGTGTTCTTGCTCATTCTCCATGGATTTTTATTTCCATAATTTTCACGGCTCAAGTGTTTTCACCTCCCTGTAACACGGGTGTTTATCCTCCCTGAAGGGGTTTTTCAGATGTTCGGGGGAGGGTAAACTTATGCTACTTACTGGGGATACTGCCCGGTTAGTGCTGCCAAAGTCAGGCTCGAACAGACGTCAATCAAAGGTAGACAACAACGATTTGGTGGTTATTCTTTGAATAATCAACTGAATATCAACTGCACAACAAATTTTACTCAGCTTAAAAAAAAAAAAAAAAAACCCTTTACAAAGACGAGGATTTTGTATCTGACATATCTAAATGACATATTCAATATTTTCAAGCATCACTCCATCGTCAAAAACTAATTTTCTCTCATGAAACGCCTAAAAGCGCAAATAGTAAATTGCTTGCTAAGAACTGCTATACATTTCTGCCTTGGTTCAAGCAAATAGTTAGTGTATGTATATAATAGTTATGTGGTAAATTCAGTTTGGGGCCTAGGGTATGGGGGGAGGGAGGAACGGAGTGACATGTGTATAGATATAATATTATATAATTCATATTTCTTGAGTATTTTACTGTCTCCCTGACCATGAGTGGCCTCCAGGAGTGGGAGGACATGGTTGGTTTTGGTTGGTAATTTCTTGAATAATCAATATATTTTCATGCAAAAAGTCAATCCCTCCGATTCGGTCCAAAATTTTTTTTCTGGACGTTTCAAGGTGTCTAGATCAGAATAAGCAAATGTCCTTCCGCCGTCCACGCCGATTTTGGTAGTAGAAAATTTTCTAAAAATCTGAAATTTGGGTCAAGGATCCGTTTACGGCGTTAGTTGGTCTTCAAAACTTTTCAGCCCGATCGGAACAAATTTGGGGTGTTTTTTGAAAAATTGATTTTCACGATTTTTGGCAATCTAGGCGTGTGGTGTATCATTTTCGACTAAATTTTGGACACTGAATCCAATGAGACGGGTCGCGGAACGTAGCGCCCCTGGAAGAAGATATGGGTCATAATGGGTACCTATCTGTCTGCCTATTTCGAATGTGTGTTTTCATGATTTCTGGTACTTAGGCATGTGGGGTATCACTTGCCCTTACATTTTGGACGCTGTGGATTCATTATGCGCCTGTTCCGAGGAATAACCAACCCCTGTGAGGGAATTAGCAGCGTTTTTTGAAATCAGCCAAGACATAGAAATTGGAAACGGAAAAATCCATTAGATGTACTATCAACTTCATAATTTTCTTGTGTTTGTTGTTTTCATTCTGTCGTCTTTAAACGTAAATTAATGTAGTTGCTCCCATTATAGGGGTGAACACACATTTCTGATTCACACCATTTTCAAATCCATTGCCAGAGGGAACGTGTATCACACGTATACGTGGGATGTTATTCATAAAAAGATGTAAAATTTTGGGAAAAAATAAAAAAAGTTAGCTTCTAAATGAAAGTTTTAAAGATGGGGAAAACGAGGAACAGTTATGGCCCGGGGGAAGTTTATTGGCTCAGAGTGTCTACAGCAATGACACTCAACTGGTTAAGTGTCATAAGAAAACTCGAAGTTTTCATCCTCCTCCATCTACCAATGAAACTCCCCTACGTTTCTTCGGCCGAAAACGAGGATGTCTTCATGAGGCCGCGAGGAAGATTCATTTTCCTCCGGAAGGGCAAGTGCTCTGAGTGCTACAGCTTAAGGGGGGAGTGGTAAGATCTCTGTCGTGTTCCAAACGACTTCCTTCCAGCCTTTGCACGCGAGCGGGGGAAACTTCCTACGCAACTTGAGAACGACAACTTCATCGCGAGCTTCGAAGAAGTTTGCTTGACATTAACACTTGTTGGGTTGTTAGCTTTAACTTGTCGAGTCAAATAGCGTTGGACGAGTTGTTGCTGAAGAGGTTCCTTCTACTGCCCGTGTGAAAGCTCTTAAAGCGGGAAGGAGAGACACGAAAATGTACCTGGCAGGATTGGGCCCGTTGTATGCTCCTTAAACACTTGGAGGGGGGGGGGGTGTATACGAGGTAGTTAATTTGGCTCATAATTCATTCAACAAACTCCCGAGGCCCTTTACTTGAAATAAGAACAAGTCCGTCAATCCATTCAATCATTGAAACCATATTTTTTCGTAGGTAATTGTTTGTTCAAAAAATTTCTGGTTGCTTTATCAACTAACATAACATTTTTAATTTGACATTTACCTTTCCTTATCAATATTGGATGCCTTGTTATCTCGTTGTTTCATTATTATAAAACCTTTATTTAAAAACACGGGTTGGTCATTCCTCGGACCAGGCGCATGGAGACTCATTTCTTCAACATGGGGACAATGGACACAGTGACTGTGGTGGGTCCCGGACCAATTCCAATCGATTCAGCGTCCAAAATTTAGTGGAAAATGATACCCCACACGCCTAGGTACCAGAAATCTCGAAAACACATTCGAAATGGGTAAATAGGTACCCATTTGGACCCATAACCTCATCCAGAGAACGCCAATCGTTCTGGGACCCATTTCATTGGATTCAGCGTCCAAAATTTAGTGGAAAATAATACCCCACTTGCCTAGATCACCCAAAATCTCGAAAATCCATTTTTCAAAAAACACATTTTGACCCCTACCCCGCCCAAATTTGGTCCGATCGGGCTGAAAAGTTTCGAGGACCAACTAGAGCCAGGAACGGACCCCTGAACCAAATGTCAGATTTTTAGAAAATTTTCTACTACCGAAAACGGCGCGGACGGCAGACGGCCATTGACCATTTTGGTTGGTTATTCCTTGAATAATCAACCTATGTTTTCATGCAAATGGTCAACCTCTCCGATTCGGCTCAAAATTTTTTTCTGGACGTTTCATGATGTCCTGATCAAAAAAGGTTAATGTCCGTCCGCCGTACGCCGTCCGCCGTCCACGCCGTTTTTGGTAGTAGAAAATTTTCTAAAAATCTGAAATTTGGGTCAGGGGTCTGTTCCCGGCCTAGGACGGTCCTCCAAGCTTTTCAGCCCGATCGGACCAAATTGAGCGGGTCTAGGGGTCAAAATGTGTTTTTTGAAAAATGGATTTTCGAGATTTTGGGCGATTTAGGTGAGTGGGGTATCATTTTCCATTAAATTTGGACGCTGAATCCAATGAAATGGGTCCCAAAACGATCGGCACCCTCTGGAAGAAGTTATGGGTCAATTGGGTATATATTACCCATTTTGAATATGCGTTTTCGAGATTTCCGGTACCTGGGCGTGTGGGGTATCATTTTCTACTAAATTATGGATCCTGAATCGATTGGAATAGGTCTGGGACCCGCCGCACCCACTGTTTCCCCATTTCCCCCATGTTGAAGAAATGAGTCTCCATGCGCCTGGTCCGAGGAATAACCAACCCCTGTGTAAGAATTTGCAGCGTTTTGGTTGGTTATTCCTTGAATAATCAACCTATGTTTTCATGATAATGGTCAACCTCTCCGATTCGGCTCAAAATTTTTTTCTGGACGTTTCATGATGTCCTGATCAAAAAAGGTCAATGTCCGTCCGCCGTCCGCCGTCCGCCGTCCGCCGTACGCCGTACGCCGTCCGCCGTACGCCGTCCATTGTCCACGCCGTTTTTGGTAGTAGAAAATGTTCTAAAAATCTGAAATTTGGGTCAGGGGTCTGTTCCCAGCCGAGATGGGTCCTCGAAACTTTTCAGCCCGATCGGACCAAATTTGGAGGGGGTAGGGGTCAAAATGTGTTTTTTGAAAAATGGATTTTCGAGATTTTGGGTGATTTAGGCGAGTGGGGTGTCATTTTCCACTAAATTTTGGACGCTGAATCCAATAAAATGGGTCCCAGAACAATTGGCACCCACTGGAAGAAGTAATGGGTCAAATTGGGTATTTATTACCCATGTGGGTGACTTCAGCCGAATAGACAAACAAAACACATCGTCATATCCTGTTGTTTATAACCAGCTGTTAAACTTAGCAACCAATTTTGAGCAGTTGCCTACAATTCTTTTTACTGTCCGAGCTTTTTATTCGTACCATTCAATTCAATTTAATACAATTATTATAGCCTTCTAAATTACCTACGTTTTCTCAATATTATATTAGTAAATTAGTGTCGTAGTGCCCCATAGATACACCCATCTTGAATATGTGTTTTCGGGATTTCTGCTACCTAGGCAAGTAGGGTGTCATTTTCCACTAAATTTTGAACGCTGAATCCAATAAAATGGGTCCCAGAACAATTGGCACCCACTGGAAGAAGTAATGGGTCAAATTGGGTATTTATTACCCAATTTGATTATGTGTTTTTGGGGATTTCTGCTACCTAGGCGTGTGGGGTATCATTTTCCACTAAATTTTGGACCCTGAATCGATTGGAATGGGTCTGAGACCCGCCACACCCACTGTTTCCCCCATTCGAGGAATAACCAACCCGTGTGTAAGAATTTGCAGATTTTTTGATCTAGACACCATGAAACGTCCAGAAAAAAAATTTTAAGCCGAATCGGAGAGATTGACCATTTTGCATGAAAACATAGGTTGATTATTCAAGGAATAACCAACCAAGACACGCACATATAACACACTTATAAACTGTTCAAGTTTAAGGTTATCGTTTCTAGAAATTTTGATTTTCTAGTATAACTTTTGAGAAAGAATGAGGGAAAAACAGTGAGCATGGAGGGTCCAGGAATGATTCCAATCGATTTTGCGTCACATATTAGTAAAAATGATGCCTAGCTCCTGAAAATCGAGTTTTGAAAAACACATTTTCACCCATCCTCCCCTCAAAAATGGGCGAATTTGGATGAATAGTTACGAGGACCAACTATAGCCGGAATGAAGTTGGTAGAAAAATTTCTAAAAACTTGAAATCATGGTCAGGGAATTTTTTTGGGTCAAGTCGGTCCTCAAAACGTTTCAGCTAGATCGGCCCAAACTCGATTCTCGGGAACTAGGCACGTGGTACCTTATAATTTTCTATAGATTTTTGGACGCTGAGTTCATTAAGATAAGTCCCGAACCGATTGGCACTCATCGCTGGCGAGTATGGGTCAAAATAGGTATTTTTATAAAATGAAAACCGGCTTTTGAGATTTTGGGTACTTGGACGTGTGGAGTATCATTTTCCACTACATTTAAGACGCCGAATTGATCAGAATGAGGACACACGGTATCCACATACCCTTGATTTGTGGACGAATTTGAGTTTTTGATTTAGACGTCTAATTTTGGGCAATTCATAGAGGTTGACCACTGTCATGAAAACATACCCAAGTTGATTCTTCTGATATGTAATAATAGTTTAAAACACTACACATTCATTCACAGGAGTTATTTATTTCTTGGACCAGGCGCATGGAGACTCTTTCCAATAGATTCAGCGTACAAAATGTAATGGTAAATGATATTCCCCACACCTAGGTAGAAGAAATCTCGAAATAGGTAGGAAACCCATTTTAACCCATAGCCTCTTCCAGTGGGCACCAATCGTTCTGGAACTCGTCTTATTGGATTCAGCGTCTAAAATTTAGTCAAAAATGGTACCCCACATGCCTAGGTTGCCGAAAATCTCAAAAATACATTCTTTGAAATACAAATTTTGACCCCTCTTCTCCTCCCAAATGGTGGACGGATATTTGCTTATTCATATCTAGACACTTAAAAACGCCCAGAAAAAATGTTGGGGCAAATTAGATAGGTTGACTTTTTGCATGAAAACATTGATTGATTATTCAAGGAATAATAAAATAAAAACAGGAAGTACTTAAATCCTCTATGCTGCCTTTCCTCAAAGAATTCACTCATGTTACGACACTCCTAGGACATTCTACTAAATTTTGGACCCTGAATCGATGGAATGAGTCTTCATGCTCTCGATCCGAGGAATAACCAACCCCTGTGAATGAATGTGCAGCGTTTTTTTGAGGTAGCTGAGCAGTGTCGCTTCGCCTCGTCAATTTCTTTTGTTGACTGAACTAGGTACATTCCTTGCCAGCTGTGAACAGGTACAAACGATGTCAAAAATGATTATTCTAACAACCAATCTTCTTCGACTCACCTGCAGCTATGACGGTGGCGATCCCTGCTGGCACTCCCAATGCCAAGTTGGTGACATTCCTCTCCTCTATCGCTCCTACAGCTCCCATTACCAAAATAGAAATCCCGCAGACGATCTAAAGAAAAACAATAAAATATAAGTCATCAATGAAAGTCGTTTCTGAGAAGTTGTGGAACTTGAGGTAGATGGGGATTTTTCTCCAAAGGATGTCCTTAGAACGAAGGTCGTTTTTCATTATTTAATTTCATAAATAACACTTGTTGAATTGAATTATTACAGTTTCGATTGGCTGGGTCTTCACCTTTAGATTTCTGGAAACACAGTTCGTCAGGTACCAGCGCACCTCGTGTAATCCGGGGCCACGTATCACTCTTTATGAAGTTGGGTATCATTTTGACGAAAATTTGGTCAAGGTGAGATGCACGACCGCATAACTGTAACTGACCTGATACGAATCTGGTCGTCCTAGTTTTGAGTCTGATCGGTTTCTATGATCTCATTCTCATTAGGTAGAGGTCACATATGAAAGAGGATTCCATCAGCATGGAGGTGACGAGCGCCTGGTGACATGCAGACATCTACTGCTCATATTGTAGTCACTGTTTGTTCTTTGTGTTGCTTCTATTGATATTTCCATCCAGTAGGCGACACGGAGCTTTCCTGTGGGCCTCGAGGATTTCACAAAGATTTCACGGAATCTCTGTACATCTCTATGACCGAGACTAGAATGACCTTTGGTCCACAAGCCTCGCCAAGTGCTGCTGTGATCAGCCTTGTTCTGATCCCCCTATGTGGATCCTTGCTCAAAACACCTACTCGCTGGGCAGCATGTTGGGTGTGTTGAACACATCTGCTCACTCTGTCGTCGCTTCCAACGCCAATTTCAAAGGGAATCTAGTCAGTTTCTCCAACACAACGGTCAGACAGTCGATCGATTTGGGGGATCGACTTATGAAAAACGCCACTGAGGTCGTCTCTTCGACCGTGTCTTTTGCTGGGAACGCCTCGCACGAAATAATCAACCATGGAAGGAACGTCGTCAGTGGTGCTCTTGGTAGGTGGTTAGTCTATAATAAAAGCGCACCGGCGAAGAAAAAAAAAAAGTTATGTGGCGTAATGTTTCATACTACGGGAAAACGGTAGGGGCTTGAATAATTCGTCATAATATTATTTTTAACTAAAAAGTTTTCATTGCACCAAGTATGACTCATCACATCACATCATTCTGGCTTACTTATCACCATACAATAATGATTAGAACTTCAAATCTTCTCCTTCTTCCATCCTTACTTCCCATATAATTAGGTCATGAACATCGAGGGTTCTCTTAACTTCTTCATCAACGTCACTTTATAGTCAGTCAAGATGAGCAGCAGCTTCCAGTTGGATCACCATCTAGATTCTAAGATTCTAGATTCTAGTAAATTATTGTAACGGACCATGTTCCCGCTGGTCATGGTAGATTTCCAGCCAATTCGCCAGTACATTTTTTGAAGTTTCAGTACAAGTTTACTCATCATCTTCATAATATTATGTTCCCTTCAGCCAACAATCTTGGGCAAAACCCTCGTATGAAAGGGAAATACGATTGAGCGACGAAACATGCGCGTTCATAAAAGAGGTGTGACGTCATTGAAAACAGGATGTTGTCGCTGTAGCTGCACTTGCCGCCAAATTTTCAAAGGGTTTATCACTGGGTACTGCACACAAAAGTTAACGTTTACGACATGCGAGTCCACATGGACTTATACTGAATTTATCAGATCAAAATTGTCTTGGCGATTCTTGAGTCAAAACAATCCAACCACAGTGTGACTATCCAGCTTCACATCAATATTCAATTTGGGTTTGCGATATCAAGCAAAACATCGATATCCACATTGGACGCACCGTATTGATGCGGAAAAACATCGATACATACATCGATGTTTAATTTTCGAAATAGCTTTGGTTTATTCTATTTAAAATAGACAGCCAAAATTATTTTTGGTTTTGCTTTGTAGTTAACACCAGGAGAGGGACTGTTTGATAGGAATTGAGAGAATAACAATCATGATTCCTCACTTACAAAAAATTATCATGATTCCTTACTCTTATGAAAAATTGTTTAATGTTAAATGAATTTTATATCATTTATACTTTCACAACAGCAATATAAGCAAACAAAATATTAATACAAAATATGGATCAAACAGAATATTAATTTTTACATACAATAAACTAAACTTTATTTCTAATATATCTAAACTTTCAAAATATAAAATTACAGTACCTACTAGCATTGAACTATAAGGAAAGTGAACTATGATATGAACTATGTGAGTAGTGACTATTTTACTGGTGACGAACGCCAGCTAGTTCAGAAGAGTTTAGACCTACAAATCAATTAGGACCAAAGTAACTATTAAACTATAACGAAGGTGAACTAGCCAAGCTGAACTGAACTATAGTTTGCCTGAACGACTGACTGATGTGAATAGTTCACACTCTGGAGCAGTTCATGTGAATTAGTTCGTTCGCGAACTACACATCCCTACTCACGACTCGTTATGAGCCTTTGATCCCTGCCACCAGAATGCGCTGCGGTAGCACTGCTTATTACATAAATTTTAACCATTTAAGCGCGTGTTATCCATGGCTCCAGCCTCTGTTAGTTGAGGTTGGAGGAAAAATAAAGGTGTTACATTTGGTGGCAGCGGTGTTACAGATCCATCCTAAGTTAATGTTCTTCTGCTTAACAGTCATTGCCTTTGTTGTGTGCCCTTCAAGCACCTTTTAGGGCTGCAATCCTTGAAAGGTCTCTCTCCATCTCCACCAGCCCTGCGAAGACAAAGAGAGAAGCTGCCTCTTCAAAGTATTGCTTACCATCCTCATTGTCATGCCCCCTTTCTCCATCTTCATTAACAAGAAAACTCTCTTCTTGGCTTGGCGCTTGCCCATTATTCATCTTACTATAAGATTGAGTAGAGTTAAGTGCGAAACTTCTTCTCGAAAAGTAACGCACCTCCTCCATCAACTAATCAAATAATGTTGTACAAGTTTTATTCATCTCAAGAAAATTTCAGGAACAATGGTAGGTACCTTACTCAACTAAATTCCCCCACATACAGTTTGTTGCTGAAAACTGTCACCCGAATTCCCGGTTAACATAATTGTTCTAAATTTATGTGTGACTAGCGGGTGAAGGAGAGAACGCCCAAATATACAACAAGTCTGTAATCGTCGTAGTGTAACACGTTATTTTATATCAACTCCAAAACATAGTGCCCCTTGTCGGGTTATCAACACACATCTGATTCGTGGCTGCAAGGTCTCCACAAGTAAGGTTAAGACCGAACGACGACTTTGGGCGATGACGTCAGTGGTGTCCTCAACAATAATATTGAAATTCAGGCAAATGAAAGTTGTCAAACTTGGGAGAATGATAAATTCAAATTTGAATTGATTAATCAAAACTCATCAAATGTGTTTTCAGGTGTCCTAAGCGCCCTGCCGTTCGCTGGCCAGTACCTGCCCACGTCCATAGCCAACTCGACGGCCAATATTGGCTTCAACGTGGCTGCCCAAGCGACTCAACTTGGCTCATCGGCAGCTCAAACAGCTGCCACGGCAGTCGCTCAGACAGGATCCACCATCACTGGAGCGCTGAGCTCGGCCAGCATTTCTGCTCACGACCTCGTGGCTTCTGGCCAAGTTCGAACAAGTGAATTCGCAACGAGGGCCGTCAGCGCCACAGTCAACAAGACGTCTTTGGCTCTTGGTGCCATTGGACGATTCATCTCGCGGATTGGCAACGCCATCGCTACTGGCTCTGTCATTCCTACTACGTCACCTATCTCTTAGTTGCTACTTTAACTTGAAAAGGAACATTTTTCGTTTTTCTTTTGCCACTATTTTTGTACTAAAAACCCAAATTTAATGGAATACTCAAATATCTTTGTTTCTATTAATGCGCGTTTTGTTCTTTAAAAATAGGTATAATAAATAAGTTAATAAAAATCTGGTGCTGTCCATAGCTATGAATAAGAAAAAAGGTGTCAGATACAAGAAAAATAATTGTAGATGATGGATTTTTCAAAAAAGCTAACCGCCCTTTTATGCCAAGAAAATGACTGCTACAATTGAGACAAAAAACGCGAAAAAATACAAAAGCAGCCGTAGCTTTCTAGAGCTGCTGCACTCTAGCGGACAGCTGAATGTTCCCCTTTGGTTTTGTTATCCTCAAGAATGAAAAAATCAGAAATGAGGAGAAACAATGACAGGTAGAAAGAAGAAAGAAAGAATAGAGAAAATTCCCTCTAGATAAAATACTGACCAAAGTGCAGCTATGGGTTTTTTTGAAACCATTACTGGTGATCAAGGTGGACCTTACTTGGGATGTCTCAACAGTGGCGGGAAAGAAAACGCTGAACGCTGACATCACAGAATTTCCTTCAAATTTTTAAATAATTAACTATTTTGAATGGTTACTCTTTGAATAATCAACCTATGTTTTCATTCAAAAAGTCAATTTCTTCAATTTGGCCCCAAAAAAATGTTTCTGTGCGTTTCAAGGTGCTTAGATCAAAATAAGCGGATGTCTGTCCAACGGTTCAGCCTGATCAGACCATATTGAGGGTGGGTAGGGGTCAAAACGTGTTTTTCAAAAAATGGGGTTTCGAAATTTTTTGAGATCTAGCCGAGTTGGGTATCATTTTTGATTAAATTTTAATAAATTTTAATTTAAAGGACGCTGAACCTAATGGAACGGGTCCTAGGACGATTGACGCCCATCAGAAGGGGTTATAGGTCAAAATTGGTGTCTATCAACCTATTTCGAAAATGGGTTTTCGAGATTTCGGAGCGACCTAGTTGTGTGGGGTATCATTTTCTCCAAATTTTGGACGCTGAATCGATTGGAATGTGTCAAGGACTCCTCAGACCCGTCGTTTCCCCCATTGTGGGTGCACCTAATTGAGAACCCCCTAGGACGGCAATGGATGAGGTCAACCCACCAACATAGCTTACCTGGAGCACCCTCAATCGGAGGACCCTCGAAAAGGGGTAAACAGCGTCAGAGTGAGTCCACATTACAGTACTCGACGTCAATTTGGAGATGATTGCTGGAAGCTCGTCCGCAGTCCGTCCCACTTCGCTGATTATCGACTCTTTTCTGTACGTGGACATCTGAAAGCAGAACAAACACGAATATTATAAAGCTTTTTAAATACTGTATATCGTCATTGCATATCATGGTGATAAAAATATGCCAGTTGTTGCCTTTGAACGATGCACCAAATCTTATCAGGCAATATAAAATAATAATAATATCCTTTATTGCATTAAAACAATTGTCATTCCAATTGACTAGACCTTCTCGACACATATCACAGAGACTCACATTGAACGCTGGTAATTAACACCCTGACCTCACATAGGTAATAGCTTCACATAGGTAATAGTACAGACGATTCGCAACGTTCCGGTCACTTGTTCTCAATATTCTTTTGAACTGTTCTTCAAACAAGAGAGGTAGATTCAGGACAGGGAGGGAAAACTTCAGACGTGGGTGTGGCAGCATGGGCCACAGAAGGATGAAATGAAGCACTAAGTCGTCCACGCCCCAATTACAGATGGGACACACTGCTGGCACAAAGCTCACCTTGACACCCGCCACCAGTATCCTGGGAGCATGCTTGCTCAGCACCCGCAGCTGGGCCAAGGGACGTGTGATGGATGTTGGCCAGTCTTGGAGCAGATAACCCTGTGGCTGAAGAGAAGCTTCCTAAAGTGCAGTTGGTCCATATTCAGGGCAAGCCCGATTAGATATTACCAGTTGCAAATTAACATTCCGCGAGACAAAGGATATGGCGTTTAAGACACAGGACAACACAGAGTGGTCAATCTCCATCAGCCAAGTAGCGGATGGCAACTCCATGTTGAAGGTACGCAGAGCGTCCCCCAGCTGCCCAAACTAGTTGTATTTTGAGCCACTTCATGGCAATCTTGATTCTTATTAGGCAATATGGCGACCGACTCCTGACTATACAGATTTATCAATTATTCAACCTAACAATGCAATATGTATCAATTGTTCTCCGGCTGTTGTTCCTATAATAATTGTTTTTACTGTTTTCCGCGCTTGCTGTTTCCACCCAAAAAAGCATAAGATACTGGATTTTATTATATTTTATTATTATTATTTTTTTTTTTACTGAATTTGCTTAAAAATCAAAGTTGTTGTCTGCAAGATGCTCTCAATGGCCTTGTTTCAACCAAGGAATAATTGTATTCCATTCAGGTAAAAAATGATCCATCACAAAGAAAAGAAAAGAAATCATGGATTTTTAAATATTTTCATTTTGACAAAATCTGCTCATACACACCAAATGCAACAGATCTGCTACATGAATGAATCGATTCAGCGCGTAAAGTTTAGTGTAAAATGATACCCCACACGCCTGGGTACAAGAAATCTCGAAAATCCACTTTCGAAATGGGTAAAATACCCATTTTGACCCGTAACCTCATCGGGTGGGCGCCAATCGTACCAGGACCCATCTCATTGGATTCAGCGTTCAAAATTCAGTGGATAATGATACCCCACACGCCTAGGTACCAGAAATCTGAAAAACACATTAAAAATAGGTAATAGGCACCCATTTTGACCCATAACCTAACCCAGAGGGCACCAATCGTTCCGGGACCCATCTCATTGGATTCAGCGTCCAGAATTTAGTGGATAATGATACCCCACACTCATAGGTACCAGAAATCTCGAACACCCATTTTGGAAATAGGTAGGTAGGTAGATAGATACCCATTTTGACCCAAAACCTCATCGGGTGGGCGCCAATCGTACCGGGACCCATTTCATTGGATTCAGCGTCCAGAATTTAGTCAAAATAATACCCCCACTCGCCTTGATCGCCGAAAATCTCGAAAATTCATTTTTCGAAAAATACATGTTACTCCCTACTCCTCCCCTAAATTTGGTCCAATCGGCTGAGATGTTTCGAGGACCAATTAGACTCATAAACGGGTCTTATTCAACCCCTTGGACGAGAACTCTTTTTTTAAAACAATTTATCATTGACACTCGGAATTATCGCTTGCTATCATTCCGGTAACACTGTAAATCAATAAGTAAAGCAATTTCATCTGCATCTAACGACAAGTCAATTTGCTCTGAGCGGTTCAATTTTGGAAAATCCGCGCCCGAATGGGAAAAGCATTACACAACATTCCGTTCGCGGGTTGGAATTTCCAATTAGCCAACGTATTCTGGCGCTGGTGTTGGGTGGCTTCGGATCGATTTCCTGGGAAGCTCTCAAAGGAGAAGTGGTCTCAAAGCCGCCAAGTGAGAAAGCGATGGCTCCTAATTCAGATGTACTCGTAGCCGATCATCACAGCTTGCAATTCGCATTAACGTTCGAGTTTTTGTTCGGCTCAAGACGCGTATTTACGAGCAGAGTTGATTATTGTTAGCAAGTACATTTTGGGAATAAAGAAACATTTTGAGGTGACTAGCGGGCGCAAAAAGTCGAAGATTATGTTTTGGTTGGTTATTCAAGGAATTTATTCCGGCTCGGCTTTGCCTCTGGACGATTTCCATCTCAAAAAACGCTGCAAATTCTTATACAGGGGTTGGTTATTCTTCGGACCAGGCGCATGGAGACTAATTTAAAAATAGATTCAGCGTCCAGAACCTCTTCCAGTGGGCACCAATCATTCCGGGACCCATCTCATTGGATTCAGCGTCCAAAAGTTAGTGGAAAATGATACCCCACACGCCTAGGTACCAAAAATCTCGAAAACACGCATTCAAATTGGGTAATATATACCCATTTTGACCCATAACCTCTTCCGGTGGGCACCAATCGTTTCGGGACTCGTCTCACTGGATACAATGTTCAAAATTTCGTCGAAAATGATACCCCACTTGCCTAGATCGCCAAAAATCTCGGTAATCCATTAAAGGAACAACCAACCAAAAGGGTACAAAAAATATTCCCGACAGCGATTGTTCCTCTAACTTAATGTGCACAGGAGTGGGCATGCGGATGTGTTTGATTTAGTTGAATTAAGACTGACATAATCGTGATTAGTATATATGTGTTTTTGAGGACGTACCCCCTTCATAAAAGAACGCCGCAGAAATGAATGGCTCCTTCGAAGAATCAGAAAATGCTATGTGAAAGAGGCTAAGAACTCCCATCACGCTTTTCTCATCAAGAGTCTGGAAGGAATTTCTCCTAATACCTACAGAAAAGGTTGGGTGATAGGTGCCACCGTTGCCTTCCTGAGGAATTTCCCGATTAGAATTCTACGCGGGTTTCCCTCACAAATCCCAATCTGTGGACGTTGAAAAAAATACGTGGCTTCTAAGGTTAAACGAGGCGCACTTGCTCAGTTCGCAACAGAAACGAACCAGACAAAAACTAAACCCAGTCGACTCTTGAAAAGTGATTCAATTCTTATTCAGGGTTGTAGAGGAATAAATAAAACGAAATAAGTGTGTCGCCTGTAAAGCGGTGTAGAATCATATTTTGCTTCGCGAGTATTTCTTGATAAACCAAATTCCTATTTCCTAGTGGTCCTAGGTAACCTAGGTATGTACGAAATCAAGAATACTGAAGTACTCAAGTACTGAAGAACTCACCCAATAATCTGGTGTCTACGTTACTAGATACTGAAGTAAACTACTTTGTTCTTAACACGGGATGTATTTCTTCAGTAGAGGCAAGGAAACCAATATTTGAAACAGGATGAATTCAGATGATGGGGTATTAGCAAAGCATAGTATTTCAGATGAGAGCCTGAGAAGACAAGAATGAGAAGCGGCTCCCAAGATGGCGTGCGTTCGAGTATAAATCGAATCATCAGAAACCACTGCCTTCCTGATGAGTAGTGAGGGCTAGTAATAAACTCCAAGTGTCAACTCAATATTCACGATATACTGGGTAGTATAATTATGAACACGAGATTGACTATTTATGCCATTCCCAATGGTGAGAAGTCAACTGGGAAAACGAGAGGACATCTTCTACTTTCATTTGGCAATGTGAATGAAAACTGTAATGAATAAATAGGTGTGGATTACGATCTCAGTCTTAACAGGAGTAACCACAATTGCTTGCTGGCCATTGGATCGGCTCCTTATCGGTCCGTTATGGCAACGCCTACTGCATAATATCGTTTAATGTTGGATACGTGAATATTCAATATCAATATACGAAATGGGTAGATACAAGGGCGACTTAAAAGATTCAAGAACTTTACGAGTGACATTTGCCGTGTGGGGCTGGTCGTTGTTGTGAATCAGCAAGATCCTAGAGCTCAACATTCCTCTGCGTTTGTTTTGAATTGCTCTTCCATGTTTTTGAGAGTTTTTTTCTTGAGAGTTTATTGTAGAGCCTCTTCCCATTTATATCCGTTTACAGTTTTTTGCAGTCAGAAACCTTATCACTGCACGCACCTCGCGGGATTTTCAATTAACGCAGACTTTTCAGACCATCACAGTATCTGAATGGAGCACAGCATGAACCTCTCACTTTGACCCCAATATGGCCGCGTTAGCCCCGCCCCTAGCGGACACAGACGAAAAACGTAATCTACTTTCTGGATGGTCCTCCTATGTAGATTCCCATTTTGACCCATAACCTGTTCTAGTGGGCGCCAATCGTTCCGGGATTCGTTTTATTGGATTCAGCATCCCAAATTTAGTGGAGAATGATACACCACACGCCAAGACCGCCGGAAATCCGTTTTTCGAAATACAAATTTTGTATTCGGAGATTTTCGAGGTTTCTACGTTCACGTTAGTTATTGATGACGACCTGACAGTCGAAATCGATTTAAGTAGTGTACTCATTAAATACTGTCAGGAATTGGAGGACAAATCCTCATATATTGTCACTACCTACCCACTGCAAAAGACTTCGGTGACGTCACACACATATGGAACCTATGAGGAGAAAAACAGTGATCTATGCGCTCCGGGTGGAACTAGTTGTTGTAGACTCTCTCGGCTCCCTTCGCATAATCTGTAGATTCATATAGTTTTTGTCTACAGGGAAACTTATTGAAACCCGGCTCACAATTTATCGACTATATATTAAAGATAATACACAAGTCCCTACAATACACATCCATCGAGGTAAGTCAATTAGAGAAGATTTAAGATGAAATCACTCTTACATACTGGTTATTCCTTGAATAATCAACCCCGCGCAACTGCGCAATTGACCAACTTTTTTTTTTTTTAAATTTTAAATGGGACCGAGCTCACGTTTCATTGCAGATTCAGATTTTATCCAAAATTGTATGAAACTGTAATCCTTTAAACTAATTTTGGTTGGTTGTTCTTTGAATTATCAACCTATACTTTCACGCAAAAAGTTAATCTTTCTGATTCGGCCTAGATTCTTTTCTGGGTGTTTCAAGATGTCCGTCCGCCGTCCACACCAATTTTGGTAGTAGACAATTTGAAACATTAGAAAATCTGAAATTTGGCTTTAGTTGGTCCTCAAAACTTTTCAACCCGATCGGACTTAATTTGGTGGAGGTAAGGGTCAAAATGTGTTATTTGAAAAATGGATTTTCGAGATTTCTGGTACCCAGGCGTGTGGGGTTTCATTTTCCACTAAATTTTGGACGCTGAAACTAATAAGACGGGTCCCAGAACGATTGACGCCCACCAGAAGAGATTATGGACGCTGATTCGATTTGAATTAGTTTCCATGCGCCTGGAATTCAATTTTTATTGTTGTCCGGCTGATAATGTTATACATTTTAGCGAGTTTAGCCCGATCATCGCCAACTGAGCTGTGCATGATAATGGAATGATTGTAGCGTTTATGTTCTTCCGAATTTTTGCTCAAATTGATTGGCTCATACAGCTCCTTCTATACCGTATATCATTTCCGTTGTATGCGTAAAAATGGGAAAAATGGGTTGTGTACATCGATACGCAATCAACTCTCGCTTTCGACTGTGTCATGGTTAAAGTGTTATCTTACAGTGTGAATGAAGGAAGAACAAAAATGAACTGATTTTTTAGTGAGGAAAGTGTAATATTCCAATAAAATTAATCAGGAAGCACCTTTCCTTGGCACCTCCGAGGAGAAACAATAAGTGGACGGGTCTTTATTAACTTTCTTCTGCGAGTGTCCGCAGCCTGCAGGAAAATCATAAAAGAGAAACGACCCGGAAAAAAGTTCCATTTCACGAAGAAGCCGTCATGTGAGTGTCGTAACTGGAACCGAAATGGAAAACGAATGGGTTTTCTGGCGCTGTCCTCTTCATATTACTCCATTCTTTTGTCTTTGAGAGTAAACCACTAGTAGGCTCTTGTTTGACGTCGCTCGGTTACGAAGATGGAAATTCAGGTCAAACGTGTACATAAGGAAAACGAAAGAACGAATACCGTTCTCCCAAAAATGGATCTAGATGAGCCAAAAGCGAGGAGATTGAACGACAGGGATTTTAGACGACTAGTGAAATCCTTTGGCCTTCTTAGTATATCGGGTGTTCCGGACAAGGTCGTTCACAAATGTTGATTTCACTGGACTTTAGGGAAAAACGCTGCAAATTCTTTCACACGGATTGGTTATTCCTCGGACCAGACGCATGGAGACTCATTTCTTCAACATGGGGGAAATGGGGGAAAGAGTGGGTGTGTCCCGGACCCATTCCAATCGATTCAGGGTCCAAAATTTAGTGGAAAATGATTACTTTGTTAGTCCTTCAAGAGTTTTATCGGTTGATTTTTATTCATTAATGTGAAAGTAGGTTTAATTGTATACGATAGTTGATTTTATTATGAGATATGAATACAGACGCCACCAGATGAGTTACCACACCCAGAAGGTGAAGCACCCGATCTGACGGTAGGCCTTTAATCGCACTAATGTTCCTAATTGTTATTGAATCCATGACAAAATTAATTTTTAAGCTTAAACAATGTTATGATTACACACCGAGTTCGGTGTGTTGACCTGTGACAATTGTCAATAGCATGCTACTTTTACTGTTCACTGCTGCCTGACAACGAATATGTATGACCTTTTAGAATGAATAGGAGATTGAGTTGCTCGAACTGAGGATGCGGCGAAACGTGAAAATATAACTTGAATAAGAAAACCTGCCGACCTTTTTGAAAATCCACCTCTCTCAATACCCCACACGCCCAGGTACCAAAAATCCCGAAAACACATATTCAAAATGGGTAATATATACCCAATTTGACCCATAACTTCTTCCAGTGGGTGCCAATCGTTCTGGGACCCGTTTCATTTGATTCAGCGTCCAAAATTTAGCGGAAAATGATACCCACCCGCCTAGAACGCCAAAAATCTCGAAAATCCATTTTTCGATAGACACTCCCCTCTTCCTTCCCCCGAATTTGGTTCGATAGGGGTGAAAAGTTTAGAGGACCAACGGGTTCCTGACCAAAATTTCAGATTTAAAAAAAAATTGCTGTTACCAAAGTCGTCGTAAACGGCAGACGGCGTACAGAATTTTGATTTTGGTTGGTTATTCCTTGAATAATCAACCTATGTTTTCATGATAATGGTCAACCTCTCCGATTCGGCTCAAAATTTTTTTCTGGACGTTTCATGATGTCCTGATCAAAAAAGGTCAATGTCCGTCCGCCGTACGCCGTACGAGGTCCGCCGTACGCCGTCCACGCCGTTTTTGGTAGTAGAAAATTTTCTAAAAATCTGAAATTTTGGACAGGGGTCTGTTCCCAGCCGAGATGGGTCCTTGAAACTTTTCAGCCCGATCGGACCAAATTTGGAGGGGGTAGGGGTCAAAATGTGTTTTTTGAAAAATGGATTTTCGAGATTTTGGGTGATTTAGGCGAGTGGGGTGTCATTTTCAACTAAATTTTGGACGCTGAATCCAATAAAATGGGTCCCAGAACAATTGGCACCCACTGGAAGAAGTTATGGGTTAAATTGGGTATTTATTACCAAATTTGATTATGTGTTTTCGGGATTTCTGCTACCTAGGCGTGTGGGGTATCATATTCCACTAAATTTTGGACCCTGAATCGATTGGAATGGGTCTGGGACCCGCCACACCCACTGTTTCCCCCATTCGAGGAATAACCAACCCGTGTGTAAGAATTTGCAGATTTTTTTTCTCTACCTAGACACCTTGAAACGTCCAGATTATTATTATTATTCAAGACCAATTCGAACCAAAACCATTGTAAAAATGCTTGCAGTGTTTTCTTTTCTTTGAGACTCTGCGGAATGCGTCCATTTATTCGTATTTAACAAAAAAAAAAAAAAATCCCATTTAAACTTTTCGTTTTTGAGACTGTGCGATGGCAGCAGATGCTTTGTTATCTCGCCGAGATTGATAAACAAAAGTTTTTCCTCTAAAATCAACATTTCCACTGGCGTTTGCGTCTCAGTGCCTCTGGAACGAGGCTTTTTCTTTGTAAAGATAACTTTCACAATACTATGATCCGATTGCAACCAAATCTGTGGATGGGGCAGGGTTTAGGCTCGAGACGATCCTCTAACAGTTTTATCATCGAATCCTCTGTACGCCCTGGGAATGCTCGAACACGATTTTATTCATACGGTCATAACTCCGTGAATAATAGCTGGTCTGATTTTCAGAGCATGGAAATCCCGTGAGGTTTCTCAAATCAGCAGAACGCTTTGCTCCACAAACCATAGTTCGCATGTGAATAATATCCATGTGGCTGCGGTGTCTGCCAAAATTTTTTCTGATCTTTTAAATTCAAATTCAAACGTTCATGAGTCAATCGGTTTCAGTACTGGGTGGTCTCTCATCAGCCTAATTGGGATCGGATATCATACTGGATGCAGATTGCACTAGATTGCACTTTACATAAATAATATTATTCATGCAATCATGATCATTCAACCAGTGCCCTTTCCAATCAGATACCAACTCAGGGGAACTGGAACTTTACCCACATGAGCGAGTTCACCAAGAACAATAAACCATTTCATAATGATTTGCAGCGTTTTGTCCTTGAATAATCAAATTATTCTTTGGTGCTAGAGGTCAACCTCTCCGATTGGCTACGAAATTTGGCAGTATAAATTTCATGGCGTCTGGATAAAAACGCTGCAAATTTTCAAACAATAGTTCATTATTCCTTAGAGCAGGAGAATGGGGAGAACATTAAGTTTGGAGTGTCCAGGACTCTTACCAATAGGTATGTAGACACTCATTTTTATCCATGCCCATTTCCAAAGGGCACCAATCGCTCTGGGACCCAACTAGATGGAATCAGTGTCCAAAATTTATTGGAAAATGATACTCTACACGCTTAGCAACTCAAAAACCACGTTCAAAATACGTTAGTAGATACCCATTTTGACCCATACCCATGTCCGAAGGAAGCCGATTGGGCCCATTCCAATGGCGTCCATAATTTAATATTGACACCCCATATGCCTAGTTCCCAAAAAGTCCCGAAAACTTTGTTTCAAAAACAAATGTTCACCCATACCCAACCCAAATTTGGGCCGTTTGGTCTGAAAAGTTTCAATAAACAACCAGAGCCGGAAATTTCCATGGCAGAAATTTCAGATTTTTAGACATTTTCCTACTATTGAAAACCCTGCAAATTATTACACACGGGTTAGTTATTCCTCGAATGGGGGAAACAGTGGGTGTGGCGGGTCCCGGACCCATTCCAGTCGATTCAGGGTCCAAAATTTAGTGGAAAATGATACCTCACACGCCATTCATTCTAGATACATATCAAATTATAAATTTCATGGTGCCTAGATCAAACCGTAGCGCATTGGCTAGCGCGTTCGGCGGTGAATCCAAAGGTAGTTGGTTCGAGCCCACCCGGGGGGGCGATTTTTTTTTGTTTTCTGATTAAGTTTTTTTCTACCCATAAATTGATCGATGAATTGACCCATGACTTCTTCCAGTGGGTGCCAATCGTTCTGGGACCAATTTCATTGGATTCAGCGTCCAAAATTTAGTGGAAAATGATACCCTACTCGCCTCATCGCCCAAAATCTCGAAAAATCCATTTTTCGAAAAACACATTTTGACTCCTACCCCACCCAAATTTGGACCGATCGGGCTGAAAAGTTTCGAGGACCATTCTAGGCCGGGAACAGACCCCTGACCCAATTTTCAGATTTTTAGAAAATTTTCTACTACCAAAAACGGCGCCGATGATGGACGGCGTACGGCGGACGGACATCGACCTTTTTTGATCAGGACATCATGAAACGTCCAGAAAAAATTTTTGAGCCGAATCGGAGAGGTTGACCTTTTGCATGAAAACATAGGTTGATTATTCAAGGAATAACCAACCAAAACGCTGCAAATTCTTTCGCAGGGGTTGGTTATTCCTCGGGCCAGGCGCATGGAGAAATGAGTTCTTCAACATGGGGAAAACAGAAGATGTGGTGGGAGCCGGACCAATTCCAATCAATTCAGCGTCCAAAGTTTAGAGGAAAATTATACCCCTAGATCGCCTAGATCGCCCAAAATCTCGAAAACCCATTTTTCAAAAACCACATTTTGACCCCTACCCGTCCAAATTTAGTACGATCGGGCTGAAAAGTTCCGAGGACCGTCCTAGGCCGCAAACAGACCCCTGACCCAAATTTCAGATTTTTAGAAAATTTTCTACTACCGAAAACGGCGCGGACAATGGTCGGCGTACGGCGTACTGCCATCAAAACATAGGTTGACTATTTCAAGGAATAACCAACCAAAATGGGAAGGTAGATACTCATTTTGACCCAAAACTTCTTCCGTTGGGCGCCAATCGTTCTAGGACCCATTTCTTTCTGTTTTCAAAATACACATATTGACCACTTTCCCACCTAAATTTGGTTCAATCGGTCTGAAAAGTTTTGAGGACCAACTAGAGCCGGAAACGGACTCCCCTAGATACCTAATTTGCTCATAACCTTGTTGGGTGGGCTCCAATCGTCCCAGGACCCGTCTTATTGGATTCAGCATGCAATTGCTCGAACCAGGCGCATAGATACATTTCTTCAACATAGGGAAAATGGAAACAGTGGGTGAGGCGGGTCCCGGACCCATTCCAATCGATTGAGAATCCACAATTTAGTGGAAAATGATACCCCACACGCCTAGGTGCCAGAAATCTCGAAAACTCACATTCAAAATAGGTAGATAGATACCCATTTTGACCCATAACTTCTTCCGGTGGGCGCCAATCGTTCTGGGACCCATTTCATTGGATTCTGCGTTCAAAATTTAGAGGAAAATCAAACCCCTCACGCCTCGGTCGCCATCTTGGTGATGTAATTTTCAAATTTTGATGTCTTGATGGGAAAGACAGTGGGTGTGGCGGGTCCCGGAACACCATCCAGAGGGCACCAATTGTTCCCGGACCCATTTCATTGGATTCAGCGACCAACATTTAGTGGAAAATGATATCCCACACGCCTAGATTTCCAAAAATTTCGAAAACCCATTTTTCGAAATACACATCTTGACTCCTACTCCACCCAAATTTGGTCCGATCGGGTTGAAGAGTTTCGAGGACCAACTAGAATCGGGAACGGACCCGTGACCAAAAAATTTTGGGCCGAATCGGAGAGATCGACTTCTGCATAAAATTTTATTATTGATTATTCAAGGAATAACCAACCATTACGGCACGGTCAGAGGACGGTGTACGGCCTACAACGTATGGTTATGGGGGACAGACATTTGTGTTTTGAGGACAGCGATGGTGTAACTCTATATGCAACTGTAGGATCTCCAAGATAGTTTTGCTTCATTGATTTACCATCCATACGTAGCATCGTGGGAAATGTGATATTATGCACGGTGTGCGGAATATCTCCTAAATGGCCGACATGCCCGAACCCAGTCTCTTTGGTATTTTTTGTTAGAGAAACTTTGTTCAATTTCGGAAACCGGGCGAAAAACAAACCAACCAGGAAGGAGTTGAATCCAATTTCTTTCAGAAGGAAAAATTATGTAAGATCTCTCGTGGAATTGAAACGGAAGAAAATCGCTGAGTGATGAAAACATGACGAGAGAGGCATTTTGAATCTTGAATTAGAAACTGGATCCGTTCCCAGATTTCCCGTCGGACAGGGATTCTTTCATCCAGTTTGAAATGATCGAAATAAGTAATTCAAGAAGAAACGCGAGGAATAAAACGGATTCCCGCTTAGATTCAATGAAACACGACCTTTTGAAATCCGTGCAAATCATCACTCATATTATTTGAAAGAATTAGGAAATTAGGAAAATGGAAAAAGAGATAAATTCTAAAGGACATTTTGGAATTATAGTACGGTATAGCGATTCACTGCAATAATTGTTTATTCGTAGTTCTCACTTATTGAACAGTTTATAACAAACGTGTTGTTGAATATGTTTAAGCGAGGCTTGTTTCAAGGTGGTGCGTAGGCGACACAGGAGGCAACCAAGTCACCGTGCAGGCATGTACATACCTGGTGGGAGCAACGTGACCTGAGGGTAGGGCCCATGGGCACATGGGCACATGCTCTGTTGTTTGCAGCAAGGTCCTGGAGATTTGCAGTACTCGGAGTATACCTTCATGAGTCCTTCAATCAATGCCCTGTTGGTCACATAACCTTCGCCGTTGCCAATCAACAGCGTCAGAGCTTCTGATATCAGGTTGCAGTTGGGGTAACCCTCAGATGGGTCATCAGGTGTTCCTCCGTTTCCTGTTTTGCAGAACTCGAGTATCAGCGATAGTACTTTGTTCAAAACACGTTTTCTCGTTGGCGTTTGTTGGGATTCGACTAACAGTTGGGCTATTTGTTTGAGAAGTGCACAGTTTCCAGTTCCGTTGCAAGAATTAATATAGTACTCTACCAAGTAGTCACCTTCTGGTCCGAGGTTCTCAATAATCTTTGGGATCAATGCACAGTTATCAGTGTTGCCATTACCACCGTTGCCACAACCGCAGCAGCCCCCACAGCAACCATTGCTACAGCAAGTACAACTGCCCCCACCACCACCACCACCACCACCACCACCGCCCCCATTGGGGCATGATCCCAATAATTTTACTAACAACTGAGGAACAAGCCCACTACTAGTACCGAACAACCTGGACACCAACAACTGAAGTATAGGACATTGCTGGTTGCCGTTGCAATACTTCAACATCTCATTGATAGTACTATCCAGTTGAGCAGTATTACCACTATCGATCAACTGTTGCGCAACGTCTGGTGCCAAGTTACAAATTGTGGACCCTGAGTTGGGACACCTACCGACAAGATCTCCTAATAATTGAGGAATTATACCTCCACTGGAGCCAACTATGTTTTTAATTATCAACGGAATGAGTGCACAATTGGAGTTGTTGGTACCATTTGTGTTGCTGCAGCATGTACAATTGCCCACACCACCACCGCCCCCATTGGGGCATGATCCCAATAATTTTACTAACAACTGAGGAACAAGCCCACTACTAGTACCGAACAACCTGGACACCAACAACTGAAGTACAGGACATTGCTGGTTGCTGTTGCAATACTTCAACATCTCATTGATAGTACTATCCAGTTGAGCAGTATTTCCACTATCGATCAACTGTTGCGCAACGTCTGGTGTCAAGTTACAAATTGTGGGCCCTGAGTTGGGACACCTACCGAGAAGCTCTCCTAGTAAAAAGGGAACTAATTCATTACCAGTGCCAGCTATTCGTCCAACTAAATAAGGTACGAGTTCGCAATCCAGAGTGTTGTTTCCACTACCTAGTAAGCCTCCAAGTAGATCACCCACAATCCCGTTATCACCTAGTAATCCTCCCAGTAAATCACCCACAACCCCACCACTTCCAGGTGAAGAAACCGATTGCTGTGGAACGGGCAACGGGACGCCTTGCACGGCGAACAGAATCGCTGCTGGGAAAAGCAGCTTCTGAAAAAGACAAATTACAGTTCATACTTTACATAGACAAGGTTTTGTTGTGCGCATTAAGCAGCATTCACGTATTTTACAATGCTCCTCGTTGGAAAAGGTATTTTGTGATTTTGGGAGGCCTAGGCTCGAGGGGAGTTATTTTCAAAAGATTTTGGTAGCTCAACCGATCAACATTCAGCAAAAGTAAGAGTAGGATATTTCAAAGGTAAGCAAGCCCCAGCATTTACAAAAAAAAAAAAAAAATTCGAAAAAAATTGAATAAAATAAAATAATTAAATATTAAATAATTTATCATTTGAATTGAAGCGTTGCTGACTGCAGGAAGTTGCATTAAAAAAAAATATATATAAAGGGTCTCCCACGAGTCCCCCCTCTCCCCCATTCTAAAATCTTCCAAATATGCGTAAATATATAAACTTTTTTTTGTATCTTCATTTTTTCTTTATCATGTTTGCACAACTGCGCAACGATGCGCAATTTCCTGAAACTGCATGAAAGTTTGATCCTTCAACAATTTGTTTTTATTTCGCGCAACCGGTATAGCGAGCAAGGAAAGTTGCGCAAGCCCAAAATTGTCGAATAGTGGATGATGGTGACCTCTTAAGTGTGGCACATGAATTTTTATTGTAATTTAACGCTAATTTACAAGAAAAAATGGGCTCCACTCAGCATCCATTTCATGCTAAATAAACCAATTTTCGTTAATATTCCGTGAAATTGGGTCAAATGAAGGAATGAATAGCATCACGAGAAACAGAATTGAAAAACAATGAAAATTCCTGTGCCACAATTTCGGGGTTATGCAACTTTGCGTGCTAGCAGAACCAGTTGCACGCAATAAGAAGAACGCTGCAAATTCATTTGCAAGAGTTGATTATTTCTCGGACCAGGAGCAGGCTCATTTCAATCTATTTAGCGTCCAAAAAATATTGAAAAATGATACCCCACACGCCTAGGTACCAGAAATATCGAAAACCCATTTCGAAATAGGTAGATACGTAGATACCCATTTTGACCCATATCCTCTTACGGTGGGTGTTAATCGTCCCTGGCCCGTATCATTGGATTTAGCGTCCAAAATGTAGTGGAAAATGATACCCCACACGCCTAGGTACTAAAAATCTCGAAAACACCCATTCGAGATGGGTTGATAGGTTGATATGATAGGTTGATAGGATACCTCGAAAATCCATTTTTCTAAAAACACTGTTCGACCCCCCCCCCCCCCCCCCAAAATTTGGTTCTATCGGGATGAAATGTTTTGATGACCAACTAGAGCCGAAAACGGGTCCCTGACCAAAATTTCAAATTTATAGAATATTATTAGACATTTGCTTACTTTAATCTAGTCACCTTGAAACGTCCAGAAAAAATTTTTGGGCCGAATCAGGGAGATTGAAATTTTGCATGACATTTGGAACCCTTGCACTATAAATATGAAGATTCAAAAAATTTGTATTTTTTTTTTTTTTTTTACTCCCATTAGGACGATTTGAGAAAAGGGGGAGGGGACAACTCGTGGGGCACTCTGTATTTATATAAAATTCGATTATAGCATTTTCTTGTTTCATAAAATCTCGTAATTTGGGTTCATTCATTCACCCTAACAAGTTCATGATCACCATAAGAAATGTAAGAGAAATACAAAATAAATTGTGAACATTTTTATAAATGTATTTATGATTTTGCTAATAATAAACTTGAAATAGTTGTCCAGGGATATTTTCCAATCAAATTGTAAACTCACCGCTAGTTGTTTCATGTCAAGAAGACAGCGAGCGACAGATAATAATTGTAGGAGGTCCCCACAATTATATTGCGACCGTCGCGGTTATCATCCATCGCTGGGAGCACGTATGGGGCGATAGGCATTCAACAGGGTGGTTCAAACGAGTGTGAGGATGGGAACATGAGGAGGGATCACGTGGAATTCTTCGAGCTGGAATCTAGACGGACTCGGATGGGCCCGGCAAATTAGGGAAAGACATGACTAAATTATTGTGGACCGCAACCGGGTAACCAGGTTAGCCAAAAATGTTCGTGCTCTAAAACCCACTGCGCTGATTTCGCGGGACTTCATCTGAGGTCGCCTGTCCTATTTCAAATGGGGTGCTTCCCGCAATCACTTGGATGATTCTCTCGCTTCATGACTTGACTGTCGATGGAAGCGTACTCTCGTAAAAGTTACATATAAGAAACGCTGCAGGTTGGTAATTCCTCGGACCAGGAGTAGACTCATTCAATCGATTCAGCGTCCAAAAATTAGTGGTAAATGATACCCAACACGCCTAGGTACCAGAAATCTCGAAAACCCACCTTCAAAATAGGTAGATAGATACCCATTTTGACCCATAACCTCTCCCGTTGTGCACCAATCATCCCTGGACCCATCTAATTGGATTCAGCGTCCAAAATTTAATGGAAAATGATACCCCAAATGTCTAGTTTCTAAAAAGTCCCGAAAATCGAGTTTCAAAAATCATTTCTACACCCATTGACGAACGGACATCCGGTTATTTTAAATAAAAAATAATAAATCTAAACATCATAAAACGTATACTGTCACATTTTGGCGCCAATTGGAAATATAGTAATCATCCGAAAGACAAAATGTCTGTCGGCCGGCGCCATCATGATAGTAGTATCATTTCCAACTAAATTTTGAAAAGATCCATTCAGATGGGTCCCGGACCGAAGGGTGCGTACGTGTGAGGTACCTGGGTACCCACCAACCTATTTCAAAAGGTGGATTTTACGATTTTTGGGTATATAGAATATAGACGCAGAATTAGGGGTCGGACCTCGGCACCATTAGTGTCAAAACATGAATATTTTGCCCCTTCCTCCTCTCGTCACGATATTCGATGTTTCAGCACCGATATCGTAGCCTAGATACTATCGGTATATCAATGGTCTGATATTATCGGTTTTATCCTTTTCTATGAAAAAAAAAAAAAAAAGTTTACATCATAGGAAGGCGAATAAACAATGCCTAAGTTTCTTCAATGTTATAATTAAGAATCGATAGTGTTCGTGGACTATCGACATCAACATTAGCTTCGATGTTTCTCTTCAATGCCCCATATCTACGCTAAATCGATTATAATGAGTCCTGGACACTCCACACTCATTGTTTTCCCAATGCTCCTGTGCCTGTTTATTAGGAATAACCAACGATTGTGGAAGAAGACATCATGAAACGTATAGTGTCAAATTTTGGCACCAATCAGGTTGACCTCTGGCATGATTTTTACGTTGATTGTTCAAATAATAACCAACCAAAATAGGTGCTTATTTATTTTGCGAGTGGGCATGTTCAACTTGCTCAAAATAAAACATTACAATTTCTTATTTTATATTACCATTATGTGTCTTCTATTGTCAGCTAATTTCAGTCTTCCGTTATTATTGGCAATGGTACAGGATTTCAACGAGTAGACTCAGTACGTAGACATTACTATATTATGCCAGATAGCACATAACGCCAACCTATTCAACATTCTGACAATGAATAATATACCTTCATTTACTGTATAAATGGATATCATGTAGGAAAGATTTGCAGTTTTTCAAACCGTGGCCTCAGTTACGCCAAAATTTTAAAAACAGTGAAATAATGAGACCTGAAGTTGAATTGTTGTAACATTTCTCCTCGTTCATTGTATTTGGCAGCCTAATGTGGTTCCAGAGACAACTCGGAAGACAACAGAGGCAATGGTCTTAATTATAGTTAGACTTAACTAGCTCCGAAATCCTTTGACAGTATCTTTGTGGTCAGAGTTGGAAGACAGATGACAATTCAGTTTATTGATATTGTATATTGCCTCCGCTGCAGTCAATGGGTCATCTGCTGCACCCGCGGACACTTCAGTCAATATTGTTTCTAGATAACAATTAATTAATTTCCGAGAAATAGCGCTTCCTGCAAAATTGTTTCCCGAATGATACTACTATTGGGGAAACCTGATAGAAAAGGGGAAATTCAATTTGGCGGTCTACGTGAGGACAAGAACGTGCTGTTGCCAGGAAGGAATGGCTGTGAATCGGAGCGTGTGATTTTTCTTTGATTGCAGATTCGAAGAATCCTCCTCCCTCCTGTTTCGTCACTTCTTCCTAATCAGAACCTCAATAAAGGGTGTAGGAGAGGTTCAGGAATGACTTTCAGAATGTTGGCGCGCAGGAAAACAAGCGCACGGTGAAAGGGCCTACTTGTGAGAGACACTTTGCTGACCTCAAAAATTTCATTTAAGTGAGTTTGTTGATTGTGGAAGACAAAAGTTATAAAACACATCGATTACCACAAGGATGGTCAATTATACTTAATATTTCCGAATGGAGCGGATATTGTATCTTTTAGACAGCCTTGATACGGCCATAATACCTTGATATTGGCTTGGGCACCGACTCAACTGATGTTAATGATATTCGTCTTGCTGTGAAATCTATTTGAAAAACGCTGCAAATTCTTACAAACGGGTTGATTATTCCTCGGAGCAGGCGCATGAAGACTCATTTCTTCAACATGGGAAAAATGGGCGAAAAAGTGGGTGAGACGGATCCCGGATCCATTCCAATCGATTCAGCGTCCAAAATATTGTGGAAAATGATACCCCACACGCCTAAGTACCGGAAATCTTAAAAACACATACAAAATGGGCAGATAGGTACCCATTTCGATCCGTAGCCTCATCCAGAGGGCACCAATCGTTCCGGGACCAGTCTCATTGAATTCAGCGTCCAAAAGTTGGTGGAAAATCATACCCCACACGCCTAGGTACCAGTAATCTCGAAAACACAATTCAAACACGGGTTGGTTATTCCTCGAAACAGGCGCATGGAGACTTCTTCAAGATGGGGAAAATGGGGGAAGCAGTGGGTGTGATGGGTCCTGGACCTATTCCAATCGATTCAGGGTCCAATATTTAATGGAAAATGATACCCCGCACGCATAGGTACCAGAAATCTCGAAAACAGACATTCGAAATGGGTAGATAGATACCCATTTTGACTCGTAACCTCATCCAGAGGGCGCCAATCGTTTCGGGATTCATTTAATTGGATTCAGAGTCCAAAGGTTGGTGGAAAATGATACCCCACACGCCTTGGTACCAGAAATCTCGAAAACACATATTCAAAATGGCTAATAGATAGCCATTTTGACCCCTAACCTCTTTCAGTGGATGCCAATCGTTCTGGGACCCTTTTTATTGGATTCAGCGTCGAGAATTGAGTGGAAAATGATACCCCACACACCTAGATTGCATAAAATCTCAAAAATCCATTTTTCGAAATACACATTTTGACCTCTACCCCACCCAAATTTGGTCCGATCGGGTTGAAATTTGTTTCGAGGACCAACTAGAGCCGGAATCGGGTCCCTGATCACCATTTCAGAATTTTAGAAAATGTTCTATCACCAAAAACGGCGCGGACGGTGGACGGCGTAGGGCGGACGGGCATTTGATCTAGACTCCTTGAAACGCCCAGAAAAAAATGTTTGCCCGAATCAGAGAGGTTGACCTTTTGCATGAAAACCAACCAAAAGACTACATCTGTAGTAACTAATCTGAAGAAAAGTTAAGTGATATAAATAACCTATACAGCCCTTTTTTTTTTATGGAGAATCGGTTTTCAGTTAGTATAGAAAGTGAAAAGTGCCTGTCAAAGGTTATTTCTCTTTGTAACCCTCTGAATGCCGAACCCTGTAACTGAGTGAATTCATATTCTATGATAATGATGGATGAGGGGACTCCGTCAGATATAATGTGGAGGGGATCCGAATGATTAACTATTCCGTCGATATTTCCATGTTGCTTCCAGCCGAGCGGTGCGGCTCTCCAAATTAGTTTTTCTGGGGACGAACGTATTTCATTGTCATCAACAATCCGTTTCCCCGGCTAGTGGTCCGAATGGATCCCCATGGTTCATATTTGAGGATGTTATTCCAACAACGGGTGTAAAATCTCTGAAATGACGTGATAAGCTCACCTGAGTTGGGCACCTATGATTATTTATCAAATAGAAACACTTGTGATTTATTCATACTCAATCTATTTTCAAATTAATGTGGATTAATCAACATTCAAAACTTTTCTGAAAATTAATTCCCAAATATGTGTTTTTCGAAAAATGGATTTTTGAGATTTTTGGCGATCTAGGGGTGTGGGGTATAATTTTCGACTACATTTTGGACGCTGACTCCAATGAAATGGGTCCCAGAACGATTGACACCCTCTGGATGAGGTTACGAGTCAAAATGGGTACCTGTCTACCCATTTCGAATGTCTCTTTCAAGATTTCTGGTACCAAGGCATGTGGGGTATCATTTTCCACTAAATTTTGGACCCTGAATTGATTAGACTGGGTCCGGGACACGCCACTTCAACTGTTTTCCCCATTTCCATCATGTTTGACATTTCGCAAATTTTGCGACGACTTAGGCGTGTGGGGTATCTTTTTCCATTAATTGTTGGATGCTGAATCGACTGGAATGAGTCCTCATGCTCCTGTTTCTAAGAATAACCAACCCCTGTGATTATTTACGTCTACCCAAAACCCTCTCCCTACTACAGGAATAGTTGTCACCAGGAAGTTAGGACACTTCACGTCCCAACCAAATTAGCCCACCAAAGCCACCGAAACACCTGAATATTTTAGCCCGCTACCAACTCAACTAGAACCCAAGTTTTTATGTAACGTATAGTAACGTATGGGAACTGTAGTCAAAGTAGGCTCTTCCAGTTGAACCGGTCTACTGCATGATCAGGTTTGTGGACGTTTAAAAACATCCCATGACCGGTTCGTTGTAAAAACAGTCCGATTTTATCAACTGGAAACACTCGTGTATATAATCGTTTCTCTGGGAGGAATTGATTGATTGTTACGGCCGAGCATTAAATGGATTTTCTTTTTAACCTGCGAGCTGGGATTAAATCTATTGAGACAAGGTTGATGAGCGTTGACGATTTTTATATTTTTAATTTTTGTAAGCATTAATGTATGATGCAAATGTAAACAATTCGCCAAAAACAAAAACAAAAATCAGAGAAAATGTTGCGATGGTTTGTTTACCCATTACATTTTAAATTAAATTATAATTAGAGACCAAATAATTGTCACCGTAAACCTAAAGACATAGGTTGATTATTCAAAGAATAACCAGCCAAAAATCCATGTTCATCGGTTTTTCTCAGAGCAACTACGTAATATGTAAGCTCAGCCAACCAGCAAAAGGTGGAAGAGAAATTCAAGAAATAGTCTTGAGGTGAATACATAACAATTTAGTGAAATATTCACAAATTAACTCGTCAAAACCGCAGCAAATTCTTACACACCGGTTGGTTATTGCTCGAACCAGGCGCATAGATACATTTCTTCAACATAGGGAAAATGGAAACAGTGGGTGAGGCGGGTCCCGGACCCATTCCAATCGATTGAGAATCCACAATTTAGCGGAAAATGATACCCCACACGCCTAGGTTACAGAAATCTCGAAAGCACATGTTCAAAATGGGTTATAGATACCCATTTTGACCCATAACCTCATCCAGAGGGCGCCAATCGTTCCGGGGCCCGTCTCATTGGATTCAGCATAAAAAAATTAGTGGAAAATCATACCCTACACGCCTAGGTAGCAAAAATGTCGATAACACATATTCAAACATGGGGAAAATGGGGGAAACAGTGGGTGTGGCGGTTCCCGGACTCGTTTCAATCGTTCCAGGGTCCAGAATTTAGTGGAAAATGATACCCCACACGCCTAGGTACCAGAAATCTCGAAAGCACATGTTCAAAATGGGTTATAGATACCCATTTTGACCCATAGCCTCTTCAAATGGGTGCCAATCATTCTGGGACCCATTACATTGAATTCAGCGTCCAGAATTTAGTGGAAAATGATACCCCACACACCTAGATAGCAAAAAATCTCAAAAATCCATTTTTCGAAATTCACATTTTGACCCCTACCACCCCACCCAAATTTGGTCCGATGGGGTTGAAAAGTTTCGAGGACCAACTAGAGCCATGAACTGACCCCTGACCAAAATAAAATGATTTTTTAAAATCATTTTTCAGATTTTTAGAAAAATTTCTACTACCAAAGTCGGCCTGGACGGCGAACGGACATTTTTGCTAATTTTGATCCAGACACCTTGAAACGTTCAGAAAAAAATTGTGGGCCGAATCGGACTGATTGACTTTTTGCATGAAAACATAGGTTGATTATTCAAGGAATAAACAACCAAAATGGCATATTCTTCAAATTTAGTGAAACTTTCACCTATTATGGAAATTTTATTTAATTCATTGAAAATGTTGTGAACGCAAATCAACACATATGCGCTGCCAGATGCGCCCACTCGAGTTTATCTACTTTGCAATAGTGTTTGACGTGTAGTGTAAGCCATGGATATTGAATCATCTCATCGTATCGAAAAAATAAAATAGAACAGTAAGTAACAACATGAATCACAGGTGAACATCAGGTTAGTCATCGGAGTTGATGAGAAAGTGTACTATTTTTACAAAATACAGAGTTAGTGCTATGCAAAGAATGGGCCACCTTGTGACATGTCTGCTGACAATGACTTAGCACTAAAAATGAAAAATAAATTCAGTAATAGGTGGAAGAGAAACAAACGAGAACGAGTAGAATGAAATTCGGGAGAATAAGGCAGGCAAAAGTCAAATTTAAATATAGTTCATATAAGAAGCTCTCCTGAGTCAAAATTCAGAATTATCGATATCAACTTCTGTCATGACGTCACGTGGTTAGGTGAGTTACATGAGATCAGAAATTAATTAGTTTAAAAAGTGCACGACCGATTAACAACCCTCGCCCATCTAATTAAACATTGTGTCAGATGTGTGCGCACCACTGCCATTAGCTACGTGGATAATTTTATGATGAAAAATTGCTTTCTTTCAGAATGAGTGATGCTAGGCTACCTCATTCTTCTTATATTGATGCTGGTGACCCAAAGAAGGAGTGGACGGATTGGTTTCAAGGTTAGATTCTATTTCACTGCATTAAAAAAGGAAAAAAAAAAAAAAAAAAAATTTGCAAATTCTTACACACGGGTTCGTTATTCCTCGAATGGGGGAAACAGTGGGTGTGGCGGGTCCCAGACCCATTCCAATCGATTCAGGGTCCAAAATTTAGTGGAATATGATACCCCACACGCCTAGGCACCAGAAATCCTGGCACATACAAAATGGGTGGATACATACCCATTTTGACCCATAACTTCTTCCTGTGGGTGCCAATCGTTCTGGGACACACATCATTGAATTCAGCGTCCAAAATTTAGTGGAAAATGATACCCCACACGCCTAGGTAGCAGAAATCCCGAAAACACAATTTCAAAATGAGTAATATTTACCCAATTTGACCCATAACTTTTTCCACTGGGTGCCAATCGTTCTGGGACCCATTTCATTGGATTCAGCGTCCAAAAGTTAGTGGAAAATAATACCCCACTCGCCTAAATCGCCGAAAATCTCGAAAATCCTTTTTTAAAAAAACCCATTTTTACCCCTACCCCGCTCAAATTTGGTCCGATCGGGCTGAAAAGTTTCGAGGACCGCCCTGGGCTGGAAACAGACCACTGACCCAAATTTCAGATTTTTAAAAAATTTTCTACTACCAAAAACGGCGCGGTCGGCGTACGGTGGTACCTAGGCGTGTGGGGTATAATTTTTCAGTATATTTTGGACGCTGAATCCAATGGAACGGTTCCCGGAACGATTGGTGCCCACTGGAAGAGGTTATGGGTCAAAATGGGTACCTATCTACCCATTTTGAAGGTGTGTTTTCGAGATTTCTGGTACCTAGGCGTGTCGTCTCCTTTGGCAGCAGACGAGTTTGGAAGGTTGGAAAGTGCAGGAGCAGACGGGGTGAGAGGATGCGTAGAGAGCTTCCTTCACTCCCTCCAGGAACCACTCCCAGGAATCGCTCCCACCGTGGGAAGGTTTGCGAAGGGCTTCCACCACTCCTTCTATAGGGAGTGTTGGTGCCTTGTGGAAAATAGTTAGTTGAACATGAGTCGTCATAGCAGGATGTTGAAGCCCTAACACATGCACGCTAACAGGTACTGTTCGCTTTCATTTGTGATTGATCAATCCATGATTGGACTTTCTCATTGTTCTCAGGGGCTGTCCAACCCAGGCGCCCTGTCTACCATACTTAAATTGTATACGGGATAACATTCAGAGGGCTGGCCACCCAGGCACCCTCGGAGCTGGCCAACCAGGCGCTCCTTCGATCATGCATATATTTGGCATAGTACAACATTCAGAGGGCTGGCCACCCAGGCACCCTCGGAGCTGGCCAACCCAGGCACTCCTTCTACTATGCGCAGATATTGCATGGGATAACTCTCAGAGGGCTGACCACCCAGGCACCCTCGGAGCTGGCCAACCAGGCGCTCCTTCGATCATGCATATATTTGGCATAGTACAACATTCAGAGGGCTGGCCACCCAGGCACCCTCGGAGCTGGCCAACCCATGCACTCCTTCTACTATGCGCAGATATTGCATGGGATAACTCTCAGAGGGCTGACCACCCAGGCACCCTCGGAGCTAGCCAACCAGGCGCTCCTTCGATCATGCATATATTTGGCATAGTACAACATTCAGAGGGCTGGCCACCCAGGCACCCTCGGAGCTGGGCAACCCAGGCACTCCTTCTACTATGCGCAGATATTGCATGGGATAACTCTCAGAGGGCTGACCACCCAGGCACCCTCGGAGCTGGCCAACCAGGCGCTCCTTCGATCATGCATATATTCGGCATAGTACAACATTCAGAGGGCTGGCCACCCAGGCACCCTCGGAGCTGGCCAACCAGGCGCTCCTTCTATAAATCATACATTTTACATAGAGTAACATTTCAAGGGCTGTCCAACCCAGGCACCCTCCAGATGTACCAGTAAATCACCCATTATCCATAACAGATATTGAATAGGGGTGAAAGCATATCAAAGGTGAGAGTTGGTCGCGATTATATGGGGATGGAGGAGATCGCGTGGGCCAGCAAGGCCTAAAGTCAATCAGTTGCTCAATCATGTATCAGTTTCGTGAATATATCAAGAATCATTCATAAAACTCTCAGTGTACACATAATATGTCAGGATATATTGATCTTGACAACATGGAGGCACCACCGAGATTCAGCTCGTAATTTCCAGTGTTCTGCGTTGCTACCCTGTTGCTATCCACCGCTATGGAATCCAGGCTTGTTTACTTTGACAGCTCACAGCTAGGGTTTGAGTGGGTATTTTTGGAAGGGCTGACTCGCACCCCTTGGTCTTGTGCACTAATGACCCATGGCTGAGGGCTCGAGCAGGTAGTTTTGGAAGGGCCGACTTGCTTCTATTCCTTACAAAGAATGAATAAATAGTCACAACTACTCAGTTCATGACCGCCTCCTCCTCCCCATGCGCGGTCTCACCTCTCATTAGCAGACACTGTAGGGTGGCTCTGAGTTTCCTTGTTACCCACTCACATTTTGCATGAAAATCACATTCAACCTTTTAAATTAACATATATGCTGGTGGATGTGGGGTTGATATGAAGGTTCTTCCACAATTTCATTTCCGCCAAGCATAACACTGCATACCATAGTCCTGAAAAGTATTCTTTCACTTTCCAATATTGCTGTTAGGTGCCACAGTCCTCTCTCTCGGCGTTGAACTCCACCTTTACGTTTGGTCATTCTTGTTGTTAGAGAAACATGAGCTTATTTGCACTGAAAAGTGCAGAGATTATCGCAAGGGGACTGGCAGAGGAGCTGACCATATGTCAGGACATAGTATCTCGTTTGAGGGCAGATAAGGAAAGTTGGTCTGAGGAAGACAAAATTGAAAGAAACCAACTTGAATTAGGTATCAAACAGATGGAAGAGCAAATTAATAACATTTCACAGCTTGATCAGTCAGAGGAAGTTGCTCAGAAAGCTGAAAAGTATTTCACCCTTAAATGGACCGCCCAAAGGCTACTGATCGAGTTTGATGTAAGGATGAGCCCGAGGACAGATGCTCCTTCACACACTTGTTCTCATGGTGAAGAAAGCTCATCATTGGTATCAAACCCGATATTTACGCGCTTGCCTGAATGTGAATTTCAGAAATTTAGTGGAGATATTCTTACCTGGAATGAATTTTGGGAACAATTTTCTGTCAACATACATGAACGAAAAAACATGAATGATTCCATCAAACTTACATATCTTAAGAGTTTTTTGGAGGGAGAGGCAAACGATACTATCGGAGGCTTAAGGAATACAACAATGCAATTACAACATTGCGATAGACAAACTCAAGAATCGCTATGCTAAACCAAAACACATACTTGACGCCCATTATGCTGCCCTGGACAAGTTACCTCCTGCAACCTCGGATATTGCTTGTTGTCGCAATGTACTTAACCAGATAGATATACACATGGGGATTTTGAAGTCATTGGGGGAAGACACCAACCACAATAATTTCCGTCTCACCCTAATGAAAAGGTTTCCATCCGAAATCATTCATGATTTGCGCTTGATGTTGAAAAACAAGGACGAACATACAGTGGACGAACTGCGAGCTTTAATGCAACAGGTAATTGAAGTTAGAGAAGAGTCTTCTCATCTGTCTGGAAACAGAGATCAGATTCCTTCACAACCACCAAACTTCACCACAGAAGCTCTTTATACGGGACAGTCAAAACAATATAGCAACACACGGAGGGAGAGCAACCAGCAAGGAACAAAAGGAACTTGGAATCATTCGAATCAAGGCAGGAAAACAAGGGTTAGGAGGAAAACAAAACCAACAACAAAATAGAAGTAGCGCTCATCCATTGAAAAGAAACCAGGCAAAAGGACCACCAAACAAAGTCAGGCGTAAGTATTTTTGTCGCTTCTGTAAGAGTGACCATTATACTGACCAGTGTGATATCGTATCAACTGTTGAAAAAAGAAAGCAGTGGCTCAAGGAGAACAAACTGTGTTTTCAATACCTCAGCAACCGTTACATGGCAAAGTCATGTGATAACAAACGTGAATGTGGAAACTGCAAGGAATTTGGAAAGCACAATCGTTCTATGTGTCCAACACTGGAAAACAGAAGAAACATGACAACAACAAAAACCTCATTGCCAGACCCTGCTTTACAGAATGATAGGATCAGAGACCTATGGGAACTGGAGGCTATAGGGATCACAGATTCACCAAAAACTCTTGATGATGATGAAGCCATACAACGATTCAATCATATAATCCATGTTATAGATGGACGGTACTATGTGAAATGGCCTTGGGCCTAATATCCTCAAAATCTGCCTATTAATCTGGGTTTGGCTCTAGGCCGGCTGAGAGGCTTAGTGAAGCGGATCAATACAGACAGGATCAGTCAGTATGATACAGTTTTACGAGACCAATTGAGCAAAGGAGTTATTGAGACTATCCAAAGACAGCAACTTCCAACCACACATCCTGTACATCCCACCATACATTCAGGAAAGAAAGACAACAAAACTCAGAATTGTCTGTGATGCCTCTGCAAAAATCAAAGGTCAACGCAGTTTAAACGACTTCCTTTATCGAGGCCCACTCATGTTGGAAGAACTTACAGCTTTGCTCCTGCGGTTTCGCACTCACAGGGTCGGCATCATTGCTGATATAGAGAAGGCCTTCCTTCAACTGGGGCTACAAGAAGCTGATACAGACGTGACTCGTTTCTTATGGCTGAAAGACCCAACTAAAGATCCCACTGATGACAATATCATCCATTTACGGTTTTGCAGAGTACCCTTTGGGGGAGTCTCAAGCCCATTTTTACTTGCAGCAATCCATAAATTTCCATCTAAAGAAACAAAATTCACCCATCTCTTCACAGCTGGCACGCAACTTATATGTCGATAACCTCATAACAGGTGCAGAATCTTCACAGCAGGCCATCCAATTATATGAGGAAGCAAGGACCACCTTTTACACTCTCTCTATGAACATTCGGGAATGGAACTCAAATGATGATACATTTTTAAAACGTATACCAGAAAACTTAGAAGACAAAACTCAAGTACCTCAGTCCTTGGTTTGATCTGGAATCGCATTCAGGATGAACTTCGACTTTCCATCAAACCAGACACAATCCATCAGACAGTGAAGACTAAACGACAAGCATTGAGAGTCATTGCTTCTGTCTGTGACCCCTGTGGACTAATAGCTCCACTCACACTCTCTACCAGATTATTCTTGCAATCTCTTTGGATAAAAAAGGTGAAGTGGGATGATGAATTGGCACAGACGCAACAGGACGAGTGGACGCTACGCACAAAGACACTTGCATCAATCCCCGATATCACAAGACCTAGATATTATGGCATACCTCCAGGACAAGATGTGGAACTGCATTGTTTCACGGATGCATCAAACCAATGTTATTCTGCAGTGGTTTACTTGAGGGCCATCGTGAAAGGGGAACCAGTGATCAGCATCGTAATGTCAAGATCCAGACTGACACCACTTCGTCAAAAGGAGAAAATAACAATTCCTAAACTTGAACTTTTGGCTGTCCTCATAGGCACCAGACTGACGAGTTATGTAAAAACGGTCTTGGACCTACAATGGTCCAGCATAACTCTTTGGACCGACAGTCAGATTGTACTTGGCTGGCTTAGGTCAGATCGTCTGTTGCATCCATTTGTGTCTCGTAGAGTCGATGAGATACGGAAATCTTCTCACATCCGTTTTAGACATGTCCCTACCTCTATGAACCCTGCAGATATTGCTTCACGCCCAATGAAACCACCATGTTTACTCCCATCTATATGGCTAGAAGGTCCTAGATTCCTAAGGCTCCCTCCTAATAAGTGGCCAGTCACACCAAACATAGAGCTTTGCGATGGTGGTGACCATGATACCCAAGAACAGATCACAACTGTGGGCACACTCACAACCACAGTTGAGACGATTGCCAGTGAGTGGGAACTACCATTGCAAGGTATCATTCTACCAGTTCCGACAATTCATAAACTCCAAAAGAAACATTTTCCTCAAGAAATTGATAAGATCAAGACTGACTTATCTAGATCCTTGGGATTATTCATGGACAATGAAGGAGTCCTGCGCTGCAGAGGCAGATATGGGAATGCAGTAATGACATACAACCAAAAATATCCAGTTCTGCTTCCAACTGACTCATTGGTCACAACCACCATTATACAGAGGGTACATGAAGCCAACAAACATGTTGGAGTTTCCCACACACTTTCTCTCATTCGTGAACATTATTGGGTCCCTAAAGGGAGACGGGCAGTTACCACAGTACTCCGCAAGTGTGAGCCATGCATCAAGTACAGTGGGGGCCCATACAAATTACCTCCAATGCCAGATCTTCCAAAAACAACGGGTCACTTACAGCCCTCCATTTACATATACCGGATTGGATTACTTAGGTCCCCTCATGATTTCTGAGGATGGAAGACCAAAGAAGCGATGGATTTGCCTGTATACGTGTTTGGCGGTTAGAGCGATCCACCTGGAACTGGTCAATGATCTAACAACAGCTGAATTCATCCTGGCCCTTCGACGCTTTTATGCAGTGCGAGGAGTACCTGATTTGATCGTCTCTGATAATGCTGCCAACTTTAAGTTGGCTGCTAACGTTCTTACCTCATTGCCCCACACTTCAAAACGGATTGCTTGGAAATTTATACCAGCACTATCCCCATGGCAAGGAGGATTTTATGAGAGATTAATTGGTCTAGTGAAACACTGTCTCACACGGTCGTTGGATCGATCCTTGCTCACAGGAAGCCAGCCCCACACGGTAATGAAAGAGATTGAATCAGTACTCAATACTCGCCCCCTCACAGCCATTGGATCTGATTTGGAACATGTCCTAACACCCAACAACTTCCTGACAGCATGTGGACCTCAATTGCTTACACCACCTATACATAGTGATGCGACATCAGCAATTCAGTCTCAATTGGTCTTAGCTTGGAAACGCACCCAAAATTTTCTTGATGAGTTCAGAAGAATGTTTGTCAACCAATACCTATTGAGTCTTCGTGAGCGACATCAGACACATCACAAACAACAGCGCATTCTGAGTGACCGTCCTCCCACTGTTGGGGATTGGATTCAAATAAAAGGCGATTCCAAGAACAGAGCATTGTGGAAGGTGGGACAGATTGCTTCCCTGCTTCCAAGTAGCGATGGTCAACCTAGGACTGCCAGAGTCAATGTCCTTGGTGGCCAGGTTCTCAATAGATCAGTGGCCCATCTGTTTCCACTGGAGGTCGATGACTTTAGACAAAAGCCTGCACTCACAGTCTTGCCTGATGCACAGGTATCAGGTCCTACCGGCACACAGAGCAATCCATCTGACCAACGTGACACAACACCTAGCAGCCAGTCCCCCCTCACAGTCACAGCCTCGCAACCAGCTGCTTCTACCATTCATCAGTCTGATGGTCAACAACCAGACGCCCAGCATCCTTTAGCTTTGCAGCCAGATCCTTCCAATGGCACCAATCAGTCGATTGATGCCCCAGTGACTACTGGTGCCACAGATGGCCTCAGACGGCCCAGAAATGCCGCTATCCAGGCCCGCCAACATATCAGGCAATGGGTCTCTTCACTATTCAATGAAGCTTCGGTACAACTTCATTAATTTGCATTTGCCTGAAGTATTATATTTGTTATGTTTGCCTCTGTATTCTTTGGTCAAATATATTGTTCTATGGTTATTGGTAGGTTCTCTTTTTTCCCTTCTCTTGGGCGGGAGTGTCGTCTCCTTTGGCAGCAGACGAGTTTGGAAGGTTGGAAAGTGCAGGAGCAGACGGGGTGAGAGGATGCGTAGAGAGCTTCCTTCACTCCCTCCAGGAACCACTCCCAGGAATCGCTCCCACCGTGGGAAGGTTTGCGAAGGGCTTCCACCACTCCTTCTATAGGGAGTGTTGGTGCCTTGTGGAAAATAGTTAGTTGAACATGAGTCGTCATAGCAGGATGTTGAAGCCCTAACACATGCACGCTAACAGGTACTGTTCGCTTTCATTTGTGATTGATCAATCCATGATTGGACTTTCTCATTGTTCTCAGGGGCTGTCCAACCCAGGCGCCCTGTCTACCATACTTAAATTGTATACGGGATAACATTCAGAGGGCTGGCCACCCAGGCACCCTCGGAGCTGGCCAACCCAGGCACTCCTTCTACTATGCGCAGATATTGCATGGGATAACTCTCAGAGGGCTGACCACCCAGGCACCCTCGGAGCTGGCCAACCAGGCGCTCCTTCGATCATGCATATATTTGGCATAGTACAACATTCAGAGGGCTGGCCACCCAGGCACCCTCGGAGCTGGCCAACCCAGGCACTCCTTCTACTATGCGCAGATATTGCATGGGATAACTCTCAGAGGGCTGACCACCCAGGCACCCTCGGAGCTGGCCAACCAGGCGCTCCTTCGATCATGCATATATTTGGCATAGTACAACATTCAGAGGGCTGGCCACCCAGGCACCCTCGGAGCTGGCCAACCCAGGCACTCCTTCTACTATGCGCAGATATTGCATGGGATAACTCTCAGAGGGCTGACCACCCAGGCACCCTCGGAGCTAGCCAACCAGGCGCTCCTTCGATCATGCATATATTTGGCATAGTACAACATTCAGAGGGCTGGCCACCCAGGCACCCTCGGAGCTGGGCAACCCAGGCACTCCTTCTACTATGCGCAGATATAGCGTACCCCTACCCCGCTCAAATTTGGTCCGATCGGGCTGAAAAGTTTCGAGGACCGCCCTGGGCTGGAAACAGACCACTGACCCAAATTTCAGATTTTTAAAAAATTTTCTACTACCAAAAACGGCGCGGTCGGCGTACGGTGGTACCTAGGCGTGTGGGGTATAATTTTTCAGTATATTTTGGACGCTGAATCCAATGGAACGGTTCCCGGAACGATTGGTGCCCACTGGAAGAGGTTATGGGTCAAAATGGGTACCTATCTACCCATTTTGAAGGTGTGTTTTCGAGATTTCTGGTACCTAGGCGTGTGGGGTATCATTTTCCACTAACTTATGGATCCTGAATCGATTGGAATGGGTTCGCGACCCGCCACACCCACTGTTTCCCCCATTTCCCCCATGTTGAAGAAATTAGTCTCCAAGCACCTGGTCCGAGGAATAACCAACCCCTGTGAAAGAATTTGCAGCGTTTTTGATCTAGACACCATGAAACCAAAAAATTTTTGGTTCTCCGAATCGGAGAGATTGACTTTTTGCTTGAAAACTAATGATTATTCAAGGAATTACCAACCAAAACGCTGCAAATTCTTTCACAGGGGTTGGTTATTCCTCGGACCAGGTGCATGGAGACTAATTTCTTCAACATGGGGAAAATGGGGGAAACAGTGGGTGATGCGGGTCCCGGACTCATTCCAATCGATTCAGGGTCCAAAATTTAGTGAAAAATGATACCCCACACGCCTAGGTACCAGAAATTTCGAAAACACATTCGAAATGGGCAGATAAGTACCCATTTTGACCGATAACCTCATCGAGAGGGCACCATTCGTTCCAGGACTCGTCTCATTGGATTCAGCGACCACAATTTGGTATAAAATTATACCCCACACGCCTAGATCGTCAAAAATCTTGAAAATCCATTATTCGAAATACACATTTTGACACACACCCCCGGTAAATAGGTCCCTGACCGAAATTCCAGAATACGTGCAGAATACATTCTACTACCAAAAAACGGCGTCGACGGCGACAGACATTTTGGATGTTGACTTCATGGATAACCTTTCCAATTGGCACCAAAATGTGACAATATATTGTTGATTATTCACGGAATAACCAACCAAAATAACATAGAACCTTTGCAACATAACCTCTCACCTTCAGCTCGTATTTGACTATATACCTATAACCTATCAGCTTTGCTAGTGTTGAGAATACCCTTTGAAACTGAACAAACTTTGAGGTGACTGGCTGATTGGACAACCACTAGACATTTACACACGGAACCATCGTCATTGTGAAGACAGGGAGGTACAAGTGCTTAGCCAATGTCAATGTTTCGACTACATAACTGAGGTGCGCAGTACCCCAATCTCACTGTCCCTGCATTTATAATTCAATCGATACTGCTCTACGCCTCTACTGATCAGTTTGATTGATTCAAACAAAAGTCATTGATCTCTGATCTAAACCTACGACAAGGAAATGATGGAACTTGCATGCAATTGAATTCATCAAAATGCGCCCAAATATTGATGTCCTCTCTTGTTGGATGTCTAACCAATTGATTGCTCGAGATGAATTCTCAACATTTGAATCGATTTCAATCGTCCTCAACTAGATTTCCTCCAAGTTTGAGATGAATTAACCTATTTTAAATAAAAATTGAACCAAATCCAATAACTTGATCACCTCTGTCAATCAGAAACCACACGAAATTCTTTGTGTAGGTATTCAAGGAATAAGTCAATATCTCCGATTCGGCTCAGAATTTTTTTCTGGACGTTTCATGATGCTTAGATCAAAATTAGCAAATGACCGTCCGCCGTCCGCGAGGTTTTCGGTGGTAGAAAATTTTCTAAAAATCTGAAATTTGGGTCAGGAATTTCTTCATGGCTCAAGTCCTCGAAACTTTTCAGACCGATCGGACCAAATTTGAGTGGGGTGGGGTCAAAATGTATTTTGAAAAATGGATTTTCTAGGTTTTTGGCGATCTAGGCGTGTGGGGTATTATTTTTCACTACATTTTGGACGCTGAATCTAACGAAATGGGTTCCAGAACGATTGGCACCCACCGGAAGAAGTTATGGGTCAAAACGGGTATCTATCTACCTATTTTGTATATGTGTTTTCAAGATTTCTGGTACCTAGGCGTGTGGAGTATCATTTTCCACTAAATTCTGGACCCTGGAACGATTGAAACGAGTCCGGGACCCACCACACCCACTGTTTCCCCCATTTTCCCCATGTTGAAGAAATGAGTCTGAGAAATGACCAACCCGTGTGAAAGAATTTGCAGCGTTTTTTAAATTCTTTTTGTAAGAATTTGAATTTACTCTCCCATGAGACCTCAGCCCAATGAGCCTTTTTTTAGAAATTCCGCCATTCGTTATAATTCGCTCAATGTTTGGGTGTTGTACTAGTTCCCCTTAATTTGTCTGAAATACCTTCATTGAACACAATTAGTATAATGCAATAGGTTCCATTCCCCTCAATTTTTCTATTCAACATTCAACATCAAACCCATTTTTGGCAAAAGTAACTGCTTTTTGGGGAACTTCGTGTAACATCGCTGGAAGTGAACAGGTGCGACATAGGATTTAAGGTCCCCACTGACGCGTGAAAGTCGGTAAGTTTGACCCTTCACCTCTTATCACTGCCTCACACGCTACGACTTACGTTGATGTTGATAAATGAGGTTTTAGATAACGCGTTTAATCAAGAACGTATGAAGGCACGTATAATGATTATGGCGTACTGCAATGCGGAGCGCAAGGTAAGAAGGGGTTCTATTCTCCATTCTTTACACAAAAGTGGAAGGAACGTACCTTTCAGATGGAAAACAATCCTTCGTCTGGAATGGATACAATAGCGAGGGTACCTTTCAAACAAATAACGAGTATTATGCCGGTTTCTGTGAACACGGCTCCCCTTGGGCTCTTAATCCCCCTCTGGCCATTATAGTAGGAAATGAAGACTATAAAGAGACCAGCGGGGCCCTAAAGTCCTAAAAGACACAATATAGGTAACAACTCCTCCTGATTACCTTCTGTCGAAAACCTAGAAGGGTTGGATTCATAATAGCCCAGGATAGCATCTCAGGAGCAAAGGAGAGCGTCTCCTCCTAAAAATGGTCAAAAAGCTAGATATGGGATGTAACGGGGCGGCAGATTCCAAGCGCCCCGTCAAGAAACTTCGGCGGCGGGGTACGGATCGACCCCTCTCCCCTCCAAGCGCCTGACCCAGCTGGGCGAAAGGCGTGTCCTCATTGGATTGGTTGGGCGATGGGCGGCGCGAGACACCCAGGGAGGAGTAGGAGGGGAAGGCGACTTGACGAGCGGACTGGGGAAAGGAACATCAGTCAGTCGTGTACGAACTCAAGTGAAGGAAAGTTGGGATCTCCGTTCGCCATAATCTCGTGAGGACGAGGCGGAACGAAGTGAAGTGAAGCGGAACAACCGACGCGAAGCAAATCAACCCCTTGTGAAGCCGGTGTTGTGAAAGTGACCTGAGGGAACAAGTGTATCGTGGTTCCTTCAGGGTGAGAACTCGGGAATTGGGAGATCAGCCAATTCCTCTCCCGTAACAGTGGGCCCTTATACGAACTGAAAATCCCCCGTCGGACCCGAGTGTTGATCCGTTCGCGCCCGATTCGACGGCCAATAGTCCAGGTTTCCCACGCACCGCCAGTCGTCGGACCTCCGTCGGAAAGAGTCTCGCCTCCTCCGGCCTGGACGGCGTTCCCCTGACCGAAGCCGAGCAGCGAAGAGAACATCACCCTGTTGTCTCCATCCGAAGGAGTTGGTACACGTAAGTGGCGAAATAACTCTGTTTCGTACCCTCGCAACGCGAAAGTCGAATCTCTAAATCTGGCCCAAGCCCTGACGTTTAGTCACCAGAAAGCTGATCATAGAGTTGTACATTGTAGCCGTATTATTTAGTATTTTGTCTGTCGTGCGTTAGGAAAAGTAAAAGGAATTAGGGGAGGACATTAACAAATCACTTCCACTTTACCGTTATTCAAACCAAACATTTGAGCCTTCAGCTACCTCGTAAATTCATTTGGCCCTCAGCCCTTCACTTCTGCCTACTCAATAATTAGATTACGTAATAGTCAATATCCTTCTCGGCCGAGACATTCCGTATTTTATATTTCTGTCAATTGCGTTTATTATAAGTCAATATTGAACCCTTGTCTTTTCAATCACGAAACCCCATTCCTCAGAGCTTGGTAAATTCAGGTGTACTTGGCGTCCATGACCGACCATTGCAGACATTCCGGACGGTAAGTGAAAGTCTTTAATCTCCCACTAATTATTCGCCTAGGTCTATTTTTGGATCCCTAGCCCGTTACGTGAAAACGACGGGTTACAGGGACATCGATGTTAACATCGCTGCCGAAATTAGTCGCCCTACATTGTTGATTCAACCATCGTTGTTTAAAGAGCCCAACATTAATAATAGAAAAACGCTGAAATTCTTACACTTATTACTCGGACCAGGCGCATGGAGACTCATTTCTTCAACATGGCGAAAATGGAAACAGTGGTGTGGTGGGTCACGGACCCATTCCAATCGATTCAGCGTCCAAAATTTAGTGGAAAATGATACCCCACATGCCTAGATACCAAAAATCTTGAAAACACACATTCGAAATGGGTAGATAGATACCCATTTTGACCCAGTACATCTTCCAGCGGGTGCCAATCGTTCTGATACCCTTTTCATTGGGTTCAGCGTCCAGAATTTAATCGAAAATGATATTCTACACACTTAGATTGCCAAAAATGTCACAAATTCCGTTTCTCAAAAAACACATTTTGACCCCTACCCCACCCAAATTTCGTACGATCTGAAAAGTTTCGAGGACCAACTAGAGCCGGGAACAGACCCCTGACCCAAATTTCAGATTTTGAGAAAATTGTCTACTATCTAAATAAGCGAGGACGGCGGACAGACATTTGCTAATTTTGATCAAGAGTTCTTGAAACCTCCGGAAAAATTGGTTGATTATTCAAGTAGCAACCAACCAAAATTTTGGGCCAAATCGGAGAGATTGACTTTTTGCATGAAAACATAGTTTAATTATTCAAGGATTATTCAATTATTCAAAACTGCCAATTAATCAGTGCTAGTCACGATTATAATTTTCTTTATAGATCACCCGTCTGTATAGAATTCGACTATTCGATGGTACCCACCAAAACAATAGCTAATTGAAAAAAAAAAAAAAATTGGCTGGCATTTGAACCCAGGAGGCGAACGAGCAAAAAGGCAAAACATCGGAATCCATATAGAATGATTCTAGAAGATAAAAGATAGTAGAAAACAATATCAAACAAGAGAACGCGTCAACAATATGAGAACATAAAATTGAAGAAGCCTTCTCCAAGTTGGTTTGCAGCAAGGGCGATTGGCGCCCTCTGGATAAGGTTATGGGTCAAAGTGGGTGCCTATCTACCCATTTCGAATGTGTGTTCTCGAGATTTCTGGAACCAAGGCGTGTGGGGTATCATTCCCCACTAAATTTTGAACCCTGAATCGATTGGAATGGGTCCGGGACCCACCACACCCACTGTTTCCCCCATTTTCCCCGTGTTGAAGAAATGAGTCTCCATGCGCCTGGTCCGAGGAATAACCAACCCCTGTGAATGAATTTGCAGCTTTTTTTCTGCTGAGTAAATTAGCTCTGCTGAACTACGATCAAATTCCGTGGTCCTACAACGGCGATGATGACACTCCCATAGGGCTTGCTTGAGGAACATAACTTCCCTGCCACAGCATGAGCATGGAGAGTTTTCTTCCAATAGTCAACACCCTGTATAGTTCTACACTCTAGCTGTTCACTGGCGAATTTCACCGAATGTCCTTTCGCGTGCTCTGCCCAACAAACGCAATCGCTATACCATTGTCTACGGAATGAAGCTTGATGAATGGCTCGGCCGAGCCCATAACCCAACACCTTTCAGGGAGTTCTAATCCTCTTTTGTCAAGTGCTCACACAGTCTCTATTGTTCTCTTCGAAATACTGCCAAAACCTTCTCGACTTTCTTTGACAAACTTTTGAGCTTTTGGAGGTCGGATCCGTGTTCTCGAAAGGATCAAGTTCGTCATTTCCCCATGAAAAGTCCACTAACGGCAGGGAGACCTGAGAAAAGAACATCTTCAAACTAATGCTGCATAATTTAAATAATTTATAAAAGGACTGTCGCGTCAGTCTATGCCCAGCCTGATGCTGATTTACCATAATTGAATTACAAACCCGCAATTTACATGGGCAGGCACATTTGAGCCGAGTTTACATGGATATGTTCATAGTAACGTTGTCTAATCGACCGAACAAATGGCTGAGAGCCATTTCCAAACTGCAAAAATAAGTTTTTCACAATTTATCTTTCAGAGCCGCCTGAACAAATTTGGTTCTGCATCCGTGTGCCCCCATTTCCTCACCACAGCGACAAAAAATTAACATGAATATTAACCTCGTTCGAATAAAATAAATAAAAAATGCTACTTTATCAATTAATTAACTTTTCGTTGCAGGAGCTGGTTGTTTCTAGTTTCCTGTAAGTTAAAAATTACACATTAAAGTCACAAGGAAGCTTATGTGGCACGATCTTGGGAGTAAATTCTTATATGGAACGATGAGGGAAAATCGCAAACATCAAAATTCCACCCGAGCACGTATGAGGTACCGTAGAAGAACCCGACAAATGCTGCAAATTCATTCACAGAGGTTCGCTATTCCTATATCGGTGAGTGTGGAGTGTCAAGGACTCATTCTAATCGATTCAACGTGAACATTTAATGGAAAAATGGACTCCACACGCCTAGGTCCCGCAATTCTTGAAACCCACATTCGATATATGTATTTAGGTACACATTTTGACCCATCCCCTTTTCCAGAGGGCACCAATCGGTATGGGTCTCATCACGGTAGAAACGGTAGAAAACGATACATTGGTGGAAAACTAATCCCTTCACCATGTTTCGTGGACGCCGAATCTCTTCTCTATGCTCCGTTCTCGGCCAGGTTGTCTCCCGTCGTCTTCGCTTCTCCGTTTTTTAACTGATAATGCGTAGTCAGCTGATTTACCGAATGTTTCATTCGCTACTACGAATCGGTATTCCGCATTTTCAGCTCGTGATCCCCATTACATGCCTGTTATTATTATTTTGTGCATTTTATTGTTATAAGATGGCTGTGGGTCAGTAGTAAACGATACACTGGTGGAAAACTAATCCCTTCATCGTGTTTCGCCGTATATCTTCTGTATGCTCCGTTCTCGGCCAGGTTATATCTCGCGTCGTTTTCGCTTCTCCGGTACTTATCGGTTAATGCGTAGTGAGCTGAGTTATTATGTTTCGTTTGATAATGTTTTTGTTGTTGATAATAAATTGTATGTGTGTAGTACTATTTCTAGATGGGAAGTGGTGAAACCCTCTAGAATTTTGGGTGCTAGTTCAATGCAGAGCTCATATCCTACTTGCTAGCCTCGTATTCGGTAGTTGGGAGAATGATCTGGAATAGGGGCTGTAATTGTGTGGCAGTGTTTCTGGGAACGGGCTCATCGCCTGGTCCGAGGAATAACCAACGCCTGTGAAATAATTAGCAGAGTTTTTTAGGTCGGTTATTCAAAGAATAACCAATTTGCAGCTTTTTTATTCTGCTGAGTAAATTAGCTCTACTTAACTACGATCAAATTCCGTGGTTCTACAATGGCGATGATGACTCTCCCATAAGGCGAGTTGCATGCCTCGCACCTTCCTAAATGAAAATTCAGGTAACGTGATCGTCTTTTGCATTGGTCGAAAAATATTTCTGAATTTGAAGCATTGGTTTCTCTCAATCGTCATAAACTTCTTCCCCTCCGTCAAAACCTCCACGTTGTGCGGGATACTGCATATCCTTCCTGCGGACTATTCCTTCGATTTGCCAGTAAGCAAATTTGTGAGTACATTCTGCCACCTACCGTAAGAACTCCTTGATACCTACTGTTTAAACATCCTGTACGATGGCAATCGTGCCTACGAAAACCCGCACGGATGCTGCAATACATTAAAAAATGCTGCTGAACCGGCTATTTTATTATTTTGTCCAATGATGGATTGTATCCTTTGTAAACACCCCCAATTAAAAGCTGTGTGGAATGGAATTGCTCCTCTAGAGAGGCTTCTGGAGTCGTGAATTTCACACCTCTTCAAAAACTGCTAATTATGATATTACCCAATATTTCTGTGGCAAAATCCTTCTTCCTTTTTCCTTAATTAGAAAAACAAGACTTTAACTCGATTATGCAAACAAAATGGGTCAAAAATCTTGATTCAATGACGAATAATGATTCATAACGACCGGTTTTGCTCTTGTTTTTAAATTTCCGTTAACATTTGTTTCAGTAGTCTGTACTTAGATTGAGAGGAATTTTGGACAATTGTGCCCATATTCAACTTCGATTCAGGGTCCAAAATTTAGAGGAAAATGATACCCCACGCGCCTAGGCACCAGAAAGCTTGAAAACATATTCAAAATGGGTAATAAATACCCAATTTGACCCATAACTTCTTCCAGTGGGTGCCAATCGTTCTGGGACCCATTTCATTGGATTCAGCGTCTAAAATTCAGTGGAAAATGATACTCCACTCGCCTAGATCGCCAAAAATCTCGAAAAATCCATTTTTCAAAAAACACATTTTGACCCCTACCCCACCCGAATTTGGTCTGATCGGGCTGAAAAGTTTCGAGGGCCGTCCTAGTCCGGAAACAGACCCCTGACCCAAATTTCAGGTTTTTAGAAAATTTTCTACTACCGAAAACGGCGTACGACGTACAACGACGTCCAATCTGACATTTTGGTGAAGCACCTTATTTTGGCTCAAGTTGATCTACGAACATTTTTGCCCGATTGGCCCAAGTATGGGTGATAATGTGTTTTTTTGAAACATGATTTTCGATACTTTCTGGGAATTTGGTGTATAGGGTATCACTGTCCACTAAATGATGGAAATGAGTCCGGAACACGCCACACTCACTGTTTTCCCTCATTTTCTCCATGCTCCTGGTCCGAGGAATAGCCAACCCCTGAGACAGATTTTGCGGCGTTTTCAATAAGAGAGTTGCTTTGTATCATTAATTGGCTATGGTTTGGTTCTGACCTTGTGAGGGCTCTATGCTCTACGGAATTCTCTCAAAATGTTATATGAAACGAGCGTTGCTTCATCATAACCTTGAATGTATCTGAAACTTTGAAAGGGTCAAAAAGTTGTTCGGTTAATTGGTAATGTTTACTGGGGCAGGCCGAACACCATATGTGCATTAAATATAGGGAGATCGGAACTTGTGTGTGTGTGTTGTTGATCATAGTTACCCTAAGTTCAATTCCCTTCTCTTTTTCTATAATTGTCATGTGTGTCGCCTTAAAGCGGTGTAGAATCATATTTTACTTGCAATTATTTCTTGATAAATCTGATTCCTATCACCTAGTGCCCCTCGGGGGAATGTACTTAATCAAGAATATTGAAGTACTCAAGTACTGAAGAACTCACCCAATAATCTGGTGTCTTCGTTACTTGATACTGAAGTAAACTACTTTGTTCTCAACACGGGATGTATTTCTTTAGTAGAGGTGAGGAAACCAAGTATTCAAAACAGGATGAATTCAGAAGATGGGTTATTAGCGAAGCGGAGTATTTCAGATGAGAGCCAAGAGAGAAGACAAGAACATGAAGTGGCATCCCAAGATGGCGTGCATTCAAGTATAAATCGAATCAGATGAAACCACTGCCTTCCTGATGGGTTGTGAGGGTGAGTAATAAACTCCAAGTGTCCACTCAATATTCACGATATACTGGGTAGTATAATTATGAACAGGAGATCAGCTACTCACGCCATTCCCAATGGTGAAAAACCAACCAGGAAAATGGGAGGACATCTACCACTTTCATTTGGCAAAAATATAATCCAAGGATTCATGGTCGGTCTTTAGATAAGGTACTTGAATAAAGGAGGTGGTTTGAATATGATTCGTCATTAGGGTACCCTCTTTCCCACGTCATAATTTAAATGAATAACCAAAATGGGGTCGTTAGGTTGGCTAATTTTCCGAGGAAGTTGTGCGTTGGGCGGTGAGGGAAACTCGGAAGTCACACATATGCTCTGTCCTTTTCCCACATCCAGTACAGCTGGCAAGGCTCCATACCAAAGTACGCACGTAGGAGCCATTCATTTCCATTCTGCGGGTACGTTGACCCCCCTCCTCCCACCATTACCGTAGCAGTTGTCTCGTGTTGGAGAAAATGCAAAGCCACAGAGACAAAAGGGGGTCTTGCTGAGATTGAATGGATTCCCACCGTTCAGTAGTTCACATTGGATGAATACCACGCGTCCTCCTCTGCTATAAGCTCTACAGCGGGCACAATGCATGGACTTGGATTCAAAGCAGAGACCTCATTCTTCTGAAATACTGTCACGATCAGATCTATGACGACTGTAAATGCTACATTTTCGCATAATTAAGTGAAAAACGCTGCAAATTAATTCTGCAAACCAGGAGCATGGAGACTCATTCCAATCAATTTAGCGTCCGAATTCTCCAATTCCACGTCAAATTTAGTGGAACGTGATAGGCAGCAAAAATCAAAAATTGTTTCTGGGCGTTTTAAGGTGTCTAGATCAAAAAAGGAAAATGTCCGTCCGCCGTCCGCTTTCCGCGCCGTTTTCGGTAGTTAAAAATATTCTAAAAATCTGAAATTTGGGTCAGGGATCTGTTCCCGGCCTAGGACGGTCCTCAAAACTTTTCAGCCCAATCGGACCAAATTAGGGCGGGGTAGTGATGGATGGATTTTCGAGATTTTGGGCGATCTAGGCGAGTGGGGTATCATTTTCAACTAAATTTTGGACGCTGAATCCAATTAAATGGGCCCCACTACGATTGGCGCCCTCTGGATGAGGTTATGGTTCAAAATGGGTACCTATTTACCCATTTCGAATGTGTGTTTGCAAGATTTCTGGTACCTAGGAGTGTGGGTCCGAGGAATAACCAACCAAAGTGAAAGAATTTGCAGCATTTTTTGGCAATAACCTCTTCCGGTGGGCGCCAATTGTTACGGGACCCGTCTCATTGGGTTCAGCGTCAAAAATGATACCCCACAAGCCTGATTCACAAAAATGCCAATCTATGTTCAAAATTCATTTTTCAAACTACTCCTTTTAACCCTTACCCCACCCAAATTGTTTTTTACGAACGGGCTGAAAAGTTTCGAGAACCAACTAGAGCCGAGAAAGGACCCCTGACTAAAATTTCAAATTATTCAATGAATAACCAACCAAAATAGATTAAAACGAAAATAAAGTGAAACCCTTGAAAACCGGGAGAAATATGTAAATAACCCGAAAAATTCTAATTCTTGGTCGGGAGGATTTATCCGGAAAAGGCCCCTTTCTCTCAGTGGAGGATTAACTTCGCTTATGATTTTATTGATTATTTGATTATTTTATTTTTTGTTTTGAGCTGGCTTCAATCTGTTAGGTAGGTACTTACTGAAAATGTCGGTTTTCGAACCGTAGTAGTCCTTGAAGGAGAAAACAATACGACTGTGTTAAGTAGAATCGTATTCAAACAGCCTCGAAATGAGGTTATGCAAAATTACTGGACTAAAGAGTAAATTTACATACCATCTATTCCAAAGCGATCGTTTATAGCGAGCTTTCCCTTTCGGTTGAAGTAAGTAACCACTCTCGCTCTTTTCCGGTTCCAGGAATTCCGTTTATTGGGGGAGGGTGGATAAAAACTCTCTAATAACCCTTTTTTGGCCAATGATCGAAGCCATTGAGAAAACTACTCGGCATCGTTGAACACTTTTCGTTCAACGTTTTCACACATTTAATTTTGTGTAATTTTCACAAAGACATATTGAGGGTGAAAATTTGATCCGCCAACCAATTTTTGGTTGGTTATTCCTTGAATAATTCTCAACTTACGTTTTCATGCAAAAGGCCAACCTCTCCGATTCGGCCAAGTCAAGTGTCCGTCCGCCGTACGCTGTCCGCGCAGTTATCGAGATTTCTGGTACCTTGGCGTGTGGGATATCATTTTCCACTAAATTTTGGACGCTGAATCCTAAGAGACGGGTCCTGGGAGGATCGGCGCCCACCGGAAGAGGTCATGGGTCAAAATGGGTATCCTTCTACCCATTTTGAAAGTGGGTTATCGAGATTTCTGGTACCTAGGCGTGTGGGGTATCCTTTTCCACTAAATTTTGGATGGTGAATCGATTGAAATGAGTCTCACCTGGTCCGAGGAACGACCAAACTCTTTGAAAAAATTTGCAGTTGGTTGCTTATACCCTGAATAATCAGCTTTGTTTTCATGCAAAAAGTCAATCTCTCCGATTCGGCCCAAAATTTGTTTCTGCACGTTCCAAGGTGTCTAGATCAAAATTAGCAATTGTCCGTCCGGCGTCCGTGTCGTTTTTAGTAGTAGAAAAATTTCTAAAAATCAGAAATTTTGGTCAGGGACCCGTTGCCGGCTTTAGTTGGCCCTTGAAGCTTATCAGCTCAATCGGACCAAATTTGGGTGGGCTAGGGTTCAAAATATATATCTCGAAAATGGATTTTTGGTGGCTTGTATCATTTTCCACTGAATTTCGGACGCTGAATCCAATAAAATGGGTCTGGGAACGATTGAAAAGTGACAGCCCGCTCTAAAAATCTCATAAAAACCTATTTTCAATTGAGGCAAATCTATTCATACCCCACCTCCGTTTGGTACGAATAGTTCATATTGATAGCTTTAATAAATTAAAAGGTTAAAAACACGATAAAAGTCTGAACAAAATCAATGTATAAATTCCAAATTTTCCAAACATAATATATGTATAAAGAAATAAGGAAAGACTGAAGGAAAAATGGACTTTTTTGGATAGTTTGGCAGACGGCCTGTATGGACATTGAATTTTCACCCCTTAGAATGTAAAAAATGAATGTTTGAGGCGGAATTTTTCATGTCGAGAGGAATATATGATTGTAATCGAAATAAACTAAGTAATAAATTTGATCAACCAAACGGATTCCTATCTGTTTATCATATCTCACAATCCAAAAATCATAAGCAATTATAGGCTACATTATTTTTCACGACTAGATTGCAATCGAACAAGCAATGGCCACTGCACCAAGCTGTAGAGTAACTATGTTGTCTCTATGCAATAGTAATAATATAATAACCAACCTGTGTGATCAAGCCAGAAGCAAACCTCTCCCATTGACCCTAAAAGTTGATAGTTACACTTCATGTCTAGATCAAAACTGGGAGTGAATGACAAAAAACACAGTCATCTAAGAAAGATTTATTTCATCAGCCATGTATCAGAACATTATGTAACATTTCATTCTCAAAACAGCATACAAAGTTAGGATGAGTTTAATTAAAAATTAGACAAGTTCTCAAAATGAATTCTTGTTACTCCAGAGGCCTCTCCTTGCAGCTCTGTAGTCACACTGATCACAAGCATACATCATGGGCCAGTGCTGATGTGTGTTCTCAAGTGGCTTTTCAGGTTCCCCACCCGTGCAGCTCTGTAGTCACACTGATCACAGGCATATGGTTTGGCACCTGTATGAGTTCTCAAGTGGCTTTTCAGGCTCCCTGCATGTGCAGCTCTGTAGTCACACTGATCACAAGCATATGGTTTGGCACCTGTATGAGTACTCATGTGGCTTTTCAGGCTCCCTGCATGTGCAGCTCTGTAGTCACACTGATCACAAGCATATGGTTTGGCACCTGTATGAGTTCTCAAGTGGCTTTTCAGGCTCCCTGCATGCGCAGATCTGTAGTCACACTGGTCACAAGCATATGGTTTATCACCTGTATGAGTACTCATGTGGCTTTTCAGGCTCCCTGCTTGTGCAGCTCTGTAGTCACACTGATCACATACATGAGGTTTGATGCTAGTGTGAGTACTCATGTGGTTTTTCAGGCTTCCCGCATGTGCAGCTCTGTAGTCACACTGATCACAGGCATATGGTTTGGCACCTGTATGAGTTCTTAAGTGGCTTTTCAGGCTTCCCGCATGTGCTGCTCTGTAGTCACACTGATCACAGGCATATGGTTTGGCGCCTGTGTGAGTTCTCAGGTGGCTTTGGAGGTTCCCTGCTCGTGCAGTTGTGTAATCACACTGATCACAAGCATATGGTTTATCACCTGTGTGAGTTCTCATGTGGTCTTGGAGGTTCCCTGCTTGTGCAGCTCTGTAGTCACACTGATCACATACATGAGGTTTGTCACCAGTGTGAGTACTCATGTGGCGTCTTAGTGTCCCTACCTGTGCAGATCTGTAGTCACACTGATCACAGGCATATGGTTTGTCGCCTGTGTGAGTTCTCAGGTGGCTTTGGAGGTGGTGTGCTAGTGTAGCTCTATAGTCACATTGATCACAGGCATATGGTTTGTCACCAGTGTGAGTACTCATGTGGCGTCTTAGTGTCCCTACCTGTGCAGATCTGTAGTCACACTGATCACATACATAAGGTTTGATGCTAGTGTGAGTACTCATGTGGCGTCTTAGTGTCCCTACCTGTGCAGATCTGTAGTCACACTGATCACAGGCATATGGTTTGGCACCTGTGTGAGTACTCATGTGGCGTCTTAGTGTCCCTACCTGTGCAGATCTGTAGTCACACTGATCACAGGCATATGGTTTGGCACCTGTGTGAGTATTCATGTGGTTTTTCAGGTTTCCCGCATGTGCAGCTCTGTAGTCACACTGATCACAGGCATATGGTTTGGCACCTGCATGAGTACTCATGTGGCTTTTCAGGCTCCCTGCATGTGCAGCTCTGTAGTCACACTGATCACAAGCATATGGTTTGGCACCTGTATGAGTTCTCAAGTGGCTTTTCAGGCTCCCTGCATGCGCAGATCTGTAGTCACACTGGTCACAAGCATATGGTTTGGCGCCCGTATGAGTTCTCAAGTGGCTTTTCAGGCTTCCCGCTTGTGCAGCTCTGTAGTCACACTGATTACAAGCATATGGTTTATCACCTGTGTGAGTTCTCATGTGGTCTTGGAGGTTCCCTGCTTGTGCAGCTCTGTAGTCACACTGATCACATACATGAGGTTTGATGCTAGTGTGAGTACTCATGTGGTTTTTCAGGCTTCCCGCATGTGCAGCTCTGTAGTCACACTGATCACAGGCATATGGTTTGGCGCCTGTATGAGTTCTTAAGTGGCTTTTCAGGCTTCCCGCATGTGCTGCTCTGTAGTCACACTGATCACAGGCATATGGTTTGGCGCCTGTGTGAGTTCTCAGGTGGCTTTGGAGGTTCCCTGCTCGTGCAGTTGTGTAATCACACTGATCACAAGCATATGGTTTATCACCTGTGTGAGTTCTCATGTGGTCTTGGAGGTTCCCTGCTTGTGCAGCTCTGTAGTCACACTGATCACATACATGAGGTTTGTCACCAGTGTGAGTACTCATGTGGCGTCTTAGTGTCCCTACCTGTGCAGATCTGTAGTCACACTGATCACAGGCATATGGTTTGTCGCCTGTGTGAGTTCTCAGGTGGCTTTGGAGGTGGTGTGCTAGTGTAGCTCTATAGTCACATTGATCACAGGCATATGGTTTGTCACCAGTGTGAGTACTCATGTGGCGTCTTAGTGTCCCTACCTGTGCAGATCTGTAGTCACACTGATCACATACATAAGGTTTGATGCTAGTGTGAGTACTCATGTGGCGTCTTAGTGTCCCTACCTGTGCAGATCTGTAGTCACACTGATCACAGGCATATGGTTTGGCACCTGTGTGAGTACTCATGTGGCGTCTTAGTGTCCCTACCTGTGCAGATCTGTAGTCACACTGATCACAGGCATATGGTTTGGCACCTGTGTGAGTACTCATGTGGTTTTTCAGGTTTCCCGCATGTGCAGCTCTGTAGTCACACTGATCACAGGCATATGGTTTGGCGCCTGTATGAGTTCTCAAGTGGCTTTTCAGGCTTCCCGCATGTGCTGCTCTGTAGTCACACTGATCACAGGCATATGGTTTGGCGCCTGTGTGAGTTCTCAGGTGGCTTTGGAGGTTCCCTGCTCCTGCAGTTGTGTAATCACACTGATCACAAGCGTGTTTTGTTCTCGTGGAAATTTCCACGCTGTTGCTGCTTTCCCTTCCCTCCATGGAACCAGTGAAGTCAATCTTGGGTCAATATTGGTCTTGGTAATCAAAACTGGAGTAAAAACATGAACAGTATACAACGTTCTTATGTTCCAAAGTACTCAACAATAAATAAACTCAACCATAAATGAATTTCACTAGTGAAAAATTAACTCATGAATTCGGTTCATAGGACAGTCCACGATGTCATCACCAGAAACATTCAGGGTCAACTGATTTCTGAGGGGCCCTCCACAGGTATAAGTTGCATTGTTCGCAGAGAACCGTTATGAGGAAGAACCGTTATGTCTCCCCCTAGGCTGTGGAAAGTGTTGTACTGTTGGAAAGGATTGTGTTTTTACACAGTATTCCGTCCCATGGAATAAGGAAGAGGAGGATATATAGTGAATAGAAATTCTTGTTATGCCTTTGACATTATCAGCTTCATGTTGAGGTAGCCTCCACAATTCACATTCACACATTTCAAGCATGAGTGTAGTGGGGTGTATTCAAGTTTGGTCTTTGGAAAGGTCTTTCTTTTGGGTAGAATTTACTCAACTGGTTGATATAAAACTTACAAAGTGAGGGCTTGCTGTGTTTTCTGCAAATTCTTCCACAACGGTTGGTTATTCCTTAAAGCAAGAGTATAGGGTAAAGGAAAACATTGAGTGTAGAGTGTTCTGAACTCATTCTGATCAATTCAGGGTCATAATTATAGTGAAAAATGATACCCCACACAGCTAGAAATTCCAGCAAAATATTCTTGCCACAAGAGGCTCATACAAACTCTTGAAGGAAACTCGTTGTGGAATATTGTTGACGTTGACGAATTCGCTGGAGTTTCCTCGCGTTTAATACTGCACACAGTTTGAATTGTCTCGCCATTTTGTGAACAAGATGCGTTGGATTAGCAAGACTGGTGGCAGAAGGAGTGGTGAGTTCAGATTATTAGGATTAGGATGGAACAGGATCTCGTGGTTTGCGTCAACAGTTCTACGCTAATTTTTCGAATTATCCTTAGGATCAGAAGGGGCGGCTTGTGGGGTACTGCCGCGTTGTTCTATAGTCAATTTACAGAGATAAAGAATTTCAACCAGAACTGCTGTATTATTCGATGTCTTCCCGAACTTCTCCGTTCATATTTTCGTCGGTCTAAGCGTCCTCAGGAGGAGGGATGTATGCAACGCCGATAACAGGAACATAACAATCTTAAGATACGTCCGAATTTGAAAAAATCCACTTTTTGTCAAAAATGCTTAAATTTCATTCACACTCCAAGGTTTGCTTTTGGTTGGTAATTCCTTGAATAGTCAACCTATGTTTTCATGCAAAAGGTAAAAAAAAAAAAAAAAAAAAAAAAAAAATTCTGGGCGTTTCAAGGTGTCTAGATTAAAATTAGCAAATGTCCGTCCACCGTCCGCGAGGTTTTTGGTAGTAGAAAAATTTCTAAAAATCTGAAAATTTGGTCAGGGACTCGTTTCTGGCTTTAGTTGGTCCTCGAAACTTCTCAGTCTGATCGGACCGAATTTGGGCAGGGTAGGGGTCAAAATATGTATTTCGAAAAATGGTTTTTCGAGATTTTTGGTGATCCAGGCGTGTTGGGTGTTATTCACTCTAAATTTTTGACGCTGAATCCAATGGAATGGGTCCCAGAACGATTGGCACCCACCGGATGAGGTTATGGGTCAAAATGGATATCTATCAACTCGTTTTGAACACGTGTTTCCGAGATTTCTAGTACCTAGGCGTGTGGGGTATCATTTTCCACTAAATTTTAGACCCTGAATCGATTAGATTGGGACCTGCCACACTCACTGTTTCTCACATTTTCCCTATGTTGAAGTAATAAGTCTTCATACGCCTGGTCCGAGGAATAACCAACCCGTGTGAATGAATTTGCAGCGTTGTTCCCTTATAAAATAAAGCCATTGGAAAAAAAATCACGAATGCGAACACTTACAGCAACACAGGATCAGCCAATTGCACTCTTCAATAACTGTATAATGATGCGAAAATGAAGATGAATGGTTATGAAAAGTAGAAAACATGAATCATGAAATAAGACATCAATACAGGACCAATCCAGTGCATCTTGACGAGTTCTGACAAGCAATTCCTCCTAAACGTGCGTTTGGCCAACAATGCGTTGAAAATTATTTCGTTTATATGGCTTTTAGTATTCAGTGTTTTATAAACCATGTAACTTCGAGATTAGACGGCCAAAACGTGTTTTCAAATCGTTTTTGAGAGGAATATGGGCATAAAACACTTTTCACCTCAGCAGTGATCGCGATAGTACTCCCAGTGTCCAAGCTGAATACTGATAACAGTACAATACACTCATGGAATTACATCGGGAGTAGCCAGGAATGTAAGTATAACAGGATCGCACATTTAGCAAAACAATGAACAAGCAAAACAAACCTTCATGACTGCCACGTTTTACCGTCTAACCTAACTCCTACTGTGTGCCATACCATAACCTCAATCCACTTCCTTATATAATAGACTAAGAAACAACAATTCTGGGACCTCTTTTCTCGTTTTACGTTTCTTAGTTATCGTTTAATTCTATTCTTTGGCGGTAAAATTGTATCGTTAGCGGTTTGGCTGACCGCCAAACGTCCTAGTGGAAAATTTCGGTTTAGTATCCGCGCCATCGAAGCGTTGCGTGGTTGTTAGTGAGTTGTTAGCGCCTCCCTGCAGGGCTTCTTTTTTGCAATAAAACCCTTAAAATACGCCCGGAATAGAAAAAGGGAAAGGAGGAAGCAATAAGAGAACTCAGTAAAAACACCGAAATGATGTCGAGGGGCGAAAGAAAAGGGTCACAACACGAGTAAGGGGAACAAGAGAATTTTTCGAGTGGAGCTCCGAGATGTGGGTCTTTTCTCAAGTAGGGAAACCGTCGTAAAACCGAGAGAAAATGTCGTCAGAACTACTTAAGGTTGTCGACTACCCTTGTCGCCTCCCAGGATCGGGGAGAACTCGCTCTAGTGGGTCTCAAAAGAGCCACAGAAAGCGCTAAAGGGTTTGAATAAAAATAGCGACGAGCGGCAAACCTGGGCACCCAAAAGGGGGTGTTGGAGATCTCGGGAGAATATTCTCCATTTCTATATTCATGAGGTACTTTCAATCTCGATGTTCGGAGAATTCCAAGGGCTCGATTGATCACTTTCCCTCCGTTTGTAATGTGGGAGATGCGGGGACAATCCTAAGGGAGTGTATACTTTGAAATACCACGTATAGGCTTGATAGGTATTATAATGTGTAGACAATATAACTTAAGGGGAATGTTGGTCTTCCGTTCCAGGCAGTTAACGATGAAGAGGGACACAGGGTACATTTCGTGTTAGTATGTAAACAAATATCTACCTAATTCCTCTTACTACTGAATAAAAAAACGCTGTAAATTCTTTTACAAGGGTTGTTTTCTTTCACCAGCATGGAGACTCATTCCAATCGATTCAGCGTCCAAAATTTAGTGGAAAGTGATACCTCGCACGCCTAGGTGCCAGAAATCACGAAATACACATCCACGAAAACACGTTTGAAATGGGTAGATAGGTACCCATTTTGACCCATAACCTCATCCAGAGAAATCCAGTCGTTCCGGGACCCACACCATTGGATTCAGCGTCCAAAATGTAGTGGAAAATAGTACCCCACGCGCCTAGATCGCCAAAAATCTCGATTATCCAGTTTTCAAAATACACATTTGGGTTTCCTTGCTCTCATTCTGGCAAGTGAACACCCCATTTATGCATCCGACGGTTAAAATCGATCATTTTTCCAATACATCAATTGCAATTTCAATACTTTCAGTAAGTTCAGGTAGAAAAAGTGCGATAATTTTTCTTTCAGGGATGATACGGTCCAAGCAACCCTCACTGATTAGACGTTATTGAATACGGCTGTCAAATGCACCTGATAACAGGGCCTAAGACTGATATTTGTCTGTTGGAAGAGAACCGATCGAATCGCCACCATCTTTTATTAAGGTGTAGGATATTGCATTTCATGCCATCAAGACAAACGCCATCAGTCACAGGAGGCTTACCCCGAGCTTTTTCGATAAAAATAATCAGGAATAAAGATGAAATTGAGTGAGAAGCGGCACCTTTTCCTTTCAGGTAATAAACTACCAGGAAAAGAACAATTTATTAGTACTGAGAAAAACATCGAAGGGACCTTTGTTTTCATTTTCTCTCCCACCGTCAGCTCTTCTTCACACGACTCTATCTAAATTGGAGATTTCAGTTTCTTCAGAAGTAAAACCCACTTTTCGAGACCTATCAGATTTTCTGGGGAGATTTTCTTCAAGACTCGGCCTTTCTTGCTGATCTTGTTGCACTGGAGGCGGTCGGACGTGAGCAACAACGAGCAAATCAGCGACCACAGTTCCAGGAGCAAGAACTAGAAACATCTTGGTTTCATAGACCGTTTGAAAGTCCCAGGCTCTATGCTCGGGGAGGAGCAGCTCGTCTATGTCGTTTGGGATGTGGTACGGTCCGTAGATGATGTTATGGTTGCGAGGGTCCATGACAACTCCTTCTACAAGAATGGCTTCCTCAACTTTGGCGTCCAAACGGACAGCTTCTACACCGCTCAAGTTGGGCACAACTCCTCTGTGGAGGTACCCGTACAGCCGCTCTATGGTCCAGTGTCGATACGCGTTCGTGAATCTGAGCAGCGTCGCCGCGGTTTTGACTGCCACTTTCTTCCATATTTTCGCCAAAAGCTGCTGCCCACTGTACGTCGAGTGTAAATCTTTCATGACATTATCAGGTATGAAGTAGACTTGAGCTGCTGTTTCCGCCAATACCGTCATGTCATATCGCCTCCCTGTTACCAAGCCCAATTCCCCGACTACATTTCCTGATACAATTAACTCCTCTTGCGACTGGTCAAATTTGAAATTTTCAAAAAAGTCGTAATTTGGCAGCACTCCAAATTTGCTCGCTAGGGTTGTGGACGTTGATGAGGGAACGTAAGTGGCTTTTAAAAGCCCTGAGACTAGGATGTACAGACCCAGCGGATCCTCGCCGTTTCTGATCAAGGCGTCGTTGTAGTCGTAGTTGTACATGACGGCCTCGTTGAGAAATATCTCAGTGTGCTCTTCATCGCCTTGGAGCCACAATATCTCTCTCATGATGTTTATTGGCAGTGGAGGCTCTACGAAAGTCAGCTTGAGCAGCTTCATCCAAACCTTGAGGATTGACCTAGTAAACAAGAGGTGTCGAGTTAGGTAAACTTGTTGGAGTCCCATCAGTGCCAGTAACTGGCAATCGATTAAGTTGATACTGCAGTTGACAGCAGACAGGGACTGGGGACAACAGACTGATAACTGAATAAGATTGACTGGTACTTTCGCTCAGTGTTGTTGTGTGGCAACCCACCACCAAACTTAATGTGTTGCCAGTGACATGGCCCAACCCCTAAGATTGATTGCTCATATCACCACCACTGGCGGACACCACTGTCCAGTCAGGAGAGGTGAGGACTTCTTGGAATAGAGAGAGATCACAGAGTGGGGAGCAGCACCAAGTACACTCCAGCTTAACCACCAAACTGACAGTTGTGTTTGGACAACAGCCATGGAAGAAAGGGCCTCTTTCTTGGAGGACAGCTTGAGTAGGTGCAACGGACAAGCCTATACCTTTCAAGGAATGGTAGCAGCGTGATCTGGTGGAGGAACATACATCTAGTGGGGTAGTGAATGTTCAGAATAGTGATTGAGACCAGTGTGGGGGTGACGCAAACAGGGTGGGGTGATGTGTTGGCCTGTTCCCTGTACAGGCTTCAACAAGGAAATGAAAAAGAGAAGGGTAGTGTGTGCCCTCAGACTGACCCTAATAGCCCTGGAGCCTGCCTACAAGTTATCTTTTGGAGAAAACTACCCTAGTTTGCCTTGGTCGAGCTGGCTGGATGAGACCATGTGCACAGTAGTGAGAACTTCTAGATTTCTGATGTGAAATGAGGTGAGCCACCACCAATGCCATCATCGAATAGTGCCAGTTCAAAAACTATTGTCAAATCTGGCCCAACTAGAGTTCAAAGTCAAACACTTGTAAAGAAATTCCTAGGTTAGTTGAGTTAACCTCATTTCTTTGACAGTGGTGGACTCGGGCTTCGTTTTGTTAACTTGACGTTAATACAACAATATACTTTCAATTGCCATCACCATTGCATGGAATATTTTGTCAAAATCTAGCCCCAGTTGGCTACTAAAGCCGCACATAAGGAGCGTCACTGCTGTGCCCATTTTTCCAATAAGTAAATGATTCTATAATATTAATTGGCTAAGTTTTGGTGCTGACCTGGTGAGGGCTCTATGTTCTATATTGTCGAGGATCCCTTCGTTTTGCATCCCATTAGCGCAATCTTCCATACTGTTTATAACATGACGAATAGCGTGCTTGGTTTTCACGGTTATGGCAATGTTGGGATGCTCTTTTTGAATGACGCCCAGTTCTTTGGTAACCTTTTGCCGGTCGGTTTCAACGATTTTCTTCACGTCTCCCAGGACTTGTTCATTCGTAGTGAGTTGGCTCAGGTACTTGAGAACTCTATCCAAACTGACTAGGTACGCTTTGCCGATGTCGTACCTTTTCAAGAGGTCCTTATCGATAGTGTTTTTGATCCGACTCAAGATACACGGTATGAGCGAGACAAAGAAAATGTAAAATCGCGTCACTTGTAAAACCATCAAACAACTCATAAACACCACAGGAGACGAGGCGTCGGTAAAATTCAAATATCTCCCTACAATAGTACATTCGCTCATGAACAAAACCACTTGTAACGTGCGCATGACGATGCAAGTTAAAAACGTCACTTGATACACCCTTTTGGAAAAATATTGCATCAAACCTAGGCCAATATTTTGAATCAGAGCCTCCAAGATATTCAAAATGTAAAGGCACGGTGTAACTACAGCGACGCACCAACCCATGACATGAGTCGTGGTTGGATATTCCTCTGCTTCGTCACTCCAAGTTGAAGTGTACAAGTAGACGAAAGACAGGCTCAGAAACATATCAATCAACGAAGTAATGGCTGTGGTGATCCTGAAGGTCTGCGATGTTGCAATATTGAAGCACCTCAGCCTCACTTTGTTTGTTGGCTGCCAATCATACTGTTCAAGCGTTAGCAGTTTAATAATAGTGAAAAACGTCTGCAAGTTCTTAACATAATGTAGATCATCGGCCAATATGCGGAGATCGTCCGTGTTAACTATCAAATCGTTGGAAAATGACGATTGATACACTAGTGAGGACAAGAACTTGTAACCGTTCAAGGTGAGCGTGCCAGATTCTCGTTGTTTCTGAAACGAGACTTGCTGAGCTTTCAACACTCTGAGTTTTGTCTCTTTGGTGATTTCATCGACTTCTTTTCTGGTTGGTGGAGCGATGGTCCAGTCACCACATCGAGGACATTGCACTGTCTTAATTTCATCTTTGAAGACTTCAGCAAACGCGTTTTTTCTACGGCGATCTTTGTATGGGTTGACGAAGCTGGTTATCTTCGCAACGACGTACCAGTTGGCATCAGCAATGAATCGGTCGAGCTTTTCTGCAAATATCATGTTGGCTCGGCATTTGTCTATTTGTTCCACTGCGGCGTTCATGTTAGACAGTTGGGCTTTCGTCAAATGAAAAATGTCCAGGCGTTCAATGAACCATTCGAGTAGGATGACGTTCAGGAAAAGCGATATCATGACGATTAGGACAACAGCGGCAACAATTTGAAAGGATTCGTCCGTGTCAGATGTAGCGTAGTAAAGTGCCAGTAAGAGTGAAGCAACCCCACGATAAGGGCCAATTACTGCCATAGCCAGTTCAGTCCATTTCGGGTGTCCTCCATAAAGGTAAGGGAGAAGGAGGAAAGAATACAGGAGTCTAGCCATTAGGGAAACCCCAAAAACCCCAAACGCGAAGCAGAAGTGGCGAATATCTAACTCTCTGTCTACTGACCCCAAAAGGAAACCCGTAATTCCCGAAATGTATGTGACCTGAAAGACGTGTACAACATTCCAGAGGTTCCGTGAAAATGTTTCATGTTTGACCAGCATCTTAGTCCGTCGAACGACTGTGGTCATCACAGAATACGCCATTACAGCGGAGCAACCGCTGAAATCGGCCATTTCGGCCACCGAGTACACGAAAAAGCAAAGAGGGTAAACGGCAGTTGGAGAAACCACGGGGTCACCAAAGGCGTAAGAGAACAATATCTGAGACATCATTCCCACAATTATTCCAACAATAGCGCCGCAGAACTGTAGAGTCAAAGTGTACGCGAGCATTGCCAAAGAAGCTTCTTCTGCAACAGAGTAATATTCGAATTTCATTATAGCGTCGATGACGGTGAAGGAAACAAATACTTCGAAGATGACTTCTGTTTTGAGAAACGCCTGGAGATATTTTACGTGACCTCCTTTCGACTCGAGCTTTTCTATAGCTAATTCTGGTTGGAATATGGAGATGGCAAAACTCAACACAGCCAAGCTCCTTGTGTGCCAACTGAAGCACAAAGCGTATTCGCAGTAAATGACGAGGAAAATCGTTACCATGTACAGCAAGTAGAGCAGGCATCCAACACCTGCAACCTGAATAAGTTGGTTCGTGTTGAGTACTTTGACTGACTGAAGTTGGTAAGGGATCAAGTATATCACCAGAGGTGCCACTGTCTTGAAAATCGCTGGTCGCATTAGGTCGGACGCCTCGACTGTAACTTCTTCGTTTTTTATCACTTCTCGGTACAATCGGCCTCCTCCAAAAGCTAGCATCATCACGACACAATAGTAAATGACTGTACTATGTTTATCGAAAATTATTTTCATAACGACGCTCCATATTATAAGTAAGGCCATAACACTGCCAATAAGAGGAACAGTACCGCTGTCGGGTATACCGTAAAACGTCCCGATCGCCATGTAGTCGTACACTTGATGAACCATCGAAGAAGACGAAGGGAGAAATCGATCAAAGGTTCAATCAAACCTGAATATCAAGAGACTCTTCAATCAGCACAAAGCCACACAGCCCGTTGTTTAACTTTCAACTCGCTAGTATTCTCTTCGCCTTTGCTTCATTACGGAGAACACTGTCCTCGCTTCAAATCAGATCTATACAAAGAGAAAATTTGATTCAATTCAGTTGGATTGACCTCTTGAAACTGCGATTTGCACGCAAACGGTCTCTTGGGTAGGATGTACAAGTTGCACTTGATGACATGTACGCTGGAGGTGCTCTCTGATGGGATTTGAAGCTTGAAGCAGAAAGTACTGTATTTGATATTCTTGCAGGAAATAAAAGGATGGGACATGTTCATCACACTCTCATGTGATTTGCACAGCATGTACAGGTTACAGGTTGTCCCACGAGTTGTCCCCCTACTCCAACTTTTAAATCGTCAATATAGGAGAAAACAAAAGAATTTTTGCTGTTGTTATTTTATGTGCAAACGCGCTAAAAAACGCTGCATATTCTTACAATCGGGTTGGTTATTCCTCAAACCACGCGCATGGAGATTCATTTTTCTTCAACATGAGGAAAATGGGAAAACAGTGGTTGTAGTGGGTCCAGGACCCATTTCAGTCGATTCAGGGTTCAAAATTAAGTGGAAAATGATACCCCACACACCTTGGTACGAGAAATCTCGAAAACACATTCAAAATGGGTAATAGATACCCAATTTGACCCATAACTTCTTCCAGTGGGCGTCTATCGTTCTGGGACCCATTTCATCGGATTCAGCGTCCAGAATTTAGTGGAAAATGATACCCCACTTGCCTAGATTGCAAAAAATCGCAAAAATCCATTTTTATGATTATATTTTAGATATTTGATACCTAGACTTGTGGGGTATCTTTTTCCACGTAATTTTGGACGCTGAATCGATTGGAATATGCCCAAGACACGCCACACTCACTGTTTTTCCACATTTTCTGCTTACTCCTGGTCCGAGGAATAACCAACCCCAGTGAAACAATTTGGTGAGTTGTAATTATAGTGATTTGCGTTTAAGCTCATAGATAACTCACCCGTGTATTGAGGTGCTAGGCACGAAATAAAGAAAAATTAAATAATTTTCAGGTTATCTCACGACAACCAGCTACGGAACAATAATCAGTAAGTAATTGAGTATTCGGCTCACCAATCCATTTCATCCCTTCCAGGAAAAATCTGACTTATTCGCCGAGTCAGTCTTGTTGAAAAATGGACTCTACTAATCGTGAAGCCTTCGGCTCAGGATTTCAGGCTCCGAGAAGAGAAAAAGGTCGGTAAACAAGCTCGAGAGGTTCCTCCTCGGAGCTGCTGAATGGTCTCGTTAATCAAGAGAATTGCCGGGCTACAAAAAACGAAGATTGAGCCAGACAGCTGTAGCCTCATCACGCCGAGGGGGTCGCCAATTCATTACTGGGTCTCCAGAGCGAAGGGTGCAAACAAACATAATCGGGGAGTTGAGTAATTAACCTTTTCAGAGCAGCAGCAGGGTTATGCAATCGAACAAACTCGTAGGTTGGATTTAGAGGTCCCAGGCGGTTCAGATTTTCCATATACATTTACAGACAGAAACATGCTTTTTGGAGTTATCTATCAATTAGTAGAATTCCTTTGAATGTTAGAAAACTGACTTCCTTGATCAAATCAGTAGTAAAAAGATCACAAATTGTTCTACAAAAAATTAGCTAGAAACCGAAAATTCCCAAGGAAATAGCCAGTATCCACGACTTAACAACAGGGAGGCGACCTGCCCCCCAGTATAATCCTCCCAGTCCGCCCCTACCACCCAATCTCCAGAGACTGGCTACCTATTCTAAAAAAAAATAAATAAATAAATAAATAAATAAAAAGGAACTATTAACACACTTAAAATTACTATTGTATTAGTATAAAATAGTATAAAGATAGTGACCTAGGCAGGTCTCCAGCCCCTACGCTCAGAAACCAAAATGAAATAGGTAATAAATATAGTAAAGAATATAAGATAAAAGGAAAGGAAAATAGGTAATCAGAATCAAAATTCTTTTCCAATATACATTTGCTCAAGTAATAATTTACTGCAAGAGTCGGCTAGACATCAATATTTATAAAAAAATCAAATCGTTGACGTGTCTTGAGTTTTTTTTTCTAACAATTATGAGATCCTGGAAGTTTGTTTGCGGAGAAGATTTTCTTTTGCAACTCACAATTTCTCAATTTATATTGAAAAAAGTTGCGAACAAAGAAAACGCTGCAAATTCTTTCTCAGGGTTTGGTCATTCCCTGGACCAGAAGCTTGAAGAAAATCGGTGAGAATGGAGTGTCCAGAACTCATTCCAATCGATTCAGGGTCCAACATTCAGTGGAAAATGATACCCCACACGCCTAGGTACCCAACAATCTTGAAAAACCTCCTTCGAAATAGGTAGCTAGATACCCATTTTGACCCATGCTCACTTCTGGTGGGTGAAAATGGGCCCGGGACATATATAAATGGATTTAATGTCCAAAAAAAAGTATGTGAAATGATACCCCACGCGCCTAGGTACTCAGAAACCCATCCGAGCGGGTTCACTATAGTTAAAATAGTTTAGTGGACACAAAAGGAGAGTTGAGTATTGAATATCTGACCACTATTAGTAACCTCATGATAGGATCATTTTTGGAAAATCCAATAGGAACATTAATAAATTAGAAACAGCCTTTCTTCCCTTAGACATCGAAGAACACAAACAACGCACAAATGGAAAGTGATGCAGGTAGGACGTCCATAGGTACCCAAAAATCTTGGAGACTAACTTTTGAGGTATACTAGCAGTTAGATACCCACGTTGACCCAAATCCACACCCAGAGTGCCCTAATATTGGTCTGGGACCTATCGCAATGGAATCAGTGTCATTAAAAATCGATACTTTGGTGAAAACACAGGGGTTGGTTATTCGTCAGACCAGGCATGGAAACTTATTTAAAACATGGGGAAATTGGGAAAACGGTGGGTGTGGTGGGTCCCAGACCCATTCCAATCGATTCAGGATCCAAAATTTGTGGAAAATGATACCCCACACGCCCAGGTACCGGAAATCTCGAAAACGCATATTCAAAATGGGTAATATATACCCAATTTAACCCATAACTTCTTCCAGTGGGTGCCAATCGTTCCGGGACCCACTTCATTGGAATTAGCGTCCAAGATTTAGTGGAAAATGATACCCCACACGCCCAGGTACCGGAAATCTCGAAAACGCATATTCAAAATGGGTAATATATACCCAATTTGACCCATAACTTCTTCCAGTGGGTGCCGATCGTTTCGGGACCCACTTCATTGGATTCAGCGTCCAAAATTTAGTGGAAAATGATACCCCACTCGCCTAGATCGCCCATAATCTCAAAATTTCATTTTTCAAAAAACACATTTTGACCCCTACCCCGCCCAAATTTGGTCCGATCGGGCTGAAAAGCTTGGAGGATCGTTCTAGGCCGGGAACAGACCCCTGACCCAAATTTCAGAATTTTTAGAAAATTTTCTACTACCAAAAACGGCGTGGACGGCGGACGGACATTGACATTTTTTGATCTAGACACCATGAAACGTCCAGAAAAAAAATTTGAGCCGAATCGAAGAGGTTGACCATTTGCATGAAAACATAGGTTGATTATTCAAGGAATAACCGACCAAAACGAATCCCTTCTTCATGTTTCGTGAACGACACACCTCGCGACCATACACACGATATTGGGGGAAAAGTAATCCCTTCATCATGTTCCGCCGCATCTCTTCTCTATGCTCCGTACTCGGCCAGGTTATCTCTCGTTGTCTTCGGTACTCCGGTTCTTATCGGTTAATGTGTAATCATCCAAGTTACCGAATATTTCATTCGCTATTACGAATCGGTATTCCGCATTTTCAGCTCGTGATCCCCAGTACATACCTGTTATTGTCATTTTGTGCATTTTATTGTGTTATTAGATGGCTGCGGGACAGTAGTAAACGATACATTGGTGGAAAACTAATCCCTTCATTGTGTTTCGCCGCATCTCTTCTCTATGCTCCGTTTTCGGCCAGGTTATCTCGCATCGTTTTCGCTTCTCCGGTACATATCGGTTAATGCCCTATCGTAGTCTGCTGAGTTACTGAATGTTTCATTCCATATTGAAACTCGGTATTTCGTCATCATTTTGTGAACTTTATTGTGTTACTAGATAGGAAAGAAAGCGGGAAGAAATACTGGTTCTAATTTATTAATTAGATGTTCCTATTCGATTTTCCAAAGATAATCCATAAGGTTGCTGGTGGTCCGATACTTAATAATGCTCAACACTTCCTTAGTGTCACAATGATGAACCCATTCAAATGGGTTTCAGAATACCTCAGCTTGGGGGCTATCATTTTCCACTAAACTTCGGACGCTGAATCGATTGGAGTGAGTCTCCATGCTTTTGATCCGAGGAATAACCAACCCCTGAGAATGAATTTTCAGCATTTTGGTTGGTTGGACCTATTTCGTTTTTGGATCAAGTTTCTTCTCGTATTTATCCGAGTATGTCGGCGTCATCATTCAGTTGTTTTAGTCTTTTTGCCTCTTAGCGCAAAAAGAGTTCTTCGTAAGGAGGTACACCAACTAATCAGCCAACTTCCTTCCCGAGTTCTTTATGTTGCCAATAGTATGACCATTGATACACTTTTTTGCCCTTCATTTCAACTGAGAAGAAGACACGTTGACCGTGTGTGTAATCGGTACACGATATTAGGGAAGAGTGGGTGTGGAATCTGCTGCTTAAGTCTCCCTTTTTAAGGCGATATCACCTGCTGGGGATTTTATCTTCAGAATCTTTCTTCAGCTATTTCCAGACGAAAAAAGCGCCTTCAAAAACTTCCGCGGGTGGCAAGTTGGTCGTCAGTTCGGCATTTAGTCCTCGGAAAACCAACTGCTATTATTTAATGCTTCAAATGCTTTAAATGGGCTTTCAAAACAAGGCAAAAACGTGCCAACTGGTCGGTCAGCCTATTACATGATCGAAGCTCATATATGCTTTTGTGGGTTCTATTTATTTTTTCAGTGAAAGGATTTTGAGCGTTTTAATCTCAAAATGAACACGTTGACCACATTCTGCTATCATGGGATTACATTCCCAAGTAAATATCGTGTGGAAGAATTGATAAGTCCCTGCCTACGCCGTAAATTCATAAATACAAGCATAAACTTGGTTGATTATTTTTGGTATAATAAACCAAAATACGAGGTATCGTTTTCAAAAACATAAAAAATCTTTCACAGAAGTTGGTTATTCCTCGGACCAGAATGGAGACTCATTCCAATCGATTTAGCGACCAAAATTCAGTCGAAAAAAATACTTCACACGCCTGGATTGCCTAAAATCTCAAAAATTCAGTTTTCGAAATACAAGTTTTGACCCTTATTCCCATAAACCGACCCCTTTTATGAATGAATGAATGATTTTTTAGATTTTTATACAATTTTTAACACCAAAATCGGCGTGTACGGTGGACGGATAATAGTGTATTTTGATCTAGACACCTTGAAACGCCCAGAAAAAAATTCTGGGCCGAATCGGATAGATTGACTTTTGGCATGTAAGAATAGGTTGATTATTTAAGGAATAACCAACCAAAACTGCCAACAATTATTCGTTGTCTTCAATTATCAGCTCCCTAGCTTCGTTTATTTCTCTCAGGAGCAAAATTTAATATTATTTAAAAAAAATCGCCTTTGTATGGACTTACCTCAAGTGACTACTTTTGGGGTGCTCCGACACTCCAATCGCTCGTACGTGTTTTTCTGGAGGAGCCTGGAAAGCGAGAAATCGCGTAATTGACCAAGGAACGACTATCACGGAGCCAAGTCGACCAGTCGATTCAGGGGGTGGCACGAAACTGTTGAATGTTGTTGGGGATGAGGACGACGTCGAGGCACAGCGCAGGTCCTCGCGCTTTTCTGCAACTTTTCAATTGGAATGGTCCCTGTTCCTCCTCTGGGTTGGAGCTCTCTTTATGAGTATTCTCGTATGTTCGTCGGTACTCTTGGCACAGAGACAACAGCTTGAATGGGAATAGGATTAATGAAAAACACAGTGTCCTGCCGCCTTGCTTGGGCACAAGATGATAAAACGCTGCAAATTCTTTCGCAGGGGTTGATTATTCCTTGTACCAGGAGCATCGAGAAAATGAGGGGGAAACGGTGAGTGTGGAGAGTCCCGGACTCATTCCAATCGATTCAGCGTTCATAAATTAGAGGAAAACGATACCCCACGCGCCTAAATCGTTGAAAATATCGAACATGGAAAAAACCATGGGTCTGGCGCGTCCCTGGCCCAAACTAATCGATTTAAGGTCCAAAATTTAGTGGAAAATGATACCCCACACAACTAGGTATCGAAATATACATTTTGACCCACAACCTCTTCCAGAGGGCGTCAATCGTTCCAGAAACAGTCTCATTGGATTCAGCATTCAATACGTAGTCGAAAATGATACCCCACACGCCTAGATCGCCTAAAATCTTGAAAATCCATTTTTCAAAATTCACTATTTGACTCCCCCCCCTCTCTCCTCAATTTGGTCTAATCGGACTGAAAGGAAAAAAAGGAACTATTTTATCTTACTATTATTACCTATATTGTTTCATTTTCAATTACTTTAAGCTGGGTTCAAATGGACGCGGTTTCTCCATTAGCGGCAACTGCGGTAGAATGGTAAGGGAAATACGTTTTGAGTTTGGATGTTCACATGGATGCGGTGCGGCAAGCGCGTTTGTGGAGCTGATTGGTGGCAAATTGGAGATAACAAAAATGAGATAACATGGAATGACAAAAACAGCTGGGAGAGCTGCGCCGAGACCCACTGCGCATGCGTTACTGCAGCAAATATAAAACTCGGCCCTCTGGGACTCGCCAGGGGGCAAGCCCCCTGGACCCCCGTCTGCTTTCCGCTTAGAGCCTACGGCTAAAATCCGATAAACATGGACCCATGTTTTAGCCGTCTGCAATCGGAATGTCTATTACGAATGTCTATACGAGGTGACTGATGACTCACTACTACCTTACAAGGAAGTAGGTACGGTATTTTCTGACGACTCACTACTACCTTACAAGGAAGTAGGTACGGTATTTTCTTCTTGTCTTATAAAACCCCGTGTGACAGGAGCGTCTGGGGGGAGTACCGAGCCGAGCGGCTTCGGCCATTTCCGGCCCTCCTCGGCTCAATATCACACACCATCGCAATTCTTCCCCTTTGGCGCTCGTTTCAAAAAAGCGTGCTCCCTCGTTCAACGTCAACAATTCTCTCTTTATCGGGGATTTTGGTAGAATAGGAACTTACTACCTACTAGCCTAAAAAAATTATTAGGAAAATGTGTTTCAGCAAACAAGCTAAAATTGGCTCACACAAATTTTGAACATATCTGTAACTCACCCAAAACACGTTTCCAGCAGTTCACATTAGTTTAAAAAAGATATGTAACTATAAGGTCATTTGTAAAATTTGTATTATTGTTTATATCTGTAGTTTCACCTATTTTCAGGCTCTACCCTTATAAGGCCCAAGACTGGTATCATGATGGAAGTCTTTTTGTAATGCAGGGCACTGGCTTAGATTTTTTAGTATCTCTTTCAATTCCAGTTTTCCAACTGAAAAAATCAGCGTGGTTGTCAAAATGCAATTCCTTGTTGGATAAACGTACGCCATGAGCGCCAGATATGTGCTCAATGAGATCACCACGACAGGTCACTACGGAACTACACATATTACAATTCAATGAAACAGAAGTGTGCTGTTTCTGGCATCCTCGACTGCTTTGCTGGTGACGATCCAGATTAAACTGTTTGTCGGTGACATGGTTGCAGTTCTTGCACTTAGGCATCACAGGAACGGAATAATAACGAATAACTAAATTAAATGGAATAGTAAACACGGAATAGTTAACGAATAAACTAAAACACTAGAAGCGAACGAGAATGAATGGAATAACGAACAACGAAATAATTACGAATAAACTAAAACAGGGAACTAGTAAATGGAATAGTAAACACGGAATAGTAAACAAATAAACTAAAACACTCGAAGCGAACGTGAATGGTGACGTTGTGAAGAAACTATAAGTTCGTTCATCTATGTTGTGAAGATTCAAGATAAGGGAGAGTTGATACAGAGAGGTTGGGCCGAGGAGGGCCGGAAATGGCCGAGGTCGCTCAGCTCGGTACTCCCCCCAGACGCTCCTCCGTGTGACACTCCCGCGTCACCCTTCCGGCGTTCCCTTCCCGCGTCACCCTCTCGGCAAACGGTTTTTGGTAGTTAGGTCATGGCTAAAACATGAGTCCATGTTAAAATGATTTGATGTATACAGACCGCTTCAAAAGTTCGCCTGCGGCAGCTGTGATAGACCCGTGGAGTCAATCAGATGGCTATGTAGATGCAACATGAAAAAACTCACTGACAGCATGCGTCACCTGACCGGCACATGTCACTTGTGAAGGATAGGAATGTTCCAGAAATACTTGGGCTGCTCCTTCATCCAATGAATGTTTACCGCTCTGCCTCAACTTTTGCACAGATGTGGTACAGTGCACCACTTAGCTTCCTCTAGTGTTGGTGTAGTTAATCCCACGAATAAATAGAACTCCTATTCAGTGGTGAAATAATATTAAAAAACCTAGTGTGATAACCCTGGAGGTATAGTCGAAGAATTGTGCCACTTGTGGTAAATGATTTATTCAGAACGTAATTATAACACAGAGCTGACTATTTCGATTCACGCCATTTTCATGTATCCGTATTATCAGGTTGGCTGCAGGTGAGCACAGTTTCAAGAGTCATGGGTAGCGGAATACTGTTTTCGTCATTAGATGGGGGACTCTTCATCATTCAGAGTCGTAGCAGTGGCATTCCCAGGAGGTAAAAGAATCTCGAGGTCTTGGAGAATAGGCTCTTCCTGTTGATTGGAGGTTCATGGATGATTTCCGTCCAGCTGACCTTCCTCCGGAGCGAAGGAAACGCTTTTCTTTCGAACATTGTGAGGGCAAAGCTGGTTGATGTGTCTTTTGAATGTGAATCCGTCATCCAATTGGACGCTCGCATTTGGATGCTTGTTGACAATCACCCCATGTCTCCATTGTTGTTTATTGTTTGAGTAGTACCTGGCCTGGACTCGCATTTCCAGTCAGCTGACGTGCAGGGCTGATTGGTTCTTAATGTTGCCCTCGTTCAACAGCAGGCTTTAGGGCACCCAATTGGATTCTGAGTTGACGATTCGAGAAAAGTTCACTGGGAGTTTTGCCATTGATTAAAGTAGTTGCTCGGAATCTGAACAGAGTTTGGAGGATTTTCTTCCTCACAGGTAAAGGGTCATTTACCATTGCAGTCGATGTTTCAAAGTTTGTATGTTGCGTTCAGCAAGGCCGTTTGTTACTGGGTGGCCAGGGGCAATCAACTTCTGGCTGATCCCTGAAACTGACAGATATTTTGAAATTGCTCACTAGTAAATATGGTAGCATTGTCACTGACCATAACATCAGGAAAGCCATTTCTGGCAACCTTCATGCATCATGTCAATTGTTGATGCAGATGTAGGCGCTGAAGTGCATGGCAAGATTTCTGCCCACCTAGATTTGGCATCGACCATTATTAAAAAATGGTGGTTTTGAAAGGGGCCAGCGTAATCGACATGAATCCATGCCAATACTGTTCAGGTTCCATCCAAGGATGGAGAGGAACCTTGGGAAATTACTCTGGACTTTGGCACAACCAGGACATGCGCTGACCAAGTGTTCGATTTATTAGGGGTAATGAAGGTACTTTTTTAGAATCTGCGAAGATCCATACTAGGAATCGGATGGTATTTTAGTGGACGGTTGTCGTTTTTGCGCTGCTATGTAGTGTTTTAACCAGTAGGCAGACTTTTTCATGGTCCTGGACCTTTTCGGGTCGTTGAAATCGACGCTCACAATCCCAAACTTCTTTCTAGAACAAACACAATGGACAGTTGTCAGGAGAAAAGAACATGTTAACGTATGCACTTAAACTTATTCTATGTGAAGTTGTTCCTCAAACAAATCCGTTCATGTGATGTTCCACAACACAATAGAACAGAACAATGTTAAGAGACCGTGTTCACAGTGAGTAAATGAATGATGATGGTGATTGAAATAAATGGTACTTGTCAATTAGACACCCCCCCCCCCACCCCATCAGGCAAATCTGTCTGTTGTAACCCTATTGTAACCTCCTCTCTTTTCAATATATCGAATGGATGTAGGATGTATCTATTGTTTTCACCATTATACCACTTTGTACTGCCTTTACATGCGCCTTCTTATCAATAATGAAAGACATGACGAATTTTCAGGAGGAAGTATTTTCTATAAATTGATTTATAGTGCCTATATATGTTAATTTTGTAAATAAATACGGTACTTGTCAATCGGTATAACGGTGAAAACAATTGATATATCCTACATCCGTTTGATATATTGAAATTCAGAAATATTTCAGAAAGAATTATGTTCTTTCTAATTGTTGAAGGAAACAAGAAAACTAAAATAGTGACTTGAAACTGTTCATCGCAAATACACACAATAAATGGAGCAAACATTGTTACAAGAATACTTGTTTTGGCCCTTCTGAGTTGAATGGGATGCAGCTGTATTCCTAAAATCTGAACAGTCTTCAATTTTTATCTACGTTTGAAGCATCAGTAAATGAAAATTTACACATGACCTTTACTAGGAACACCTAGGTTGACTGCAGTACACCTTATGGGCACACAATATGAGCTCCCAGTGATGCCAATTGACAAGAGAAGATGGTAGGAGGTTCACGTTACTCACCAAGTCTGGGTGCAATCAGCAGAAGCTAATCGACGATGCTTAAAAATTACACAAAATGGCTTTATAGGGCTAGTGAGGCAGCCGCCATTAATAGATGTACGCATTTGTGTATTATCAATAAACAATTTTATATAAATGACTAATTAGTATTTATAAATTCTTCACTCTTACGTGTATCCGTCTCTCCATTCAAAATTATCCAAAATGCTCCAAGTAGTATGACCCATCACGTGACACCCGTCTTTGTAAATGGCTTTTCTTATTTCAGCGAAGTGGTCCTAAAAGAAAAGAGTGTATCGATTAACAATTACTGGCAAAGACGTGACAATGTGAGTGCAGGGCGTGAAAATTGTGATAATGTGAACAGCCATGGTATTTTGTCTTACGAGAATTGACATTGATACGTAGCAAAACTGCTAACTCATTGGACTACTAACATAGTTCACGAAGGAGGAATTCACTATTATTGGTGCCTGTGAGTTCTGACGTCACAGGAAACGTTTGCCAGGGTGGCTGCAATAGCTAGCTGTTCAAGGGTCTGGCTGGGTCGAACATTCTGAATTTGAAATGATGCACAATATTGTTTGGGGTATGGGGAGATTACAATGACAAGGGTAACGCTGAGTGGGAACGATTTAATTTATAAATCATAGGGGTTGGTTATTACCCAAATCAGGAGCACGGAGACTCATTCCAATCGATTAAGGGTCTAAAATTTAGTGAAAAATTATACCCCACACCCCTAGGTTTCAAAAATCTCAAAACCCACATTTGAAATAGGCAGATAAGTACCCATTTTGACCCATAATTTCTTCCGGGGAGCGCCAATCGTTCCGGGACCCGTCACATAGGATTTAGCGACCAAAATTTAGTCGAAAGTGATACCCCACACGCTTGGATCGCCAAAAGTCTCGAAAATCCATTTTTTGAAAACACATTTTGACCCCCTCCCATTTTATTCGATTGGGCTGAAATTTTTCAAAGACAAATTAAAGCCAAAAACTGGTCCCTGACCCAAATTTCAGATTTTTAGAAAAATTTTCACTACCAAATTCGGTGTGGCTGAATCGGAGAGATTCACTTTCTGCATTACCAACCAAAACAAAGTAAGACACTGCATCTTTCTCCACCGTACTACTTTATGTTTAGTACGTATACAGAATGAGCTTCGTGGATTGTTCATCCACTGTCAGCCTAACCATTCTACAGTGCAATTCTACACTAGAAGTTTGAAATCCCCATCAAAACAATCATTGTCCTCCCCAATGTGTTCTCCACTGTACGAGGTCTGTATGGAAAGCTAGTATAAAAGTGTTATAAAAATTTTATATTTCCATTATTCAAGTAAATCAATTTTGTTTCCTTCAAAATACTCCTCACGGACACAATGCACTAGCGCTCCTTCAGTTCTGTGGTTTCAGGTCCTTCATCTGCTTCGTTGTCGCTTGTTTAATCTCCACAATATCCGCCAAATGCCACCCCCGAAGCTCCAATTTGGTTTTTGAGAATAATTAAAAAAAAAAAACAGGAATCGGTGCCAAATCCGGCAAATAGAGGGTGTCCAGCCATCGTAATCGAGTCCCGAGTCAAAAATTCACGCACGACGATAGATAAAGTGGGTTGAGGCATTATCGTGGTGCAGGATCTAACACCCCATTTGCGCCAATTCTGGCCAAACGCGAAATTCACGAGCATTGAGGCGTCTAAGTACTTCAACGTAGAATTTCCCATTCACGTACTGGACTGGAAGGACGAGTTCTTGATGGACAATGCCCTGACTATAGAAAAAACAATCAGCATTGTCATGACATTTGAACGGGTTTTTCTTGATTTTTTTGTCCTTGATGCCCCCAGGTGTCTTCCATTCTTTACTTTGTGATTTCAATTCGACATCAAATTCATAGAACCAAAAATTATTTCCAGTGATGACTCCGTTCAAAAAGCCCCCATTTTCCAGCAGTCTTCACAGCAGGACTTTCGCTGAAGAGGCTTCGTGCTTCCTGTTCTGGGCACAAAAGCTTGGGAACAATCATGGCGTAGTTTCGACATCCCATGATTTTCTTTCAGAATGACGTGGACCAGAGTTTTGCTCAAATTAAGCTCTTCAGCCCCCTGTCTGACTGTTAACTACGGCCCCGCATGACGCATGTTCTAATTCCTTCGTTTTGGTCGGAATTTCAAGTGGAAGGACGCTCTTGAAGATGGTCATCTATTACGCCTTCTTGGCCCTCACAAAACCTTCTTAATCACTTGTAGACTGTTGGTTCCTTGACAGAGTCATCAGTATCATCTCTGTAAACTTTGCTGAGACCTGTGAACATTTTGTGGGCACTCTTGCCAAGTTTTGAAAGAAATTTGCTAACAACACGCTGATCTTCAATTGCTGCGCCATACCCGACAAAGGGCAGGTAATGGGGCCCACCATGACCATAAAAATAAAGAAATATAAGAAAATACCGTGACAAGCCAGTTTCCACGCCCAGTTGGGCACTTACTGGAACGTTTTGGGGATTGTTAGAAAGGGGTAGCTTGATGCAGACCATAATGATGGGGAAGATCAGCGGACGAAGAGGAGTCGGAAGGAAGCGCGCATCATGGTTATCTAACATACGAAGCTGGACGGGGATTCACCGAGCAGCAGATTTGTTTCACCTGGCGCAGGACCGCGAGAAATATGCAGAAATGATCGCCAACCTTCTATGACGGAGACGGCACTTGAAGAAGAAGAAGAAGAAAGGGGTAGAGCACCCAAAACACTCGCATTCCACGATTACTAGAACACTTTACACGAACCCACCTCGTACAACATAAATGATGGTACTATATATCACACCCGTCGTGGAATACTGTCACATCTCAAAAAATTCATTTTTCTGTTTGTGACGGCAGCGTCTAATTTGCTCGTAGAATAAAGCACCAAGCGCAGTCCAGTAGTTGGCCGCCGGACAAGGGTAGTTACAGTTTCAAGTTGAGGGGATTTGCCTGCTGCATTTGCTGAATACTGTTGCATCTTTCACTCCAGTAATAACCTTGAACCCATCTGGTCCTTTTCGCGATGTGACAGTATTCAGCAGTTCCGGGTGCGATATGGTGACTATATTTTACTACCTTCAAATAATTTATCCTGTTTGAGTCATTCAATGGATCAGATCCGTCATCTGGGTAGCCATTCTCCGTTATCATTACTGTAGGATTTCCGTATTCATTCTTCACTTTATTCAACAACATTCGAATACCTTGAGGCGCTACCTGCAGAAGTACAATGAAATAAGCACAAATGGAGGACTTCTACCATCGCCTATTGGTGTAAAGAGAATTCACATTTTGATTAACGTGGACTCACTCTGAGCCAAGAACACGCAGTTGTGGGCCAAGATGGATCGAACGACAAAATAGCTTCCATGTCCCTTGTACGAGAAGGAATGCTTCCTGTTTTTCCACTTTGAGCCTTGTGCATCGTGTAGTAATTCATTCCAAAAAAGTCAACAGAGCCTGAAAAGATTGGTCGATATTAATTCCTGTAAAGGATTAAATTGATTGAAAATTTTTATCAAACGTTCATCTATTGTCGGGACCTATAAGTGTCTCCTCAATAACCCAAGAAATCTGAGAATTCTCACATAGACATCAATTGGTTCTAAGAATTTCTTAATTAAACTAAATGTTCAGCTGAATTGCCAAACACTGAAAGAGTTTATGAATAAAAACTCTGCATATTCATTCACATGGGTTGGTTATTCCATGGACCAGGCGCATGGAGACTTATTCCAATCGATTCAGCGTCCAAAAATTAATGGAAAACGATACCCCACACGCTCAAGTCGTAAAAAATATCAAAAATGGGGACAACAATGAGTGTGGCACAATTTAGTGAAAAATGATACCCCACACACCTAAGTACCTGAAATCTCGAAAACACATTTGAAATGGGTGGGTAGACACTCATTTGACCCATAACCTCTTCCAGTGGGCGCCTCTCTTTCCCGGACCCATTTCATTGGGTTCAGCGTCAAAAATTTAATGGAAATGGTACCCCACACGCCTAGGTTACAGAAATCTCGAAAATACATATTCAAACATGGGGGAAATGGGGGAAACAGTGGGTCCCGGACTCGTTTCAATCCTTCCAGCGTCCAGAATTTTGTGGAAAATGATACCTCTTAACACCTAGATTGCAAAAAATCTCAAAAATCCATTTTTCGAAATTCACATTTTGACCCCTATCCCACCTAAATTTGGTCCGATCGGGTTGAAAAGTTTTGAGGACTAACTGGAGCCATGAACAGATCCCTGACCAAAATTTCAGATTTTTTGAATAATTTCTACTACCAAAGTTGGCGTAGATCTAGACACCTTGAAACGTCCGGAAAAAAAATTTTGGGCGGAATCGGATTGACTTTTTGCATGAAAACATAGGTTGATTATTCAAGGAATAACCAACCTAAACTGTTTAGATCGTTAACAGTGAACGGACAAATTTTAAGCAAATATGCCATAGGTTGTGAATTCGTTCAAATTAATGTAACTTAAAAAGAAAACCTTTGAGCTCTCGTTTTTCCTGTTCAGTGAAGTACGGTAGTCGGGAAGTGTTTCTGCCTTCGTCTTTGCTGTTTTTGTTGATTATCTGCCTCATGACGGGAGGGTAGTCTCCTGTGTAAACTGGATGGGCGAACCAACCAAACTGGAAGGAACACGCGGACAAAATCAGAATGGTTTCTCTTTCGTAATCTCAAAAAGTGACAAATTAGACAGTTCTCTGGTCTTCAAGAGACTGAATATTTCCATTAGAATCAGCCAAGAATTGGCGATTGCAAGTAAATCTCACTGTATGCTGGAAGCACCTCTCAGCTGCTGCATGATCTTCCAGTGATGGCGATAGAGGTGTGCATATGCTCCCGCAGAAAGCCATGCTGAGTTCACCTAGTAGATGTGAGAAAATATAATGTTAATTGAATCTCCTACAGTTCAGAGTGAAACATCAACCATCATTTGTTGTAAGTACTCGATGACAAGAATTTACAGCCCAGGAAGATTAACAAGTGGTCCCTTGCTGCATATGTTATGCTGACCTTTTTGATGTGCGAAATTCCGTTGGTAGAGTCTATAAGCCTTCGCATGAGCTCGCAGGAGGTTATGTCCAGCCAAGTAGTCTCCAATGCCGTGTAGATTCAAAGCAGGAGCGTAGGAAGTGTCGCCATACCCGTCAACAATTGATTCAGCTTCGTTAATTGTTATCCAGCATTTCACCTATGGATGTTGGAGTTTCTAATGATTTTGATGTGGTAGAAGGCTTAAAGTAAATGGTTGGAATCAAGTCAGGTTACCTACTTGGGAGAGTAACTGGGGAGGGGCTTGTCAAGTTTTGGTTGGTAATTCCTCGGACCTGGAGTTTGGAGATAATGGGGGAATGAGATTGACAGGTACCCATTTTGGCTATACCTACTTCCGGTGGGCACCAATCGGTACCACTTATCATTGATTCACTATCCTAAATTTAGTGAGAAATCTCCACACGTTCAAATATTTTTTTGAAAAATGGATTATCAAGATTTTCAGCGATTTAGGAGCGTGGTGTACCATTTTCGACTAAATTTTGGACGCTGAATCCAATGAGACGGGTCTTTAAATAAGGTTATGGGTCAAAATGAGTACGTATTCCCCCATTTCAAATTTGTGTTTTCGAAATTTTTGGTACCTAGGCGTGTGGGGTATGATTGTCCACTAAATTTTGGACGATGATTCGATTGGAATGGGTCCGGGACCCGCCACGTCCACTTTTTGATTTAGTGGAAAATGATAAATAGGAAGGTACTTGCCAATTAGACCCCCTCCCGAGGGTAACCAACTATCCCAAACATGGCGTGATGAATCGATTTTCTATATATCGATCTATATATAACCTCCACGTTAGCGGTTAATTTTAGTTTATGCTACCACGCTGTTGTCAGTTGTCAATTGTGCGAATCGCTTTTCATTTACTTCACTGTTTTTAATTTATTTCCATTTTCCTTTTATTTTTTCGATGTGGATAATAAATAATTCTGAAATATGTTAAAGTCGGTGCAGGCTACGTTGCGATATATCGTATATATCGCTGTGCGATATATCGCTGTCCAACGGGAAGGTTACGGTGCTAGTAAACAGGTCACCCTCGGGAGGGGTTCTAATTGACAAGTACCAATAGGAAATTTTCCACTAGATGCTAGATGCTGTTAATGTTAGATGCTGAATCTAATGAGATAGGCCCTTGACCGATAGGCGCCCACTAAAGTGTGTACTACTATGAATGGGTACCTAAATACCTATTTGAAAGTGAGTTTTCGGTATTTTTACATTCGTGGGGTATCAACATCCACCAAGATCAATTGGAATAGGTTCGGGACTTCCCCCATGGGCCCGAGGAATAACTAAACCCTGTGAAAGAATCAGCAGCGTTTTTCTTGTTGGTGCACAGATAATTACCAGCTTTTGCTGCGCTGATTTTTCCAAACTTAAATTCAAACCAGTCCTGCAAAGGCACGATTGGATGGTGCGATGGTGCATGCTCCACCCAGGATAACCCGTCTTGCCTAATCACATACATCGACGATGTCAAATAGGTACTCACTTTATCACCAAAGACTTCAAACATCAGCCCAGCATAATCGGCAAAAATGTTAGCAATCTCAGGGTTTAACCATCCACCAACATCTTCAAGAGCTTGAGGGAGATCCCAATGGTAGAGCGTTACCTAAAATGTTTCAACTTTGCATAATGACGGCTGTGATTGGTCGAAGCAACTTGTCGTCCGTATCATGCTGCTCACCACTGGTTTGATACCGTTGACCAACAACTCGTTTATGAGATTACGATAGTACTCGATTCCATCCAAGTTGATTTTGTCTAATCTTCCTGTGGGCAGAACCCTCGGCCATGAGATGGAAAATCGGTACATCTGAAACTGTCAACCAACCAACGTTTCACATGAAATAATAAATTGTATTTATGTTGTTCAACGGGTATCAGGTATGTTGGAAATCACTCCATATACTCACTCCAATTGTTCGCATCAAACGGATGTCTTCTTTGTACAGATGGTAGGAATCAGTTGCCACATCGCCATTTTGAGCGTTGGCGACAAAATTGGGGTTTTCGTGTGTGATGTTATCCCAAATACTGATTCCCTTTCCTGTAACATCAATTGTGACAACAGGACGTGGAGTACTTCATCATAGTACGCACATAGTGCACGATTATGTGTTATTCAAGGAATAATCAACCAACAATTAATTATTATTCCTTGAATAATCAACCTGTGTTTTCATGCAAAATGTCAATCTCTTTCAAAATTCGCTAAAGTCCATCCCCGTACGCCGTCCGCCGACTTGGGTAGTAGAAAATTTTCTGAAAATCTGAAATTTTGGTCAGGGGTTCGTTTCCGGCTCTAGATGTTCCTCGGCACTTTTCAGCCCAATCGGACCAAATTCGGGAGTGGTAAGGGTCAAAATGTGTTTATTCGAAAAAGAATTTTCGAGATATTTGGCGATTTAGGCGTGTGGGGTATCATTTTCCACTAAATTTTGGACGCTGAATCCAATGAAATGGGTTTCAAAACTATTAGTGTCCTCTGGAAGAGGTTATGGGCCAAAAGGGGTATCCATCTACCCATTTCGAATGTGTGTTTTCGAGATTTCTGGTACCTAGGCGTGTGGGGTGTCATTTTCCACTAAATTTTGGACGCTGAATCCAATGAAATGGGTTTCAAAACTATTAGTGCCCTCTGGAAGAGGTTATGGGCCAAAAGGGGTATCCATCTACCCATTTCGAATGTGTGTTTTCGAGATTTCTGGTACCTAGGCGTGTGGGGTGTCATTTTCCACTAAATTTTGGACGCTGAATCCAATGAAATGGGTTTCAAAACTATTAGTGTCCTCTGGAAGAGGTTATGGGCCAAAAGGGGTATCCATCTACCCATTTCGAATGTGTCTTTTCGAGATTTCTGGTACCTAGGCGTGTGGGGTATCATTTTCCACTAAATTTTGGACGCTGAATCCAATGAAATGGGTTTCAAAACTATTAGTGCCCTCTGGAAGAGGTTATGGGCCAAAAGGGGTATCCATCTACCCATTTCGAATGTGTGTTTTCGAGATTTCTGGTACCTAGGCGTGTGGGGTATCATTTTCCACTAAATTTTGGACGCTGAATCCAATGAAATGGGTTTCAAAACTGTTAGCACCCTCTGGAAGAGGTAATGGGCCAAAAAGAGACCATCTACCCACTTCAAATGTGTATCATCCTCGAAACTTTTCAGCCCGATCGGACCAAATTCGGGAAGAAGGAAGCAGTCAAAATGTGTTTTTCGAGATATTTGGCGATCTAGGCGTGTGGGGTATCATTTTCCAAACATGGTCAAACATGGATCGACAACCCCACCCGCCTTATTAAAGATAAGCCTTGCTCGTAGCTACAATTACAACCCAAATAACGAACAGGATTACCATTCTTCCGTTAAATTCGTGTTGTAGATTGTCTTCATAGCACACTTGAAATTTGAAAGTTATGCCTTCAGAATTTGAGTGGTTCCTGTTCAGATGTAATAACAAGATATGGACATAATTCTAGGGGGTAAAAAAACCCTCGGGGTGGCATTTGGCTGTTCTGAGTTATAGGGCAGTCCTTCCTTCTTTAGTTTCCAGTAGATTTTGACGTCATTATTTCTCACCATTCTCGTCCCACGCTCCTTCCACCTGATACGAGGCAGTTGCACTTCCAAACAAAAAACCGGATGGAAACATTTTGTGGGATTTAATTGGAAACGAGTCATCACATAGGGTCTGGCCGAGAGTCACAAGAAGCACAACTAGACGTAATTCTGTCATCCTGTTTGTTCCAACTAAAGGAGTAGGCTGAGCAACAGGCGGTCCCTTCTCGGCGTCCTTATGTAACAATCACGTTATCTTTTCAAATCGTTTTGGTTGGTTATTCCTTGAATAATCAACCTATGTTTTCATGATAATGGTCAACCTCTCCGATTCGGCTCAAAATTTTTTTGTGGACGTTTCATGATGTCCTGATGAAAAAACGCTGCAAATTCTTACACAGGGGTTGGTTATTCGTTAGACCAGGCGCATGGAAACTGATTCAAAAATGGGGGAAACAGTGGGTGTGGCGGGTCCCAGACCCATTCCAATCGATTCAAGGTCCAAAATTTAGTGGAATATGATACCCCACACGCCTAGGCACCAGAAATCCTGACACATACAAAATGGGTGGATACATACCCATTTTGACCCATAACTTCTTCCGGTGGGTGCCAAACGTTCTGGGACACACATCATTGAATTCAGCGTCTAAAATTTAGTGGAAAATGATACCCCACACGCCTAGGTAGCAGAAATCCCGAAAACACATAATCAAATTGGGTAATAAATACCCAATTTTACCCATAACTTCTTCCAGTGGGTGCCAATTGTTCTGGGACCCATTTTATTGGATTCAGCGTCCAAAATTTAGTGGAAAATGACACCCTACTCGCCTAGGTAGCAGAAATCCCGAAAACACATATTCAAAATGGGTAATAAATACCTAATTTGACCCATTACTTCTTCAAGTGGGTGCCAATTGTTCTGGGACCCATTTTATTGGATTCAGCGTCCAAAATTTAGTGGAAAATGACACCCCACTCGCCTAAATCACCCAAAATCTCGAAAATCCATTTTTCAAAAAACCCCTACCCCCTCCAAATTTGGTCCGATCGGGCTGAAAAGTTTCGAGGACACATCTCGGCTGGAAACAGACCCCTGACCCAAATTTCAGATTTTTAGAAAATTTTCTACTACCAAAAACGGCGTGGACAATGGACGGCGTGGACGATGGACGGCGTACGGCGTACGGCGGACGGACATTGATTTTTTTTGATCAGGACATCATGAAACGTCCAGAAAAAAATTTTGAGCCGAATCGGAGAGGTTGACCATTATCATGAAAACATAGGTTGATTATTCAAGGAATAACCAACCAAAAGGTCGATGTCCGTCCGCCGTCCATCGTCCGCGCCGTTTTTGGTAGAAGAAAATTTTCTAAAAATCTGAAATTTGGGTCAGGTGTCTGTTCCCGGCCAAGACGGGTCCTCAAAACTTTTCAGCCCGATCGGACCAAATTTGGGGGTGGTAGGGGTCAAAATGTGTTTTTTGAAAAATGGATTTTCGAGATTTTGGGCGATCTAGGAGAGTAGGGTGTCATTTTCCACTAAATTTTGGACGCCGAATCCAATGAAACGGGTCTCCTAACGATTGGCACCCATTGGAAGAAGTAATGGGTCAAACTGGGTATGTATTACCCATTTTGAATGTGTGTTTTCGGGATTTCTGCTACCTAGGCGAGTGGGGTATAGTTTTCCACTAAATTTTTGAGGCTGAATCCAATAAAATGGGTCCCCGAACAATTGGCACCCACTGGAAGAAGTTATGGGTCAAATTGGGTATGTATCCACCCATTTTGTATGTGTCAGGCTTTCTGGTGGCTAGACGTGTGGGGTATCATATTCCACTAAATTTTGGACCCTGAATCAATTGGAATGGGTCTGGGACCCGCCACACCCACTGTTTCCCCCATTCGAGGAATAACCAACCCGTGTGTAAGAATTTGCAGATTTTTTTATACCCAACACTACGTTTGAAAAAATATTGATGGAATATTGTCATCTCAGGTGATTGTGGATGGTCTAATGCAGGTTCTGAGTGGTTTCATGATTATTGGAAACAATCAAGTTGGTACGTTAGGTGTCATTTTGCTGGCAGTTTTATCAGAGTGGCTTTCAATAAAACTTTTGGGAGATTACGATCGGAAAAACACTCAAAAAGTTACTGTTATTAATCTCTACAGCAACATTTAGCAATAATGTGAGCTGACTATGAACCTGCGGGTATCATTTTCCACTAAATTTTTGACTCTGAATCCATTGAAATAGTCTCAGACCCATAAGTGCCGCGAAAGGTGAATACGGGTCAAAAATGGGTTACCTACATACCTACCAATCATGGTAAAGGTCTTCTTTAAATAAAGCTGTTTTGTGTGTGCAGTTCATTCAGTTCAGTCGTTTGTACTTTTTTTTTTTTTTATTTTTTTTTTTTACTTCCTCCTTAAAATGTATAAGGTTATGGGCCCAATACATGTGCAGTCTCTTGGGTTTAGTTTTTGTGTCCGTGAAAATTTTTAACGAAATTTGATTGTATCAGCACGAATAGAGATGGCGGAAGTGGTCTATAAGGAAGGTTATGAGGAAGGTATGAGGAAGGAGTGGCCCAGAGGCCTTGGATCACAGGGCAGCTTCAGCACCTGGAAATTTAGAGTGCGCCTACTAATGGAAGAAAAGAAAGTGAAGGATGCTTTTACACCCTTAAGGCAGACGGCAGTGGGGAAGAAAAAACGTAAGAGTTATATCAAACCAAAGAAGTAACTGTAATGATAATCAAATGTGTGCCAGACAAAATACATGGAATGCGTCATGGGAGTTCAGACAGCCATGGAAATGATGCATTCCTAGGAAAATGTCTTTGAAAGGAAGCTAGGTCCAAAGTGATATGCAAAAAGCGAGATGAGAACAACGATTAAGAAGTTTCACCTGAAAGACAGTGATGGAAAGTGGCTTTCAAGCAACACTTGTGCAGGTACCTTACTGAGAACTAGTTGGAAGCCTGATGTACTTGGCTGTGTACGCTCCACCAGATATCATGTTTGCGACCTCATTTCTTTCAAGATATTTGGATAAACTAACGGCATCTTTATGGACAGCAGCAAAAGTCCGCTATCTCCAGGGAACAAGAGAACTTTGACCGTACATGAAGTTATAGCCAACATTGGGGTAGATGTCTTGAAGACCAAAAGAGCGTCAGCGGCGCTGCAATATTTCATGGCAGAAACCTGATTGCTTGGCAGAACTGTGTGGCACAGAGTACAGCAGAAAGAGAATATCTAGCATGCCAAGCAACTGCCTGACAAAAGTCATCAATGTTGCTTCCATCCTCAATGAGATCAACATCCACCTTGAACTTTCTACTGTTCCAGCACCAGCGATGTATGTGCATAATCAAAGCACCATTTCAATGATAAACAACTATGAACACTGCAAAAGAACTAAACATATAGACATTTGCACCCTTTTTACTGCAACACTGCTCCAGTGTGTTGTAAAGGTCTTCTTCAATGAAGCTGTCTTGTTTGCTGTTCAATAATTTGTACTTACTTTTCTTTCACTTTCTCCTTAAAATGTATAACTGACTGCTGCAACAAAGCAACTCTAGAGCATGGCTTTCTTTTTCTTATCATTATTTATTACCAATTTAACAAAATTCCAAAGTGCTTCCATTTTTCGATACATTTCACGATCCTACTACTTTTTTCCAATATCGATATTGATACCATATCGATCAATATTGTTCATCCCTAAAATTGATCTCCCTATACTAGTCTAGGTATACTATACTGTATACCTAATAGCAATCCAGTTTGGTGGGCATCATCCAAGTCAATCTGTGGTACTGCTCTCCATTGGGGACCTTATCAAACCAAATCAACACAATTTTAAAATTTAGATGCTTTTTGTAGAGCGATTCTGATTGTTCAAGAATCATGTCAGTCGCAGTGATGAGAATAGTTTGCTAAATAAATCTTCTGACTTTAGGTTGGTTTCTCATAACTCATACAAACCCGGTCATCCATTTTGGGGAAAAGAGAACTGGGAGAAAATAAGATCCTCAAACAATAAATGAATAATTATATTTCACATAAACGAACACAAAAAGTGTGAAATTCCGAAAATGATAAAAACTGTACATCGTAGGCATCTACCTACCTACATATTATATTAGGTAAAAAAAGGAAAATGGTCTAAAAACCATTGAGGTCTTTGGTACTTAGGAAGAATACATTCTAATGAGGCCGCATAAATACGTGATGATTTTATAATATTAGGTGAAAAAAAGAAGAGATGAGGCCTTAAAGGCAGAAAAAATATGGTATGAGTGAGTTAATCAGCAAATTAAAAGGAATAAATTAATTGACACAAAAAGTTATGAGAAAAAATTAAAATGCCATTGTTTGTACCTGACAGCAACACCACAGCCCTGAATTTTCGCCAGAATAAGTAGGCTAAATCGCACAGTGGGTGAGAGACGTTTTATATAATCTGTCTGGCAAATAGGTTTTTGTGTAGTGTTGCTTGGTACTTGGTGGAATGTGAAACAGCTTTTTGAAAAATAAAGGTAGTCATCTGAGAACTTGGTACCTAATACAACTTCTTCACTAGTTTGCAATACAAACAAATTTTCATTAATGTTTAGAGGGAGTTGAGACATTTGAAATCCCTCATCTAACTGACATTAAGAATCTCCAAAAGAAAATTAAATTCAGCTTTAGGGTAAGAAGAGCTGAAGTGCGCTTTTTGTCAACATTGGACATGCATTGGTTTGAATGAACATCCAAGTGTGGACAGTAAAAGGGCTTTATGAGGAGAGGTAAAGATGGTTCGTGGTAGAGTAGGGCTGACGACATATTAATTTCTCTGTAAATACGATGTTTTGCGTCTAATGATCTGAAAACATTGATTAAATGAATAGATGAAACTTGTCATGTCAATGCATCTAGTTGCAACATTCAATGTTTCTCCTTTTTTCGTTGTTATGGCCCTCATCAAACAGATGTAGTACCACTATCCTTCTTTTGGTTCTCCATTGACTTTTGAAAAATTCCATGCTTCGTCCAGTTCATTGCCATTTTTTCTATGCTAGATCTGTCATGAGTGATGGCATTCTTGAAACAATTTGTTTCCAAATAGTCAAAAATGGAACTCGAGTAGTGAAAATGACCGTGATAGTAGACAGGGGTATTCATGGTCGGGCCATTTCAAGTGAAATTGTCGAATTCAGTCAAATATCGAAATGAGCAATTTGAAGAGAATCAGTGCGCATATGCCCAGGTCAGTGTCCAAAATGTGATATTCCGCAGGTTCCAGGCATTGGGATGTTACACAGATTACTTGATTGCCGTCAACAAAACTGTGTAACCTCATTGTCTGGTTACTTTAGTTGACAGTGCAACCTCACTGTCTAGTTACTTTGGTTGACAGTGCAACCAAACTCTCTGGTTACTTCAGTTGACAGTGCAATCTCACTCTCTGGTTGCTTTGGTTGACAGTGCAACCTCACTGTCTAGTTACTTTGGTTGACAGTGCAACCTTACTCTCTGGTTACTTTGGTTGACAGTACAACCTCACTCTCTGGTTACTTTGGTTGACAGTGCAATCTCACACTCTGGTTGCTTCAGTTGACAGTGCAATCTCACTCTCTGGTTGCTTTGGTTGACAGTGCAACCTCACTCACTGGTTACTTTGGTTGACAGTGCAACCTTACTCTCTGGTTACTTTGGTTGACAGTACAACCTCACTCTCTGGTTACTTTGGTTGACAGTGCAAACTCACTCTCTGGTTACTTTGGTTGATTTAGAGCTAATTCTGCTAGAAGCAACTTGCATAATTCGATATTTGACGATCCACAATTATCGAAGACCATGAATACTCCAAATACAGTGCAGAACTTGGGCCAAAACCTCATTGTTTGAGTTTTCTACTGAAAACTCTTCTCAGCGCAATTTTCTGAACATTTTTGGCGTTTGATAATTATTTAACCAAAATCAAAACAACGAGAAAGCAAAAATGAAGAATCAATTTATCACTACCACCAGAGAAAAATCACAATTGGATCAAAATGACAATAAACTGGAGAGAACGCACATCAGTCAATGGAGAAACCAAATAATATAACGCATTAATTTAATCAAGATACAAAATCAATCAGGATCACTAAGGGGATGAACATACCAATTAATCTGCCGACAAAACTATTATAAAACCAATGCAATTTTTTTCCAAGAGACCTCCCTTTTGACAAAAAGAAACCTATTTCAACCGTTTGGCCTTATAGTGCAAACGCTTAGGTACTAATAACAATAAAAACTCAAATAGGAACATGGTGTAGCAGAGTACATAACACTCAAACTTGCTTAGATAAATTTTGAATTTAGTTTGTGCCAAAAATAAAGAAGATGTTATTTTTCAATCAAAATAGTATAAGTGTTAAAACTACTTTTTTCATTGCCAATCAAAAGAATAAGTGCGTAGATTTAACAGAATATGAGTGCAGTTGGAACATTGAGTTAAATTTTAGTTGAAAATGCGTCATGGCTGATGAGTGATGGCTCCTTTGGTGAGGAGGCATAACCCATTCCTCACTATGGGTTATGAAGGCTATTGTATTCAGTCAGTCATTGGGAAAATCTTAACGGCTTATCAATTTTCTCCCTCACAATCCTAACAGTCACAAACTCTGAATCCTTCTCTGAAATCTTTTCAGACTTTTAAGACATTTTTCTTCATACGCTTCTTCAATAATAAATAACATGATCGGTATTTTTCATCAACTTTACGTTCCATTATCAAACATTTAAGAAACATACTGGAAACAAGAAAAAATACAGGCAAACGCTGTATGACAGTGAGTTACAAGAGACCATGAAAGTATATGTCAATGAACATCACAACACAACAAAATGTAAGTAAGCAAGAAAATGCACTACAATGCTCAATTCTAAACAAGCTTTTTTGACAGCAACTAAATAATTCTTACATTTGACAGGTCAATTATTACTATTACTGAGAAAATTGTAACTCAAGAGACCATACATACGTAGTCAAATAGACAAGTCATTTCAAGTCAGACATCAATCTACTGTGAATGTTGTACAGATACACTCACACAGGTAAATATTATTATACATCATTAAAAATAAAAGTGACTGCTTGTTAATAAGACCAGTTCCTCCCTCTGGTCAACACAAATTCAATGGTAACTCAAAATTAAATAGAGAAAAAATACAACTTATTCGTGGAGAAAAATTATGTGCAATAATTATGAATTGAGGTAAACACATTGTTTGATTATAAGTTGAAAATGCATGAGTCGACGGAGACATCTTGATTATGATGATACCGGAGTCAAGAAGTGGAAAAACTGAAGTTGGGCAAAGTCCTTGCTGAGTCGTTGATGGGTCGATTCTGATTGCAACGTTCTATTGAACGCTGAACTAGATTTCACTCTGTAACAGTAATTATGTGATCAAAATATGTTGGAGCAAGACTGAACAGTTTTGGGCAGTAAAAACGCTGCAAAATCATTCATAGGGGTTGGTTATTCCTCGGACCAGGAACATGGAGACTCATTCCAATCGATTCAGCGTCCAACATTAAGTGGAAAATGATACCCCACACGCCTAGGTTCCAGAAATCTCAAAAACACATATTCAAAATGGGTAATATATACCCAATTTGACCCATAACTTCTTCCAGTGGGTGCCGATAGTTCTGAGACCCATTTCATTGGATTCAGCGTCCAACATTTTGTGGAAAATGATACCCCACACGCCCAGGTACCGGAAATCTCGAGAACGCATTATTCAATATGGGTAATAATATACCCAATTTGAACCATAACTTCTTCCAGTGGGTGCCAATCGTTCCGGGACCCACTTCATTGGAATTAGCGTCTAAGATTTAGTGGAAAATGATACCCCACACGCCCAGGTACCGGAAATCTCGAAAACGCATATTCAAAATGGGTAATATATACCCAATTTGACCCATAACTTCTTCCAGTGGGTGCAAGTCGTCCTGGGACCCACTTCATTGGATTCAGCTTCCAATATTTAGCGGAAAATGATACCCCACACGCCTAGGTTCCAGAAATCTCAAAAACACATATTCAAAATGGGTAATATATACCCAATTTGACCCATAACTTCTTCCAGTGGGTGCCGATCGTTCTGAGACCCATTTCATTGGATTCAGCGTCCAAAATTTAGTGGAAAATGATACCCCACTCGCCTAGATCGCCCAAAATCTCAAAATTCATATTTCCAAAAACACATTTTGACCCCTACTCCGCCCAAATTTGGTCCGATCGGGCTGAAAAGCTTGGAGGATCGTTCTAGGCCGGGAACAGACCCCTGACCCAAATTTCAGATTTTTAGAAAGTGTTCTACTACCAAAAACGGCGTACGGCGGACGGCGGACGGATATTGACCTTTTTTGATCTAGACACCATGAAACGTCCAGAAAAAAAATTTTGAGCCGAATCGGAGAGGTTGACCATTTGCATGAAAACATTTAGGTTGATTATTCAAGGAATAACCAACCAAAATGGGTAGATAGATACCCATTTTGACCCATAACTTCTTCCGGTGGGTGCCAATCTTTCCGGGACCCGTCTCATTGGATTCAGCGTCCAACATTTACTCAAAAATGATACCCCACAGCCCTGGATCGCCAAAAATCTCGAAAACCCATTTTTCAAAAAACACATTTTGACCCCTACTCTGCCCAAATTTGATCCGATCGGGCTGAAAAGTTTTGAGGACCAACTAAACCCAGAAACGGGTCCCTCACCCAAATTTCAGATTTTTTAGAAAATTGTCTACTACCAAAATCGGCGTGGACGGCAGACGGACATTTGCTTATTTTGATCTAGACTCCTTGAACTGTCCAGAAAACAATTTTGGGCCGAATTGGAGAGATTGACTTTTTGCATGATTATTCAACGAATAACCAACCATAAGGGTTGTTCACCACCTTGCAACAGGTTAACAAGTTGATGACACCATAACACGAAGGCTGTTGCTGCTTAATAAAATGTGTTCTGCTGATTTGTTACCTCAATCATCAAAGTTGGTTTAGATGTAGAAGTAATTCTGGTAGTCTGGGTAAGATGAAACTGTCTCAGTTTGAGCAATGCTCTGCCTGGAGGAGCACGGTATCGATGGAAGATCTGGAGTCCATTGTATCTGTTGACAGCCAACGCTTCAAATTAACCAGGGATTCAAAGCCACGCGATTTTGTACGAATAAATGACATCAATATTTTGATGTTTCATTGCTCAAAGATGAAAGCAACCTTGCTTCTCCTTAGGCGGTAATCCAGGTTTCTTCTGAGGAGGAAATGTGTGTTGACGCCTGTTGACCAGCTTTTCTGTACTTGGAGTGGGCAATCGTCTGGGTGTAGCTTTCTCTGATACTCCTGACTTTCACACACCTGCAAGGAACAAACAATGTGAGATTTGTAATATTGACCAGGGTTTGATGCTGGTAAATGGGGTGCACTCAACATTTTCAAAAGGATTGCATGTGATAAGGGGTGCTCTGGAGGGCATGAACCAATATAACTTATACTAGCAATAACAATAGCAATTAAAAAAAAATTAAAGGAAATTCCGTGAATTCAGCATTTAGCGTTCTTCTTCCTGCCTCTGTTGAGACACGACAAGTGAGTTCCACCTTGATTTCTGAGTTATCGCCATCATTGGTTGGTTTCAGAAATTCCTGCTAGGGATGAGCATTGAATGGTCAAACATCAACGTCAATGCCACCCTTGGAAGGCAACACTGATAAGAATCAGAAAACATTGGCTGACCACCATGATAGATTGCATTTTTGAACCCTCCACCCTTCACGTGACACCATCCTTATTGGCCCTGGAGAGCCAATGGTTGGTGTTATTTGATTTTAAATGATAAGAATCATTATTATAAGCTAGCCAGAACCATTTTATTTTTTATATTCATGGCCTTTCCCCCATTTTTTTCATCCCTTCAACAGTGATGTTTACATCAACTACAACCATCGATAATTGAAAACATCGAACATTCAACATCGATGGCAAAATCATCAAACATCAGTCCTTCACAATCGATGTTTTGAAAACATCGACCATCCATTCTCATCCCTATGGCTACTCTTCAGTCGGTATTTTATCTGGAATTACCCATCATCTTTGTTATCATTGGTTTAACAACAACAAAACCAAGAGGAGAAAACATTCAGTTTCTACAGTTGGCCACAAGAGCGCAGCGCCTTGGAAGGCAAGGACTGTTGTAGTTGTAGTTCATTGCGTTTTTTGTCTCAACTGTAGCTGTCATTTCACTTTTTCAAGTTGGTTGTGACGTCACCATTGGAAAATCTACCTTTTTTCCCTTTCATAGTTATAGATGACATCATTGGAACTAAAAATTGATCAATTTTAGACCCGTGGGTGCACTTTTTTGGCAAAATATCAATTGGGCTGTTACCTCATACAAAGAGAACTGCTCGACTCTTTCTTTGCTGTTGTAGCAGTTCAGTAGAATTTGGATTAGTTCGTCAACTGTAGTGAACTCCGAGATGAGCAGGCTTTTGTATTTGGACTGGAAAAGAAAGACATTGAATTAGACGCTAGAAATAGCAGTCGCATATTTTAAATGTAAGTGGAATTCAAAATATATGGTAAAACTTACGCCGGGCATGAGGATGCTATCGTAGATTTTGACCAATCCTCCATTTTTTGTTTGTAAGGCAAATTTAGAATCGCCTTTTGGATGGCAGGACTGAAGTACAGCTGGTCTGGCGTCTTCGTCCAGAGCAATTACCGTCCTGATTCCTGGAAAAAGGAATTTGGGTTTTAGAATGCCAATTTGAATGCCGCAGTTTGAGTAACTGATTGAATCCACGAACTTGTGGGTTGCAAAGATAACAAAAATAAGTTAAGAGAAGGATGAACAATTCTGGCAAAATTATGAAAATAAAATTTATTGATTTACCAGCACGCCGAATGGTGACTTCCATCGTGAGATAGAAGAGGTTTGGGTCCCTGTGCCTCATTCTGTATTTATTCAGCAGCGACTGCACCACTTCACGACAGGTCGTCATATATGTGATGCCGAGGGTCTTGTACTCGATGTCAGGCCTCAAACACTTGGCGAAGACCTTGATCGTGCACTGCAATCAAGAAACAGATAGGAATACGATTACAACTCGTGAATTGTGAAGGACATTGTCAGTCTGGACCTAATGATGTTTTCCTTAGGAAATAACGGTGTCTCATAAGTCATTTTCGAGGATTACTATAAAAATTGCAGGAATAATGTTGATGTTATTCCCTCAATAAATTCTTTTTATTTTATTGGCGCTCCTGGAATTTGGTCAAACCATAAAATAACAACATGGTTTTCAGTATCGATACAAATTCCCCTAAATGGAGCATTGCAATTAAAACAATTTCCGTGTATTTACCAGAGCACTGCAAGAACTATAGTCAGACATTCGACAATATGGGGTGTATTGTGTACAGACTGTACAAGGCAAAAGACCATAAACAAAATTGTTGATTATAAATGCCCGAAGATCACCCTTGATGCAACTTCCCGCTCCACCCTGGACGTTTTCTTTTCAAATTGATCTTGCCAAACAAGGATTGGGTGACGCAACCGGTAATAACCTTCTACGTCCTGTTGGAATCAGCGGTTCTGAGAACATTATTTGCCTGAACTAATTGCTCATTCAAGTTGAACTATCAAATACATATTAAACTGGCGTATTGAATGCGAGCCCTTTCAACGACAATAATTTTAACATTTAAGCGTAGTTTTCAAGAAAAGTCGGGGCAATAAAAGGGAAATGAACAGGGGCAGCATATATTCCTTCACCATGATCCTAGGTTGAAGAATGGGAAGGTTATTCCCATGTTACCTCAATCGACGCATCTCAAATGAATAAGAACTAATGATATAATCTACCAGCAAGCAAAACGTCGATATTTTTAGAAGAAACATCGACGTTCAAAAACATCAAGGTTTTGATCCATTGATGTCCGGAAATTGCGAAAAACATCGATGTTTCGATTCATCGATTGTTTCATGGACGGATATAGAATTAGCCATGAAGACGATATAACCTCACAACGTTTTCGACTTTCTTTAACCCTCTCAATATGAAGCCAAACGTCTCATTCTATGGGAATTTTGAAAAGAACGTGTAAAGTGTAGAATCATAGTGGAAACGCGAGAAAGGAGGCGATTTTGAGGTTGAAGATAAGAACCTTGATAACCAACATGTTATATTATTTCCGTAGTACCTTCGATTCGATTCAAACATCGATGTTTCTGATAAACAACTGATAAGGTAGACATTTATAGAGTTTGAAGTAAGAAGGTAGATATTATTTATACCTGAACGTACAAGAAAATACATTTTGTAAAGAAACATAGATAAAAACATCAATTTTTGGTAAAACATCGTTGTTTCGATTTATCGATTGTTTCATGGACGGAAAAAAATTAGCCATGAACACAATATAACCTTACCTTTTCGTCTTTCTTTGAACCTCTCAATATGAAGCCAAACGTCACATTCTACACAAATTTTGAAAAGAACGTGTAAAATGTAGGAATATTAGCGGAAACGCGAGAAAGGAGGCGATTTTGAGGTTGAAGATAGGAACACTGATAACTAACATTTTATATTATTTCCGTAGTACCTTCGATTCGATTCAAACATCGATGTTTCTGACAACACCTAAGTAGGTACACATTTATCAAGTTTAAAAGTAAGAAAAAACATATTATTAATACTTGATGGTACAAGAAAAGACGTATTGAAAATAAATCTAGATAAAACACATCAAGTTGGGGGAATAAAATCGATGTTTTTGTTACATCGATATCCATTCCTAATACCTACCATATGTATTTATGTTTCAGTGTAAATAATTATATTCTGTTCATTACACAGTTGTACTATTGCCCAAATAATTGGAACTCGATTCTTGTCCTTGATGAATATTACAGTAATTCAAGTCATCTTCCAGTTATACCCAGAAGGCAGGAAGTGTCAACTCCTTCACTTTCACGTCTCCTAACACGTGACGACCCCCGCTGTAAAAATCCCCTTCGAGTGAGTTATTGTAGCTTTAGATCATTCACGGCAGCGCAATTAATACGAACACGATCCATTTCAAAGAGAGTCACGTTACAAATGAGCGCAGGCGTACTCCTAATTTGAGTTGTGACCCCCACAATGGCGTCGTTCACCGAGGGAGGGTTGCGTCAAAAAAGTACCTTCAAGACGTCTATTTTAAATATTTTTCACGTACAAAAAGATAGCAGGTGAAGGGTGAATGAAAGAACAGCTGCTGTAGTTTCCTCTCGGGGCACGTGTACTTCATTCAGACTGCAGGATGGAGATCATGGCCACCTGCTGGCCATTCAATCTTAGCTCATGTTTCTAGTGAGATTCGAAGAACGGATTTATCGATTCAGAATCATTTAGGTACGCGTATCGCAAGAAGAACAATCAAGGTAGACAGGGACCAAAAACCGCGACCTAAATATACCACTCAAACTCGTCCGAGCGCTAACAATTCGCTACAAAGGATGTTTATATGAAAACAACCCGATTGCCACTTCCTCCTCAGAATCGCCTTTCGTTGCTATTTCTCTGCTATTCCACTTCCTCCCGAGAGGTAAACAAACGGTTTAGAGAGAAAAGGGTTTTTTAATGGTGGAAATAGCCCTTCAAAGAAACCACTTTTGATGCAGAGCAGGACGCAGGTTTCCGACATCCCCGTATAGAAGCTACAGTCCAAATTTATTCAATTACACAGTCGGTTTTGAATTTCCTAAATAGGTATCCCGATGACGGAATGATAATTTGGAACTATCGCATTGAAACGATCAATTGCAGCACTGAACCATCGAAGGGCAAAATCGCCAGGAAACAATCGATTATTGGGTATTACTGACCATCGATGTTAGCTGATTAGTCCTCTGAAATGATCTAAAATCAATCTTCCGACTTAAAACTAACCGACTGGGGGACCTTTCGACTTGAGTAAAAAATATATTTTTTTTCTTTGAATCAGAAGGATAATCATTCATAATTTCAATAGTAAAATGAATAGTGAGCTCCTACGAGTCCTGCATTCGTATGAGGTTATTATTTTCACGGTTTCAGGACTGAACGGCTTTCAAATTGATTGCCTCATTTCTATGTTGCTTAGAACTACTTTTCTTAGCTTGATGTTGATTGATTTTTAAATAAACTAATAATTCCACCATTCAACCAGAATAGGGCGCTGAAATTTGGTATACAACTTATTGAGGTTGCGTAAATGGTTGAGCATATATGTAAGAGAGTGCAGTGGATTTCAAATTGTTCCAATTGGCTACCTAATTGTACCATACATACAATACACTCAGACAGGAGATTTACTCAATGTTAAAAACTTTACCCAAGGTTTGCAGCAATCCTGGTGGCTGACGACTGTAACTAACACATGTTGCCTCCGAAATATCTGTGGCCCGGTGGTAGTTTTTCTGCAGACTGATCTGTTTTTGTTGGAATTGCGACTTTTTGTGTTCCCAATTGATATCCTCAGAAGAGTGAAAAGATGTAAATGGTTATTAGAATGGTTCTGTTGGATTGATTATTAGATAAACGTAAAGGGCAAGGAACATTATTAAATGAAATGAGGTACATGTAACCAAGTTGAAGCCTGCCAGCCACACTGACTTGATAGTTTGTTCAGATTGAAAACTATACAGTCAGGGGACAAGATTGAACACTGATAGCTAATTGGACCAAGTTCTTGTGCACCTTTGCAGTGCTGCTAGTGGTGGCTGTCCATCACACTACAAACAGGCTTCTTTTGTCCATGAAAGGAACTGGTCCTGGTACTATCCTTATCAAGTTACAAAGTATGAAATGAAGACTCCAATATGCAGCCATTTCTGGCCTCGAAACTTATTATCCCGATTTGACCGAATTTGGGCGGGGTAGGGGTCAAAATGTGTATTTTGAAAAATGTATTTTTGAGATTCTTGGCGATCTAGGCGTGTGGGGTATCATTTTCCACTAAATTCTGGACCCTGAATCGATTGGAATGGGTCTAGGACCTGCCACTTCCACTGTTTCCCCCATTTTTCCCATGTTGAAGAAATGAGTACCCATGATTTCCAATATACCTAGGTTCCTAACTTGTAGAGAACACTTCTTTTTATGCTTCAAAGCCCGTTAAATAATTTTTTAGTACGAAACTTTTCTCCTTCGTATGTTCTTCATTAGTGCGAGTAGCTGTCAGCCGTGTTCCTGGGCTGATTGGGATTCCCTCATATCTCCAAACAACTTGGTTTAGCTTTTCCTCAATTACTCGAGCCATGGCAAAGAATCAAAATAAAAGTTATTGGAAGGAGAATCTGTGCTTCCTGCAGGAAACGGGAGCAGGTAGTCGGTTCCTACCATACGCCGCATGTTTCTATTCAGGATGTTCTAAGGGCCTTCTAAGCACATGTTTCCTCCGATGGAAAAAATACGTCTGTCTTCCTTTCAGATGTGGAGAAACTGGGAATATTAGGTGTTGAACATATTTCACGTTGAGAGCTGTGAAGGAAGGGACAGACTGATTACAACGGAAGTTTTGGTTAGTTAATTAAGGTTGCATTTTTACTTCCTCGAATTTAAATACCGGGGGGATTCTCAATGAATAACTCTATTTAAGAGTAATACTGATTTTGGTTCTATATCAATGTAGCATATAGCCGATTGGGATTCAATTCTATGAATAATCAATCTAAGGCAACCTCTCTCATTGGCCAAATTTGGCGGCCAATGTTTCATTATGTCCAGATCCAAAAACGTTGCAAATTCTTTCTAACGGATTGGTTATTCCTCCGACCAGCAGCATGGATACTCATTTCTTCAACATGAGAAAAATGGGGAAAACTGTCTCCAACCCATTCCAATCAACTCAGGGTCCAAAGTTTAGAGGAAATGATACCCCACACGCCTAGATCCCCAAAATCTCAAAAATACATTTCTTTAAATATACATTTTGGACGCTGAATCAATTGGAATGAGTCTCCATGCTCCTGGTCCGAAGAATAACCAACCCCTGTGGATGAATTTGCAGCGTTTTGTTGTATATTCTGATCCAGGGTAAATTTTATTGCTTACAATCGATCTCTTCATCTGAAACTTCGGAAAATGGTGTATTTTCGTCGAGAAACTAACTTCTTGAAATCCAGAAGGAATCAAAATAATGGATTATGGTGTGTCTGTGGTAAAAATCATGAAATTGAATGCATCACATTGAGGGTTTAAGATCAAATATAAATATTTATTCAGAATTTTGAGTAAGACAGGGGGTTTCTGGTTGGTTATTCCTTGATTAGCCCGATCGGACCACATTTAGGTGGGGTAGGGGGCTAAATGTGTTCGAGATTTTTGGCGATCTAGGCGTGTGGGGTATCATTTTCCACTAAATTTTGGATGCTGAGTCCAATGAAATGGGTCCCAGAACGATTGGCACCCACGGGAGGAAATTATGGGTCAAAATGGGTACCTATTTACCCATTTCGAATGTGTTTTCGAGATTTCTGATACCTAGGCGTGTGGGGTATCATTTTCCACTAAATTTTACACGCTGAATCGATTGGAATTGATCCGGGACCCGCCACATCCACTCTTCCCATTTTCCCATGTTGAAAAAATGAGTGCCCATGCGCCTGGTCTGAGGAATAACCAATCCGTGTGAAAGAATTTGCAGCGTTTCTTGTAAACAATGCAAACACAGTAATTTCTCGATTTCACTCAGGCTAACAAGTAGGTGTCGATCCTCGGGCAGGGCAGAGAGAGGCCCGAAATAGCGATGTTGGGGTGCCAGGTGCCCACTGAACAATAAAGTACCAGATTTCCTGTTCCGACGTCGAGGTTACAGCAGGTGTACGGCGATGGGAGCAGAAAAATGACGAGTGAGACGACGATGAGAGCTCACACCTGGGAAGAAGAGCGAATCACGGCCTTGGAAGAGCAACAGATGGCGAACGTCTGCGACCCTCCATTCAGAAGGGTTTTCGCGTTACAACTCAAACGGGACGTGAGACAGACTCACGTAAATACGTCCTCAATAAAGGACTTTTTGTTCTCGACGTGTATGCCTACTCGCCAAAACAAAAGCTGCAAATTATAACATGGAGCATGAATATGGGGAAAACTGTGAGTGTGGAGCGTCCCGGACTCATTCTAATCGATTCAGCGTCCAACATTTAGTGGAAAATGATACCCCACACGCCCAGGCACCAAAAATCTAGAACGCCCACTTTTGAAATGGGTAGATGGATACCCCTTTTGGCCAATAACCTCTTCCAGAGGGCACTAATAGTTTTGAAACCCATTTCATTGGATTCAGCGTCCAAAATTTAGTGGAAAATGATACCGCACACGCCTAAATCGCCAAATATCTCGAAAATCCTTTTTCGAATAAACACATTTTGACCCTTACCACTCCCTAATTTGGTCCGATTGGGCTGAAAAGTTTCGAGGAACATCAGAAGCCGGAAACAAACCCCTGACCAAAATTTCAGATTTTCAGAAAATTTTCTACTACCCAAGTCGGTAGTACTCTCTACTACCCACATGCCCAGGCACCAGAAATCTAGAATGCCCACTTTCGAAATGGGTAGATAGGCACCCATTTTGACCCTTAAGCTCTTCCGGTGAGCTCCAATCGTTCAGGGACTCGATCCGTTGTATTCAGGGTCCAAAATTTAGAGGAAAATTATTGCTTTTAACGCTGATTCACGAGATTTTATCCGTTTCTTGATTCGACTCTATTTGTGCAGAGTAATGATAAAAGTAGTTTATTTCGCGTTATTTTATGGGCAACATAAGCTCTAAAAAAGATGATTTTTTCATGCAAAATAAACAAATTTCGGTCATTATTCAGCGAAAATTGAGTCGAATCAAGAAACACATTTAAAAACAAGCGTTAAAAAATAATGAGATTGCATGTGACACAGTTGAGATTTGACCATCATTAACTATTTGTCATTTTTGGGGTTGCGCAACTTTCCTTGCTCGCTGAACCGGTTGCGCACAATCAAATGAATTGTTCGAGGGATACAATTTTTATATTATTTTGGGTAAAATCCAAATCTGTTATAAAAAATTGGGGTTCCCAAATAAAATAAGAAAGTTAGTCTCATTTGCGCATGGTTGCGCAGTTGCGCGAATACGATATGTATAATTTTTGTAGAAAATATGAAAATTAAAAAAAAAAATGATTCGTTTGGGAGGGGGAGGGGCAACTTGTGCGACACCCAGTACATTCCAACGAGAATTACACGATTATCATACATCATACATCACAGGAAACAAGTAGAATGTTTGATATTTCGAAAGTCTTTTTTGTGACAGATGACGATTTTTCAAGGCTGAATACTTTTTTGCAACAGCCAACATGGATGGATGATTCCATCCCTTAAATGAATTAAATAAATAATTAAAATCTGTTCTCATCAAGGTATAGGGTACTTATTCTTAGTTCTTGCTGTTGTCATTTTCAGTTCATATCAGAGATTAGTTTACGTATACGCAATTCACGTTTATTTACATTTAAAAAGTATAATTTTTTCCTGAGCACCGTTACTCATTGGTCAAGAATATATTGATTCGATATGAGTCGAGATTTCATACTCGTGTACTATTGAAAAATGGGGAAAACAGTGGGTGTTGCGGGTCCCAGACCCATTCCAATCGATTCAGGATCAAAAATTTAGTGGAAAATGATACCCCACACGCCCAGGTACCAGAAATCTCGAAAAAACATTCAAAATGGGTAATATATACCCAATTTGACCTATAACTTCTTCCAGTGGGTGCCAATCGTTCTGCAACCCATTTTATTAGATTCAGCATCCAAAATTTAGTGGAAAATGACACCACACACGCCTAAATCGCCAAAAATCTCAAAAATCAATTTTTCGAAATACACATTTTGATCCCTACCCTGCCCAAATTTGGCCCGATCGGGCTGAAAAGTTTTGAGGACCAACTAGGGCCGGAAATGGCTGCATATTGGAGTATTCACTTCATATTGTGTAACTTAATAACATTTCATTGGATTCAGCGTCCAAAATTTGGTGCTCAAAAATACCATTTTTGACAAACACATTTTGACCCCAGCCAACCCAAAGCCCAACTAAAGTCAAAAAAGGGTCCTTAACTGAAATTTCAGATATTTAAGAAAATTTTCTACTTACCAAAATCGGTGTGGACGCGCTGTTCTGCGTTTCCATTGGAGTGGTTGTCAGCCGTTTGTTAACTTGAGTTATTTTTATTTATTTATCTATTTACTTTTTCTTGAGCGTCCCTCAAACATTAATACCATAACCTCTTCGTTTTTGTCCTACAACTTATAAATGGCGGGAAGGTGTCGCTCATTCTTGACGCCTTCCGAAGTGTAAATCAGTTTTGAAAGGTCGTTCGCAGCCACTGCCTGTGATTTAGATGACAACTTTTGACGTCGAGCTCCACCTTCATCCTTTTGACGGCTAACGGGAGCATCTCAAGATCCGATGTCTTTTGGAGAGAATGTTAATAGCAGGAAGCCTTAAGAGTTTGGACGGTCTCCTGGTACTAACAGTCTGATGCACGCAATATAATGAGTCGATCCGATCGCGGATATTGAAAAAATGGGGGACCGTCAGAGATTCCAAGGCAATTATCTTACTACGCAAATTATGGGTTCCTAGTATTTGCCGAAACTCATTTAAAACCCCTAATTGAGGAAATTCTCAGGCTGGGGCCGTAATGCTCCCTTTCGTCAAAACTTCGATTTTTGAATAAATACTAAAAGAATGGATTTTGGTTGGTTATTCCTTGAATAATCAACCTATGTCTTCATGCAAAAGGTCAGCCTCTCCGATTCGGCTCAAAATTTATTTTGGACGTTTCAAGGTGTCTATCTAGATCAAAATTAGCACCGTACGCCGTCCGCGCCGTTTTTGGTAGTAGAAAATTTTCTAAAAATCTGAAATTTGGATCAGGGGTCTGTTCCCGGCCTAGGACGGTCCTCCAAACTTTTCAGCCCGATCGGACCAAATTTGGGCAAGGTAGGAGTCAAAATGTTTTTTTTTTTTTTTTTTTTTTTTTTTAATATGCGAGATTTTGGGCGATTGGGGTATCATTTTCCAATACATTTTGGACGCTGAATCGATTGGAATTGGTCCGGAACCCGCCACAAACACTGTTTTCCCCATTTCCCCCATGTTGAAGAAATGATACTTATGCGCCTGGTCCGAACCCGTGTGAAAGAATTTGCAGCGTTTGAATATGTGTTTTCAAGATTTCTGGTATCAAGGCGTGTGAGTTATGATTTTCCACTAACTTTTCGACGCTGAATCCAATGAGACGGGTCCCGGAACGATTGGTGCCCTCTGGATAAGACTATTGGTCAAAATGGGTGCCTATCTACGGATTTCGAACTCTCTGGAACCTGGGCGTGTGGGGTATCATTTTCCACTAAATTTTGGACGCTGAATTCAATGAAATGGGTCCCAGAACGATTGGCACCCACTGGAAGTAGTTATGAGTCCAATTGGGTATATATTACCCATTTTGAATATGTGTTTTCGAGATTTCTGGTACCTGGCGTGTGGGGTATCATTTTCCACTAAATTTTGGATCCTGAATCAATTGGAATGGGTCCGGGACCCACCACACCCATTGTTTCCCCCATTTTCCCCATGTTGAAGAATTGAATCTCCATTCGCCTGGTCCAAGGTTAAAATTAGTCTCCATGCGCCTGGTTCGAGGATTTTGATCTAGACCTATGAAAACAGGTTGATTTTTCAAGGAATACTGGAAAAGTGACCACTGCATTTTAAAGGAAATTTGATCTTTATTTCCGTAAATTGAAAAATCAGTAGGTTGCATATTATTCAATTTATGAGCAATTTTCTGAAAGAAGTCAGAAATGTTAATGGTTTTTTGCGGTTTTCATTGTGAAGCCGTCATCTTTTTTGTTGGCAAACTTCATATTCGGATTTAGCACACAAAAAAACGTAGGAATTCGTCGAGAAACCTTCTACCCAAATTATTATTTTTTGTAAAAACTATTGGACCCGGCCAACAGCTGAAGGGCCTCAGGTACAAGGTAGTACATCTGACCTGAACCCCACCCCGCATCAAGGTCAAGCTCTCATAACGGTTCTCCCTTCTCCCTCAACAATGCAGCACACACCAGTGGAGGGTCAGTCACTCCTATATCAGTTTACCCAACGTTTCTAGTGAAGAGCCTTCACTGATTGATGCTATCTTCATTGGACTCTCCTAAGAACCTAAATTCTTGAGGTAATGTTTTGCACGTTCAGAAGTTACATTTGTTTATTCATTTCACATCATAAATGCTGATCATTTTAGAACATAAGAGGGTTGTATTCTGTTTATATTTAGACGGGGAGTTCTGCATCCAAGACCAAGTCAAAATCGACCTTCCTCGTTTTATGGAGGAAAGGAGAAGCAGGAAAATGTCCACAACCACAAAACCATACACTTGTTATCATTGTGACTACAGAGCAACTAGGAAACGGACTATAGAAATCCACATGTTCACTCACACAGGCGACAAACCATATCATTGTGATCAGTGCGACTACAGAGCTGCACAGGCAGGGACCCTGAAACGGCACTTGAGTACTCACACAGGTGCCAAACCATATGCTTGTGATCAGTGTGATTACAGTGCCACACAGGCAGGGAACCTGAAAAGGCACTTGAGTACTCATACAGGTGCCAAACCATATGCTTGTAACCAGTGTGACTACAGAGCTGCAGAAGCAGGGAGCCTGAAAAGCCACATGAGTACTCACACAGGTGCCAAACCATATGCTTGTGACCAGTGTGACTACAGAGCTGCACAAGCAGGGAACCTGAAAAGCCACATGAGTACTCATACAGGTGCCAAACCATATGCTTGTGACCAGTGTGACTACAGAGCTGCACATGCAGGGAACCTGAAAAGCCACATGAGTACTCACACAGGCGCCAAACCATATGCCTGTGACCAGTGTGACTACAGAGCATCAAGGGTAGGGAGCCTGAAAAGCCACATGAGTACTCACACAGGCGCCAAACCATATGCTTGTGATCAGTGTGACTACAGAGCTGCACATGCAGGGAACCTGAAAAGGCACATGAGTACTCACACAGGTGCCAAACCATATGCTTGTGACCAGTGTGACTACAGAGCTGCACATGCAGGGAGCCTGAAAAGCCACATGAGTACTCATACAGGTGCCAAACCATATGCTTGTTATCAGTGTGACTACAGAGCTGCACATGCAAGGAACCTGAAAAGCCACATGAGTACTCACACAGGTGCCAAACCATATGCTTGTGATCAGTGTGACTACAGAGCTGCACATGCTGGGAACCTGAAAAGCCACATGAGTACTCACACAGGCGCCAAACCATATGCTTGTGACCAGTGTGACTACAGAGCTGCACATGCAGGGAACCTGAAAAGCCACATGAGTACTCATACAGGTGCCAAACCATATGCTTGTGATCAGTGTGACTACAGAGCTGCACTTGCTGGGAACCTGAAAAGCCACATGAGTACTCATACAGGCGCCAAACTATATGCTTGTGACCAGTGTGACTACAGAGCTGCAGTTGCGGGGACCCTAATAAGGCACCTGAGAAGAGCACACCATAGCCCATGAAGTGTGCTTGTGATCACGGTAACTACCGCTTCCAGGAATGGCCTCCTGAGTAACAAAGACTTTTTTGAAGACTTTTTAATTTATGGACGTTACAAATAGGAAAATTCATCCTGACTTTTATGTTGTTTTAATATTTTCATTGTATAATGAAGTGATTTCGAATATAATTAAAATATGGCTTATGAAATAAATCTTTCTCAGGTACATCCGATTTCTGTTCTCCTCTCCCCATTTCGGTTGGTTATTCCTTGAATAATCAACCGATGTTTTCATGCAAAAGATCAACCTCTCCGATTCGGCTCAACAATTTTTTCTGGACGTTTCATGGTGTCTAGATCAAAAAAGTCCAATGTCCATCCACCGAAAACGGCGCTTCGGTAGTAGACAATTTTCTAAAATTTGGGTCTAGGGTCTGTTTCTGGTCTAGGTCGGTCCTCGAAACTTTTCAGCCCGATCGGATCAAATTTGGGTGGGGTAGGGGTCAACATGTGTTTTTTGAAAAATATTCGAGATTTTGGGCGATCCTTGCGAGTGGGGTATCATTTCCCACTAAATTGGACGCTGGATCCAATGAAATGGGTCCCAGAACGATTGGCACCCACTGGAAGAAGTTGTCAAATTGGGTATATATTACCCATTTTGAATATGTGTTTTCGGGATTTCTGGTACCTAGGCGGGTGGGGTATCATTTTTCAGTAAATTTTGGACCATGAATCGATTGGAATGGGTCCCGGGACGATTGGCGCCCATCGGAAGAGGTTATGGGTTAAAATGGATATCTATTTACCCATTTCGAATGGGTGTTTTCGAGATTTCTGATACACAGGCGCTGAATCGATTGGAATGAGTCTCCTGGTCCGAGGAATAACTAACCCCTGTGAATGAATTTTCATGGTTTTTAATGAGGAATTCACACAGAACTGTTCACATTCAATGGCCACATGACTTCTAGGATTGAAGAAATCTATGAGGGACCCTCCTATGCGAAACATTTTGCTTTCTGTTGAAGACTCTTGATTTGTGTGGTCCAAGATTTATACTCCCTCGGCAGTCACTGATTCAGCAACGAACACCTATTCAAGTTTATTCCAAACATCAGAAAAAAATAGCCTCTTTCAGTCTTGTTTTTTCTCCTTTGGCGCAAGGGAGGAAGTTATTCTTCCTCCTCCGGAAGGGGCGTTTAGCGATGTAAATAAATCCTGGTTTCCACAAAAACCCACCTTTGAGTCCTCACCACCCCAACAATGTTTACGCAGGCTGAACGTCTGAAGTCGGAATTGACAAGTTGAAATCCTCTGACGTTCGGTGTCCCAAAATAACGTCGTCCCGCTTCGTTGTGATTTCTGAGGTAAACCGAGGCGTACAGAAGGGAGGACGAGTGAAGACCAAAGGCCGACTCCATGCGACCAAATTGTTCTTCTGCTGATCACGTTGGCCATTTTGGTTGGTTATCCCTTGAATAATTAACCAATGCAAAAAGTCAATCTCTCCTATTCAACCCAAAAATTGTTTCTGGACGTTTCAAAGTGTCTAGATCAAAATAAGCAAATGTCCGTACGCCGTCCACGCCAATTTTGGCAGTAGACAAATTTCTAAAAATTTGGAGTTTTGGCCACGAACCCGTTTCTGGCTTTAGTTGGTCCTCGGAACTTTTCAGCCCGATCGGACCAAATTTGGGCGGGGTAAGGATCAAAATATGTATTTTGAAAAAATGGATTTTCGTTATTTTGCAATCTTGGTGTGTGGGGTATCATTTTCTACTAAATTTTGGACGCTGAATCCAATAAAATGGGTCCCACAACGATTGGCGCCCACCGGAAGAAGTTATGGGTCAAAATGGGTATTCATCCAAATATGTGTTTTTGAGATTTCTGGTACCTAGGCGTGTGGGGTATCATTTTCCACTAAATTTTGTACCCTGAATCGATTGGAATGAGTTCGGGACCCGCCACACCCACTGTTTCCCCCATTTTGAAGAAATGAGTCCTCATGCGCCTGGTCCGAGGAATAACCAACCCATGTGAAAGAATTTGCAGTGTTTTAATCTTATTGAAGGTAAAGCAATCAGAACTAAACATTACTTTCAGGTACGTAGGCTGATACGCCTTCAAAATGTCTTTCCATCGCTCGGCTCAAATGATCGTTCACTCGTCCCAGAAGAACAAAGTAATCCCTCAAGGTCCCCCCGAAATAGCAGGCAACTCGTCATAAAATGATGAACCTTCGTCCAAGTTGAGTCACCAGACGTCACCAATAAGGTTTCTTTCCCAACATACGCCCATATCTGTTTATGGTTGGGTCACGAGCCGAGTTGGTTCCCACCAGACACCCACATCCTCCTTAGAGGACAGAAAACCATTGAAGGAATTACATACAAGGGAACTGTCACGTGATATCCTCATTCGGAGGTTTCAAGGATTTAGTGAGCCTATTAATAATAGGAGTGTTGTGGGAAATCAATTGGGGTAACGTCATCGATCATATCAATCAAGCTATGAGTGAATTCGCGAAGTAGAAGAGATGAATTTTACTTTTATGCATCTTTCATAAAACAACAGCGGCGCTGTCCGGCGTAGGGTGACAGTGCCAAACGGAAATTTGTATAAGATTTTACTTCTTCAAGAAAATGACAAAACTAGAGACTTTGGCTGCTGGGTTAATGAGCTATTGAAATCCACAGTTGTTTATTACTTCTTAGAGCAAGCGTAAGAGGAAAACAGTGAGTGTGGAGTGTCCAGGACTCATTCCAATCTGTTCAGCATTTAATAGTTAATGGAAAATGATACCCCACACGCCTAGGTTCCCAAAAATCTCAAAAATCCATAAAAAATTTCGAATAAAATTTCGAAATAGGTAGGTAGTATCCATTTTGATCCGTACCCTCCTCCGGTGGACGCCAATCGGTCAAAATTTAGTGGAAAATGAAACCTCATCTGCTTAGTTTCAGAGAAAATCCCAAAAATCTAGTTTTAGAAAATTCATTATTACTCCTTTTCAACAATTTCGGGCCAAAAAGTTTCGAGAAGCAACTGACGGACCCAAAGAAGTCGATTTTTTAGAAAATGTTCCACTACCAAGAACGGCGTACTCGCATTCTCACATTAAATTGGAAGTTATCCTTATTAATGCGGAGGTTTCACAGATGAAAGTGGAGGTTTTCCACTTCAAACTGGTAGTTGGTTATCTATGTCAATGTGGGGTTTTTAAAATTTTATTTGGAGGATGACAGAAGTACATAAAGCAAGTCGTAACTAACGGTGGCCACTAGAGACTTTAGAATGAGGCGAATCAACAGAAACCTTCGAAAGAATGGCATTGGTAAGGAACGGATGGAATGTATTCGTCATGGTGTGTGCTATCTACGCGGGCTAGCGTTGCGGCGTTTAAAACTAATGTGGAACGAACCATTCCCGTCAAACTTCAATCCAAAACGCAAAAACTCTAAACTGAAATGGAATTCAAATAGGTGCCTTCAAAAGAATGGCATTTAGAAGGGACGGATGGAATGTCTTCTTTATGTAGTGTAGCACGGAGTAGGTGTTTTCAGAATCTACGCGGGCTAGCGTTGCTGCGTTTAAAACTAATGTCGAACGAACCACTTCCGTTCCAATTCAAAACGGAAAACTTCCAATCTGGAATGAAAAACCTCCAAGTTGTAATGGAAATGGAATTCAAATGACCACCTTCTGAAGAATGGCATTGGGAAGGGACGGATGGAAAGCTTTCTTCATGTTGTGTCGCACGTAGTAGGTATTTACAGATTCTACGCGGGCTAGCTTTGCGGGGTTTATAACTAATGTGGAACGAACCATTTCCATCAAAATCCAATCCAAAATGGATAACTTCCAATCTGAAATAATAAAAACCTCCAAATTGAAATGGAAATGGAATTCAAATGGCTACCTTCTAATGAATGGCATTTAGAAGGGACGGATGGGATGTCTTCTTCATGTTGTGTTGCACTGAGTAGGTATTTACAGATTCTATGCGGGCTAGCTTTGCGGCGTTTGAAACTGACGGGTAACGAACCACTTCCGTTAACTTCAATCTGAATTGGAAAACCTCCCATTTGATGTGTAAAAACTTACAAATTAATTTGAAAAAGATATATCTGGTCATCATGACACGTTTACTCGACCTCTGAAAAGATTGAATAAACGTTTTTTCCGACGGAGTCTTCAAATTTGAAGCAAATTCATTCAAATTCACGTGCAAAAAAAGGCTCTTGCAGCTATTACAGTGAATATTTACTAAGTAATCACAAATCTATATTAGTGAAATGACTTTTCCGCTGCACTCGCTCTTCAAGATTTGATGGTTGTTCCTGACAAAACCGGCTAATGCATGTTTTATGGCAATTGAATCAGGGGACATCATTGGTTTGTAAGTTTTGTAATATGCGATGCTCCAAGACAATGCCGATTTATCCTTGAATTCTCTTTGCTTTACGAAAACTCAACTTTCTTCAGAAGTATCTTCTACATTCAGAAGAAGAACTGCAGTAAAGAACAACTCCTGCAGAACAACTTCCTAAGCCGTCACTCACTTCATGGCCACGAATGGTCAATGAACCGTCAATAGTTGGATTGAACCTTTTAAGAGGCCTATTCACTATAAAGATGCTGGTATTAATATTCCGTCGATTAGGGTTTCTTTTTTGAATGAAACCGGCGGAAGCTGCTGAGGAATTTTAACGAGAACGTCGTCCGTCATGGAAGGCTTCAGGGCGGATGTTGAGCCCGAGTAAATCAAGTGTGAAAACGATCAGTGTCTTTTTCCTCTCTTGTTGAAAGGATCAGTCAGTTGGAAGGGGGGGGGGGGTTAGGACGAGGCAGGATTACCAGTCCATTAGCTCCATTGAAGCTCCCGGCCTTTGGGTGGCATACCGGAGTCAAGCCTCACAAGTCACCTTCTCGAGAGAGGAACGCGTGGCTTTTTAAAAACCGCAGATGGTGTCGGGCGACCCTTCTGACACACATGTTTCACTAAAGCCCTTTCGAGATGAGGTGGAAGCTGGATATTCCTGATTTTCTCAGACGAACCCTTTGATGGAGTTCGAAAATTTATGTCCAACACGTTACGAGATGACAGGGTGCAGAAAATAGAAAGAAAAGAAACAATCTACCCAAATTACTTACGTATTATCGATATGATGACCCAAGGAAGAAGACATACCTACTCCCTAGTGTGACACTGCATCAGCAGTATCAACATCATAATATAAGGGCCTGCAAGATTCAGGACCCTCAGTTCCTTCTGATCACTTGACTATGTTTCCCTTTGAACTATTGAGTTGGAATTAAATAAACGTTTTTAAAACTTGATTTTCCTCCAGTGAAAACGCAACTCAACACAATTGTAGTGAGACACATGAGTTCCGCCATGTTCGTATTTGCGCGGGAAAGGCCTGAAGTTTGCGCAACTTCACCCAGAGCGCACTGTCTAGCAACTTTTACTGCCTTATGCTAGGTATATCTTTTAGTTAGTTCCTATGCTTTCATGCAAAAAGTCAATCTCTCAGCCCACAAATTTTTCCTGTGCGGTTTCAAGATATCTAGATCAAAATAAGCAAAGTCCGTCTGCCGTACACACTGATGCCAGATCAGGCGAATTTCAGGAGAAAATTCCGGGCCCGTTCTCGGCTCTAGCTGGTCCTTGAAACCTAATTTGGGCAGGGGTACAAGTCAAAATGTGTATTTTGAAAAATGGATTCTCGAGATTTTTGGCAATCAAGGCGTGTGGGGTATAATTTTCTACCAAATTTTGGACATTGAATCCAATGAAATTGATCCCGAAACGATTAAAACTCGATTTTCCTCCAGTGAAAACGCAACTGAACACAATTATAGTGAGACACATATTATGAGTTCCGCCATGTTCGTATTTGCGCGGGAAAAGCCTGAAGTTGGCGCAACTTCACCCAGAGCGCACTGTCTGGCAACTTCCACTGCTGTATGCTATCTCTTTTAGTTAGTTCCTTGAATAATCAACCTATGCTTTCATGCAAAAAGTCAATATCTCCATTTCAGCCCACTTGATCAGAGACCTGTTTTTGGCTCTGGTTGGTCTTTTAAACTTTTCAGCCCAATCAGACCAAATTTAGGGGGATTAGGGGTCAAAATGTGTATTTCGAAAAAAAGAATTTGCCAGATTTTGGGCAATTTAGGCGTTTGGGGTATCATTTTCTGCTAAATTTTGGACGCTGAATCGATCGGAATGAGTCTCCATGCTCCTAACCTGAGAAATAACCAACCCCTGTGAAAGAATTTGCAGCGTTTTTTATTTCTCTGGCAAACTTATAGGTTCCATTGTTGGTCTAATCAGCAACTTCTGTCAAATTTTTGTGGATCCAGTCTACCAGAATACATCAGTTGAACACAATAGTCCTAAAATTTCCCCTCTCCCTGCAGGGAATATACACCTATTGACGGAATCCAAGTCATTCAGCCTGCTTCATCGGCATTCCAGTTCCGATCTCTAGCATCAGAATCCACCGTAAATTCATGTCTCACATTGTGTTTCAATTTATCCCAATCCCAGTTCCAAATTATATTTAAGAACGCTGCAAATCATTCAAAAGTGATTCATTATTCCTGCTACAACTCGCTCTTACGGAAAATCGCACCTTGAAAAGGTTTGGAGAAAGTTCCTATGAAACATATAGGCCGGCAAAAGATGATATTTTTCTTCAATTCTCTACTCAAAATACCACACTTAACCATTAAACGTTGAGTGGTAATCAGTCCCGCACCATCTATACCGATTCTGCATCAGCAAATATAGAGGAAAATAATACCCCTACACGCCTTAAGGTACCCCAAATCATATCAAAATTAATCATAATTATTTCATATCACCCTAACTCTTTCTCGGACTTGAAAGTGAATAAGGAACAACTGGAGTTTATGTACAAAATTTATGATTTTTTGTAACATTTCAAAAGCCGTATGTGGCACAGACGGTTAAAGAACCTTTTCGAATTCGGAATCGACGTCAGAAGATACCAGCAGCATTTTTTTTAGCTCATTCAATCGAAGTTGGATGATTAAATTGGCATAGTAAACGCCCCGAAAGCAATCCACGTTTACGTTCTTCAAGTAGATAAATTTAAAATTCGGAGGGCAACTGACAGAAAATTAAGATCACTTCTAGTATTTCTCACATTAGGTAGGTATATACTCGTTACAGAGAGCCACAATACGTCGAAATCATAAAAAACTAAAAATGTACAAGGAAATGGTCAATTTTGGTTGTATTGGAATCCTTTGAGACGGGTCCGGGATCAATTAGTGCCCAGCGGTGGTGGGTATGGATCAAAATTGGTACCTACATACTTATTTCGAAATTGGGTTCTTGAGATTTTTGGGCACCTAGGCGTGTGGGGTATCATTTTCCACTAAGTTTTGGACGCTGAATTGATTTGAATGAGTCCGGGATTTTCTACACATACAGTTTTCCCCATAGTATTATAGACCATAGAATGACTAACCATTGTGCGTTTTGTCAGAAGAATTAATAATTTTCAAGATGGCAGAGCGGCTAGGATAGGTTCCTTGAGCGGAGCTAATCGACGGATGAGGTACCAAAGGACACCAAAGGATGGAATAAGGGGATCTACCGAAGTGTCGATAATAGAGGCGGATAAAGGGGTTTATAAAGGGCCGTAGAAGAAAAGGGTTGAAGGAGCTCCTAAACTGTTGTCAAGGGCACCGGATGGGAAACTGGATCTGCTGAAGGGCTGAGGGCCCTTCCGGAAAAGGGAGCTACGAGGGCGCACGTGGGCACAAGGGGGCTCATTCAAGGAGGGCGTCCTGTCGACCCAGATGGAATCAACTGAATAAATGAATAAGAGATACGTCAGATAAGGCGGACAAAATAGTCCGCTGAGACGTCACAGTTGGTAATAGTGAAAGAGGTCCAAAATCCGACCGCTGGACACGGCCGAACCCATCGAATCAGTGTAAAAACCGCCAAAGTCACATAATTATCAAGACAACGATTAATAGCGCGACTCATTATCGTATTCCTTAAAGATGATTTACATTGTTCAACAAAAACGTCCTCAATTTTCACGAGAAAACCAACCACAGTCGTCAGAAAGTCTTTTCCCTAATTCATATCAGGCCTTTGAAGTTGAACTCAAGATAGACGTGAACTGACAGATCAAATACATAGAAAAGAGTACTTTAATTATTTTAAAAAAGACCTAATGCGGAGTAGGTACTTGGAACTAGTGAAACAAGGGTAAACCATTCAAGGAATCAAGGCTGGTTTATACTCATTCGTACCGTTGCGATCCAAAAAACTCTGCAAATTCTTTCTCAGGGGTTGGTTATTCCTTGGAATAGGAGCATGGAGACTCGTTCAAATCGATTCAGAGCCAAAATTTGGTGCAAAATGACACTCTACACGCCTAGGTACCAGAAATCTTGGAAAAACACATTCGATATAGGTAGATGGACACCCATTTCGACCCATTTCGACCCATTTCCCCTACCGAAAGAGGTTATGAGTCAAAATGGGTATCTACTTACCCATTTTGAATACGTATTTTCGAGATTTCTGGTACCTAGGCGTGTGGGGTATCATTTTCCAATAAATTTTCGATCCTGAATCGATTGGAATGGGTCCGGAACCCACCACACGCACTGTTTCCCCCATTTTCGCCATGTTGAAGAAATGAGTCTCCATGCGGCTGATCCGAGGAATAACCAACCCCTGTGACAGGATTTGCAGCGTTTTTAAAGAATTTGCTGTCGTTAACCTGCTACATTACCTGGATTTCTCTCTATATCCCCACCTAAATAGCATCAAAACAAAATTTCCCCAATAATCATTATCACATTCCTTCATTTTCTCACGATCTCATCAATATTGTTTCGATACCCGGCATTTCTATCAATATCAGTAAAATATCGAATCTCCAATACCCAATGCAAGTATCGATATCACTCGCCTTTTCTTCTTCATCAATATTAATAACGTCAAGGCAAGCGCGTTCCTGCGTTCAAAAGTCAAAACTTTCTGATTTACAACGCAGCAAAACCTCAGGAAAGGTCGATTCTGATAGGCTGTTCGCTACAGGCACAATTTTGGACTCTCACATTGGCTAAAATATGAATATAAACCAGCCTGTGATGGATATATAACTCTGCATACTCACTGATGGAAAAAGTAGGACTCTTGTTTCATCAAAACGGATACGTACCTGAAACAAAAACCAAAACTGTCATTTGGATTGTAACAAGAGAACCACACACCCAAAACTAGTATAATACGTACAATATACTCATTAGAACACGTTGGGTATTGCACGCACGTATACTGGGTATTTTTAGAGAGGAAATCGGAACTATTAAAACTATAAAATTACCGTCTGTTTCGACCAAGTTCGAGACCTCATATAAATTAGCTACGGAAATACTTCCTGCACGGAAATATAAAACATCTATTGGCAAATCCGCACCAGTTGACGATTCGTTTCCAACTTAGTGAAAACTAGGTTCGTGTCCTGGTTCCAGGTCCAATTAACCTTCAAACCGTGTCATCACTTCCTCCGGTGGGCGTTGATTTCTGAAGGATGGAACTCTAATTTTGCTCTAGTTCTAATTCTGCTGATGAAACGAACCTGTATTTGATGGGTGGTTTAGAGGAAAATGATACCCCACACGCCTAGGTACCAGAAATGTCCAAAACACATATTCGAAATGGGTAGATAGGTACCCATTTTGACCCATAACTTCATCTAGTGGGTGCCAATCGTTCTGGGACCCTTTTCATAGGATCCAGCGTCCAAAATTTAGTGGAAAATGATACCTCACATGGCCAGATCGCCGAAAATCTCGAAAATCCATTTTTCGGAATACACATTTTGACCCCTACCCCGTTCAAATTTGATCTGATCGGGCTGAAAAGTTTTGAGGAATAACTAAAGCCGGGAACAGATCCCTGATCCAAATTTCAGATTTTTAGAAATTCTACTCCCAAAAACGGCGCGGACGGCGGCCGAAAATTTGACTTTTTTGAACTAGACACCTTGAAACGTCCAGTAAATTTTTTTGGGACGAATAGGAGAGGAAGACCATTTGCATGAAAAACATAGACCCATTTTGACCAATAACCATTTCTGGTGGCTCTAATCATTCCGGGACCCGTCTCATTGATTCAGCGTTCAAAATTTAGTCGAAAATGATACCCCACACGCTTAGATTGCCAATAATCTTGATAATCCATTTTTCGAAAAACACTCCGAGCCGATTTTGGAGAAAAATTCCTTAAAACCAGAAATTTTAGTCTGAGACCCGGTTTTGGTTCTTTTAGGGGGGTGATGTGAATATGGATTGACGATATTTTTGGCGATGTAGGCGTGTGGGGTATCTTTTTTCACTGAATTTTGGACCCTGAATCGATTGAAATGAGCCCGGAACACTCCACACTCACTGCTCTCCTCCATTTTCTCCTTGCTCCTGGTCTAAGGAAATGATTGACCCCATAAATGAATTTTCTTCCCATTAAATGTTTTCTTTTCTCAACAAGTGCGTAATTCTCCGTCCCTTGTGTCTTTTTGGTTTCAATATGAATTTGATAAACAATATTGTATTCTTTCATTTTGTTTCAGTAATTTCATTTCCAATAAACTTCTTGAATTGCCTTGAAAGCTTAACGATTCGGTGTGAAAATATTCCTCTTCCTTTTTAGTTTAAGAAATTCCTGAGAAATGGTTTGGAAACTTCTCAAATTCGTTAGGAAAAATACCAAATTTGTTTGGAGTAGTCTCAATTTGACTTGGAAAAGCTAAATAAGTCAAAAAGAAGATTACAACCATTTTAGTCTTCCCATCATCTATACCTGACATCAGGTTTTTCAACAGACGTTCGTGGCTTAAACGTTTCAATCATAACCATAATTATGGTCTTTCGCTGGGGCAGTTCACTATACAGTCGCAGAACATATTATCATGTTTATTTGCGATTCTGAGCGGTACCGAAATCCGTTTGTCCATTATGTGCGCATTTGAGTCCAGGTACGCAGCCCAATTCCTATGCATCAAAGTGCGCGCAATTTGGCTCATAATCCCCTCTACCTGAGCTGCCCAATTTTACCTATTCGTGCTCGAATCTGAGTTCACAGTAGCTGATCCAGGCAACTGGGTGCTCGCTGGGTACTTGAAATACATTTAAAATAAATTTGAGTAAATTGTGTTCAAGAATATCCCTCGGGCGGGTAGTAGGTGGGTGCATTGTGCACCAGTAAATCTAATGTGATTCAGTCGAGAGGCATCTTATGGTACAATTTATGGTCTTAATGACTTTCTGGACCATTTTGAGGGACTGAACCTGCTGTGGAGAATCCATTGTCTCTTTATAGCCAATCTTATCACATGATGTGATTACCTACTCATCAGAACCCGCATTTTCGCGAGGTTTTTTTTTCAGATTATAACGTCGTTCTCAGTGCATTTCCCGTCGCCTTCTCCCACGATGGTAATTAACCAACCGATGTAGGTCGTTCCCACATAAGTTGACCTACTTTTGAAGGCTGATTCGGTTAAAGTGTACAGAAAAAAACCCGTTGTGACTTCCTCAACTTAATATTACTTGGCATAGGTACTCTTCTTCTAATAAATATTATAATGACAGGTTCATCAACAACTGATCGTCGCTTGATCATTTCCTAGGCTCGATCTACTTTTTGGTAAAATTCGTTAACGTTGTATTGATCGAACCATCAACTCATGGTTGGATGATCGTTCGAATTTCCAAATTGTATTAAAATTCTTGAAATTAAAACACTTTGTTGCAGTATTGGTGAGGCACTGACTGCTTGAGTCCAAAAAATACTGAAATTAAACATTTTTTGAAACCAACTGTCAAAAATACAAAAAACCTATGATGTAAAACCTTGACGAGCCTCCGTAGGAGAACTTTGCCCCGTGCCCCACCGGTTGCCGTTAGGGAGGACCCGCCTATTTCCATCCCTGAAAACTTATCACCCGTTCAGCGACGGTTCTGAGGCAAAGTTGGGTAATGGTGAGGCCGACCCAAGCTCCGTAGTTCCTAACTGGGTATTTGCCAAAATGTGTCCCCATGCAACAAAACGGTACCTTGCGTTGGAGCTCCCCCTTGCACCGAAACGTCCCCTTGCATTGGAATGTCGTCTGAACGACTCGCATGAGGCGGATTTAAAGTGCGCAGGTCTCTCTTTCATGCGTTGAAGTTGTCTTCAAAAAATTGATAAGCCAGTAAAACGTCGGACTTCACGTCTTTCATGTTTGTTCTACGTACAAAAAGTTTTGAAATTGAAATACAGTATAGGATCATCGGTGGGGCACTGACCGCTTGAGTTAGCCAAATCGGCCAAGATCAGTTCAGACGAAATGCCAAAAACCAATATTTTTGAAAACTATCAGTCGAAAATATCAAACACCTGTGATATTAACATTAACGAGCCTCCGCAAGGGGACTTAGCCCCGTTTTCCGAAGGCTGGCGCCAGCAAAGATCCGCCTATTTCCATCTCTGGAAACTTATCAACCGATCAGCGACGGTTCTGAGGCAAAGTTGGGTCATGGCGACGCCGACACAAGCTCCGCAGTCCCTAACTGAGCGTTTGCCAAAATGTGACGGCCCCTTGCGCCGGCAAAGACCCGCCTATTTCTATCTCTGAAAACTTATCACCCGATCAGCGACGGTTCTGAGGCAACGTTGGGTCAAGGTGACGCCGACACAAACTCCGCAGTCCCTAACTGGGCATTTGCCAAAATGTGACGTCCCCATGCAACAAAACGGTACCTTGCGTTGGAGCTACGCAATTTTTGTTTGCCCCGTTCCTCACAGGTTTTCGCCGGCAATGACTGGAAACTTATCACCCATTTATCGACTGTTCTGGGGCAAAGCTGGGTCATGGTGACGCCGACACAAGCTTCGCAGTCCCTAACTGGGCGTTTGCCAATGTCCCCTTGCACTAAAACGTCTCTTTGCATTGGAACGTTTTTCTTGAAGTCTTTTAAGTATCTTATTTGACTCATACCTATTATTCTGCGTCTAATATTTTGTTATTTGGCTTGCCCGTAAATATTTAAATAAACGAATAAACTTGTGTTGATGTTTTCCATCCCTACTTGAACGTTGAAGGGAAGAGAGTGAAATCTGATAGCTTGGTTGGAGGACGACTGGAGCTTGATGAATGAGCCAAAGACATCTAGATCGTCGATCAACGCTAATCTGAGAGCAATAGATCAAAAGCTTGATCGTTAGTTCTTTGATTGTTCCTCAAACTTTGTTATGGGTTGTTGAACAGTCTCGTCGCTGCTCACGGTTACGACACTCGAAATCAATAAGATTTGGCCTCGTCGGAAGTTGCCTTTTGAAGACGGCAGGGGGCTCCTGGAATTGAATCGTCGCCCATAACTCGTGACCGAACTACAGACCGATCGATGAGGGAGAGAATGAACAAATTTCTCAATCAACAAACAGGTTCGATCCTCGTGGTCGCATCTGTTCTGGCCGAGCAGGAGAATGCAGACGAAGCCCACGCATCGAGATTTGTTTTCTGTTTTGTTTCGTTGAAAGGCTGACACCAGCGGTGGGCAGTGGACGGTTTCTGCCCTAAATCCCCTTACATAATCAAGTCCAGCTAACCGGGTTTCGGGTTTCTCTTTTGTTTATTTTGGTTTTGTTTCTTCCGCCAGTCGTCACGTTACGTTTTCATCACGGCTCCGTCTGGACGTTGAAATCCGTCTTCATTTGAGGCGACAGGACCGAATCAATTTGCTGACCGACTCTGGAATGAAACATCAACCTCCATCGTTGTCAACTTCCTAGAGTAAGCAAAAGGAGATCGATTAAAGACTCGAGGGAGTTTGGAGGTCAGTCCAAGACAAAAGCCCCCACGCAGCAGAGTACTAAACCCCACCAAAGCTCCGGAAAATCGATCGTTCAAACCCCGAAATTGAGGAAAATAGAGGTGTATCGGGCACCCAAATTCGGGTCGTCAACGACTATTCCGATGGACAAAAATTAAAGATTCAATAAACAAGATGAACACCACAGATGCTTAGTAAGGCCACGACTAATAAGAGACTGCTAAGTTGAATTTAACAACAAAAACGCTGCAAATTATTCCACAATTGTTGATATTCCTCGGACAAGCAGCATGGAGACTCATTCGAATTGATTCAGCGTCCAAAATTCAGTCGAAAACGACCCTCATACGTCTGGTTCGCCAAAAACCAAAGAAATTCATTTTTGAAAACAGATTTTGAACCCCCCCCCCCCTCCCACCAACTTGTTTCGATCAGGGTGTTTATTTCAAAATGTGTATTTAGAAAAATGGATTTTCGGCGATCTATTGGCCAGGGGTAAGTGCAGCAGCTGGAAATCGACTGACCGCTTGATCGACGCGTTGGTTTCATCCGTAATGCTGTATGGCAGCGAGATTTGGGCTCTCCGCTACATCGAACTGCTGGATGCCACCCAGTCAAGAATTTTTAAGAGTCTTCTTACCCTACCCATTAACACGCCCCACTACATGATACGAGCCGAAATAGCGTGGGTGCTTTTGTATTGCGTCGGGCCCTAAACTGGTGGGAAGTGGTACTGAGAATGGAACCAGAAAGGTACCCGTGGTTGTGCTACCAGCGATTGATCACCACCCAAGAGCGAGGAGCTAGTGGCGAAAACCTGAACTGGGCGTCTCAGCTGCGTGGACTTCTTCTGAGTATGGGCTACAATGACTTGTGGGAAGCCCAAGATCCCGACCAAGTTAAACGACTGGGTAATGCGGTCCTAAACAGCTACAGCACGATGGTGGTCTACAGAGATTTTGAAAGACTGTTGTGTTCGAGTTACAATCCAAACTACCTTGCCCTGGTGGAGAACTATTTATGCCAAAATGAATACCTCAACTGGGACGTCCCAATGGACGAGAAAAGAATGGTGTGCCAACTCAGGCTTGGAAACTCCGAGAAGCTTCGAATTTTCTACCGGGGGGAGGTCTGGATTGTCAATCATAGTGGGTTGTGCTTTTTGTGTGGCAGGGGAGAGAGAGAATCTATTGTTGCGAGCTCGCACTGGCGCCAGTCAAATGGGCTGCTGGCGTCGCAAGGTCAACGACCTGTGGAGGTTTAAGGGTCTCGAACATTCGGGAACCTCCCCGTTCGTCCCAGAACGTTCTCGACCAGGCAGCAGGTATAAAAACGGCGCCCAGAAACGCCGCGCAGTTCAGTTCAATTCGGAGTCCGGATATAGACGCTTCGGGTTATAAATCGTGCCGTGCCGCGTTATAAATAGTGCGACAACCGCATTACAACCGTGTATTGTGATTCTGTCATTGTGTAAATGCGCGAATGTGAACAGTGTATTCAAGTGAACAATTGTTAATAAATTAGTTACGAAGAACATAAATCGTTACACTATACTCCACATTTTTTGTAACTGCCCACAGCTGAATAATAATAGGGTTCGGTATTTTGGCTCAACTATGCTAAGCCCGGAGTATGTGCAGCATTGCCTTTTCGCTGTGCCGAACAAGGACTTGCTGTATCGGCTCTTCAATTATACGCTGGCTTACTTGAAAAGGAGAAAGTTTTTGGAGGAATTATTAATTGATGTAGGACTGAGATGAGGGACCTGGCGAAGAAGGATTAAGATGTTTGTTTTTTTCTCTAATGGGTGTTGTTATTCATTTTTTAATTTTTTCCCCTGCGGTTTGGATCGTTCCTATTTTGAGATGTATTATTGTATGTATGTTCATAGTTTTAAGGAAGCGAACCCTTTGTGGTATAGGTCTGTGTAACCTGATAACTACAAATAAAATGCTTTTGATTGATTGATTGATTGATTGATTTTCGGCGATCTAGGCGTGTGGAGTATCTATAGCCCAATGAAAAGGGTCCCAGAACGATTAGCACCCACTGGAAGAGGTCATGGGCCAAAATGGGTATCTATTTACCCATTTCGGATGTGTGCTTTCCTGATTTCTGGTATTTAGGCGTGTTGGGTATCATTTTCCACTAAATTTTGGACGCTGAATCCAATGAGGCGGGTCCCGGAACGATTGGTGCCCTCTGGATGAGGCTATGGGTCAAAATGGGTGCCTATTTACCCATTTCGAATGTGCGTTTTCGAGATTTCTGTAACCTAGGTGTGTGGGGTACCATTTTCCACTAAATTTTGGACCCTGAATCGATTGGAGTGGTTCCGGGACCCGCCACACCCACTGTTTCCAGGCATTGACGTCAGAATCGTCTAAAATGCTGGACATTTCTCCGGTAGGTTTTCAGGTCTCGGAGAGTGGCTGCCTGTTCCGAATGGGAGCGCCGCTCCTTTATGGACGCGAGGGCTGATGGGCTTAACAACTTCCTTCCTTCATTACGGCATTGACGTTTCCTTTTCTATCTTCGTCGCGCCGAGTCGTAATTGGTCGAATTTTCTTCTAACGTTGAACGAGAGGGGACGTTTTGAATCAACTGCGTCTTTCGGTTCATCGTCTATGCCGGTCGTCTCGTAATCCGGAAGTGTCTATGCAGATGGCGAGCTCGTCACGATTCATTTGTACTCAGCCCGGTGGCTTTTTACCTCACACGAGGCAGATTTTTCACGGTTTTTAGGCGTTACTTTACGTTGAATTCTTCAATTGCCTGATTTTGAAGGACATTTAAATCTGAACGACTTAAACACACAACATTCTGAAATCAATTTTTTAAATCTATGTTCTCATGCAGAAAGTCAATCTTTCCGAATTGCCCTAAAAATTTTTACTTGTTTCAAGGTGTCCAGATCAAAATAAGCAAATGCCCAACCGCATATACGCCGTTGCTGATAGTAGGAAATTTTCTAAAAATTTGAAATTTTGGTCAAGGAACCGTTTCTGGCTCTAGTTGGTTCTCAAAACTTTTCAGCCCGATGGGACCATAATTGGGTCGGTGGGGGGGGGGGGGGGTGTCAAAATGATCATTCCGAAAAATGGATTTGCGAGATATTCGGCTCAAATTTAAACACTCGAGTGTGGCGAATAAGGTTCTTAATCACAAAAAACGCTGCAAATTCTTACACAGGGGTTGGTTATTCCTCGGACCAGGCGCATGGAGACTCATTTCTTCAACATGGGGGAAATGGGGAAACAGTGGGTGCGGCGGGTCCCAGACCCATTCCAATCGATTCAGGATCCAAACTTTAGTGGAAAATGATACCCCACACGCCTAGGTTCCAGAAATCTCAAAAACACATTCAAAATGGGTAATATATACCCGATTTGACCCATAACTTTTTCCAGTGGGTGCCCATCGTTCTGGGACCCATTTCATTTGATTCAGCGTCCAAAATTTAGTGGAAAATGATACCCCACTCGCCTAAAATCTCGAAAATCCATTTTTCAAAAAACACATTTTGACCCCAACCCGCCCAAATTTGGTCCGATCGGGCTGAAAAGCTTGGAGGACCGTCCTAGGCCGGGAACAGACCCCTGACCCAAATTTCAGATTTTTAGAAAATTTTCTACTACCAAAAACGGCGCGGACGGCGTACGGCGGACGGCGTACGGCGGACGGACATTGACCTTTTTTGATCTAGACATCATGAAACGTCCAGAAAAAAATTTTGAGCCGAATCGGAGAGGTTGACCATTTGCATGAAAACATAGGTTGATTATTCAAGGAATAACCAACCAAAACGTTGGAGGAACAAGGATAATTTTTCTTAGCGAGCACATGACTTTTACACACAAATTACGACACACAAACGGCCATAGATAAACAACACGGAAGGTTATGCAGGTTAGCCCTATCAGGTGGTTTACTTCTCCATTCTTAAGTAGATCTAGTTGCCCCTACTGAATCAGGTAATTGAACTGGATCAATCTATCAAATATTTAGAAATAATGCAACTAATGAACTATTTTACATCAGAGCTAATGTAGGAGATCTGGTGATCAGACAAGGGCGCGCTCTACCGGGGGCTGTTTGCAGGTTCTGGAGGACAAGGTGTCAATTTTTACTAGATTTTGGACGCTAAATTCAATGAGGCGGGTCCTGTAACGTTTGACGCCCCCATGAAGAGGTTATGTGTCAAAATGGGCATGTATCCACCTATTTGAAAGTGGGTTTTTGAGATTTTTTTAGATAGGCGTGTGGGGTATCATTTTCCACCATATCTTAAACGCTGTATAGATTGAAATGAGTCTCCATGCGCCTGGTCCAAGGAATAATCAACCCCTGTGAATGAATTTGCAGCGTTTTACCCCACACGAGGTAGATTTTTCATGGTGTCTGGGTCTCATGTCACGTTGAATTCATCAATTGTCTCATTTAGGCTGATTTTGAAGGACATTTAAATCTGAACGACTCAAACACACACACTGCAATCGAGGTTTGGTTGATTATTCCACAACCTATGTTTTGTTGCGGAAAGACAACCACTCAGATTTTCCCCAAAAATGTTTTCTGTGCGTTTCAATGTGTCTAGATCAATGTAAGCAAGTGTCCGTTCACCGTCCACGCCGATTTTGGGAGTCGAAATTTTCTAAAAATTTTACATTTTGGTCAGGGTCCCGTTTCCGACTCTGGTTGCTCCTCAAAACTTCATTTCATCGGTACAGCTTCCAAAATGTAGAGGAAATTGATACCCCACACACTTGCCGAAAATCTCGAAAATCCATTTTTCGATGTACACTTTTTAAACCAAGATCATTCAAGGAATAACCAACCAAAATTGATACACAAACTATCCCTCATCACCCCATATCCTTCCTCCTGTGCCTTGTGTATACATTTTATATGCGGCTATTATTTCATTTAAATTGATAATACTGTAAGCCCCCAGGCTTGCTGCCTCCAGAAGACCAGAAGGGAGGGAGCATGCGCCAGGATGCGCGCGCAGCTCCTGGCCAGACGTCGCATTTTGGAGAGAGGCCCAGCACTCACTCGTCGCCAAGGCGCCCAACTGGGCAGTCATTGTCAAGGTGCCCCTCGGCGCCCAACATGTTGGAGTTATATATTTTTGTAATCCTGTCGTGCAAGTGCGACTCACTCAGTCCATCCTGGCTTTGTCCTGTGCTCGCTCTGAAGTGAACTCCCGTGCTGAAGTCGACCGAAGCTGTAATATTGTGTTCCCCATGAGATAAAGGACTCAAGTTAATAAGCCTCGCTGTGTACCTGCGGGACAGCGTGCCCCCTCCTGTTTTTCCTTCGACGTCAACGCCGTTTTCGTCAGCCGCTATCGTTGCACTAGCTCATTAAATTGTATTTCATGTATATCATAATTTCATGTGTCTTGTATTAATTGTATTTTATGCTCCACATGTTGTCTATTTTACTTTGTCAAATTACTTTGTCTTCTATCAATTGTAGCCCAGGTTGAGGCATATTCTCCTTTGCAACGAGTCCTTGTTTTCAATTATAATTCAGTTTGTATCAACGGATTTTATGTTCATCCTTGGTATCCCTAGTTGCTCAGTCGTAAGTCTTGGACTTACATCCCGTATCCTCTCGCTAGGTCCCTTCCAAATTCTCCGAAGAAACCCGAATTAAATTATAGTAAATTCAAACACATTTTAATTCGAGAGAGGCTTACAATACTACGAAAGACAATCAATAACTAACCTCAATAAAACCTTGAAATAACAAATATCCTTAAAAACACTCGTGGTAAGATAATGTTCGCCTGTGTATCAAAATGATTCCTACCCTTAAGGGCAGTCGGGTTCGATTTAAGGTGGTAAACCTTGAGCCCTTCGGTTACGCAGTCGGCCTCATTCATAAATACCATTATTTCACTTTTACTGGGGCTTTGCCGAGCCACCAAGGCACCACATCCTGCGTTGGTCAACGTTCAAACCGCCAGCCACAGAATTCGAGTTACTTGGAGGTCAAGGACGGCGTGGTAAGGCCGTTGGTACGAGATGGAATTTTCTCCGTCGTTTTAAGAAAGGAAAAAAGGACAGTGGCAACCAAGCGGAACGGAAAGCGCTTCAAAAAGAGCGGAACAAAAAGAAGGGTTGAAAGCTTCAGAAAAAAAGCATTCCTCGTCCGTGTGGGAGTCTCCTCAGGAGCGTCCGAGTCTGCTGACGTTCCATGGGAGCTATGCCAGCCTACACCATGACTGAGTCTCGATTTACACCTTTGGAAATCATTAGGACGCCTTTGGCTTCGGGATACACACAACCGGTCATCAAGTGACCCTTCAGGCACATTCGTGCGGTTGTAAACAAACAACGCCACTTTCAACGAGCCTTTCATTTCCTCGATCCATTCATTGTTTCAGGCCTCTTCCACAACTACCTACTATTATTACAGATGACTCCTTTCGGATTATTTTCCAACCATTCCAAAATGACTGGCAATGTTGGAGTATTCCGCTATCCCGTGCCATTCGCGCAAATTATACGTTTGTTGCCCACAAAGGTGTCGAGTAGCAGGTACCGGATTTCAAAAAAGCTTCCTGAAGACACCTTGTTCACAAAAGTCATCCTAGGTATCCAACTAGCCGACAACAGTCACCCAATGACGGATTGAATGAGAACGGCTGACTAATGCTGGGTACTAGTGCACTATACGGCCGGTGAACTCGATTATCGAGATAATCGAATACTGCGATTTAATATCAATGATGGCAACACTGAAGGGTGATAGTTGCGTTGGTCTCTGAACAGTGGCTAAAAAAACACAGCAAGTTCTTACACAGGGGTTGGTTATTCCTCGAACCAGGCGCATGGAGATTAATTTCTTCAACATGGGGAAAATAGGGGAAACAGTGAGTTTGGCGAGTCCCGGATCCATTCCAATCGATTCAGGGTCCAAAATTTAGTGGAAAATGATACCCCACATGCCCTGGGTACCAGAAATCTCGAAAACACACATTCAAAATGGGTAGATACATACCCATTCTGACCCATAACCTCATCCAGAGGGCGCCAACCGTTCAGGTACCCATTTCATTAGATTCAGTGTCCAAAATTTAGTGGAAAATGATACCCCGCACGCCTAGGTACCAGAAATCTTGAAAACACTGTGGTCCGCCGTTTCGCCTAACGGGCTAGGGATCCAGAAATAGACCTAGGCGAATAAATTAGTGGGAGACTAAAGACTTTCACTTACCGTCCGGAATGTCGGAGATGGTCGGTCGTAGACGCCAAGTGCACCTGAATTTACCAAGCTCTGAGGAATGGGGTTTCGTGAGTGAAAGACAAGAGTTCAATATTGGCTTATAATAACGCAGTTGTCAGAAATATGAAATATGGAATGTCTCGGCCGAGAAGGATACTGATTATTACTTAATCTAATTAATGAGTAGGTAGAAGTGAAGGGCTGAGGGCCAATGAGTTTACGAGGTAGCTGAAGGCTCAGGAGTGTTTGATTTGAATAACGGTAAAAGTTGAAGTGATTTGTTAGCGTCCTCCCCTAATTCCTTTCTCTTTTCCTAACGCACGACAGACGACATGCTAAATACTACGGTCACAATCTACAACTCCATGATCAGCTTTCTGGTGACTACACGTCAGGGCTTGGGCCAGATTTAAAGATTTGACTTTCGCGTTGCGAGGGTACGAGACAGGGTTATTTCGCCACTTACGTGCATCAACTCCTTCGGATGGAGACAACAGGGTGATGTCCTCTTCACGAGATAGAGGTATTTCGCCACTTACATGTATCAACTCCTTCGGATGGAGACAACAGGGTGATGTTCTCTTCGCTGCTCGGCTTCGGTCAGGGGAACGCCGTCCAGGTCGGAGGAGGCGAGGCTCTTTCCGACGGAGGTCCGACGACTGGCGGTGCGTGGAGAACCCAGACTATTGGCCGTCGGTCGGGCGCGAACGGATCAACACTCGGGTCCGACGGGGGATTTTCAGTTCGTAATAGGGGTCCACTGTTACGGGATAGGAATTGGCTGATCTCCCAATTCCCGAGTTCTCACCCTGAAGGAACCACGATACACTCGTTCCTTCAGGTCACTTTCACAACACCGGGTCACAAGGGGTTGACTTGCTACGCGTCGGTTGTTCCGCTTCGATGTTCCGGTTCACTTCGCGTCGATGTCCCGGTTCACTTCGCTTCGATGTCCCGGTTCACTTCACTTCGTTCCGCCCCGAAACAGGTTGTTCCGCCCCGGAACAGGTTGTTCCGCCCCGAAACAGGTTGTTCCGCCCCGCCCCTGCCTCGCCTCGTCGGCGAGCAGGGGGGGCCAACCTCGTTTCGGAGATCCCAACTTTCCTTCCCTTGAGTTCGGACACGACTGCTTCATGTTCCTTCTCCCAGTCCGCTCGTCAAGTCGCCTTCCCCTTCTACTCTTCCCTGGGTGTCTTGCGCCGCCCATCGCCTAACCAATCCAATGAGGACACGCCCAGCTGGGTCAGGCGCTTGGAGAGGAGAGGGGTCGATCCGTACCCCGCCGCCGAAGTTTCTGGCGGGGCGCTTGGAATCTGCCGCCCCGTTACACTCCTCCGATCTTTGGAGGCCGAGGTCTACCTCGGCAATTTTCCTTCCGGTGGGGGTGACTGGTGCGATGGGCATTGCGTCAGGTCGTTTTCCGGCTGTCGAGAGCATGATGGCGCTGATGTTCCAAGGTGGTGCAATGGGCGAGATGTGTCTTCCACTGGTCTTAACTTCTACTTCCCTACTATGCTGTGAAACATACAAACCGGCCCTTTCTTTAGTCTACTCTCACACTCCAACTCACACATTTCACACCCTAGATTTTGCTGCCATTAAGAAGGAAAAGGAAAACAAAAAAAAAAGGGGGGGGGAGACCCAGGGAGTCCTGTCACGACTCATGAGGCACGGTCATTAGTAAAACAAGGTAAGTACTTGTGTTGTGCATTTTATTTCCCAGATCGGGGTTCATCATGGCTTCGTCCTCGTCTGATGGGCTGCTGTTTTGGTGCATGGTTGCGAATTCACTTGTTAAATAAAGAATAAATAAATAAATAAATAAATAAATAAATAAATAATTAAAAAAAAACAATTATAGAACCGATAGATCACTTTCTTGCGCACCAAGGACCGATAATTTCCCCACGAATCGAGAAAGGACTTCCCAGTTGGTAAGAGCTATGACGGGTCTGGAATCGGGATGTCAATTGGAGCTGAAGGCTCGTCGGAACAGTCCCGGAACAGAGGGCCTCGGGACAAGTGTCGGAACAGTCCCGGAACAGAGGGCCTCGGGACAAGTGTCGGAACAGTCCCGGAACAGAGGGCCTCGGGACAAGTGTCGGAACAGTCCCGGAACAGAGGGCCCCGGGACAAGTCTCGGAACAGTCCCGGAACAGACCCGGAACAGACCCGGAACAGGGGGCCTCGGGACAAGTGTCGGAACAGTCCCGGAACAGAGGCCTCGGAACAAGCCTCGGAACAGTCCCGGAACAGACCCGGGACAGTCTCGGAACAGAGGCCTCGGAACAAGCCTCGGAACAGTCCCGGAACAGAGGCCTCGGAACAAGCCCCGGAACAGTCCCGGAACAGACCCGGGACAGTCTCGGAACAGAGGGCTACAGCGAGAGTGATGCTACTAGATAAATGAGCCAGTATTTAAATTTAGATTTATGGAAAGAAAGAAAAATGATACGGATTTGAAGTTAATTGACTCCTCACTCGCTTCCTCACACTCGGGCCGATTTGTTTGTTTCTTACAATTTTAAATTTCAGAATCTACAACTAGCACAATTTAAATTTCAAGATTATAAAACGCGACCCAATTCCTTCAGAGCTTTTTCTCACCAATATTCGCCTGGTCAAGATCACTTGTTGTGGATACGACAGAAATCGAGATTTCTGAAATATCCCACCGCTTGCCACCAAAAGATGTGGTCCGCCGTTTCGCCTAACGGGCTAGGGATCCAGAAATAGACCTAGGCGAATAAATTAGTGGGAGACTAAAGACTTTCACTTACCGTCCGGAATGTCGGAGATGGTCGGTCGTAGACGCCAAGTGCACCTGAATTTACCAAGCTCTGAGGAATGGGGTTTCGTGAGTGAAAGACAAGAGTTCAATATTGGCTTATAATAACGCAGTTGTCAGAAATATGAAATATGGAATGTCTCGGCCGAGAAGGATACTGATTATTACTTAATCTAATTAATGAGTAGGTAGAAGTGAAGGGCTGAGGGCCAATGAGTTTACGAGGTAGCTGAAGGCTCAGGAGTGTTTGATTTGAATAACGGTAAAAGTTGAAGTGATTTGTTAGCGTCCTCCCCTAATTCCTTTCTCTTTTCCTAACGCACGACAGACGACATGCTAAATACTACGGTCACAATCTACAACTCCATGATCAGCTTTCTGGTGACTACACGTCAGGGCTTGGGCCAGATTTAAAGATTTGACTTTCGCGTTGCGAGGGTACGAGACAGGGTTATTTCGCCACTTACGTGCATCAACTCCTTCGGATGGAGACAACAGGGTGATGTCCTCTTCACGAGATAGAGGTATTTCGCCACTTACATGTATCAACTCCTTCGGATGGAGACAACAGGGTGATGTTCTCTTCGCTGCTCGGCTTACGGTCAGGGGAACGCCGTCCAGGTCGGAGGAGGCGAGGCTCTTTCCGACGGAGGTCCGACGACTGGCGGTGCGTGGAGAACCCAGACTATTGGCCGTCGGTCGGGCGCGAACGGATCAACACTCGGGTCCGACGGGGGATTTTCAGTTCGTAATAGGGGTCCACTGTTACGGGATAGGAATTGGCTGATCTCCCAATTCCCGAGTTCTCACCCTGAAGGAACCACGATACACTCGTTCCTTCAGGTCACTTTCACAACACCGGGTCACAAGGGGTTGACTTGCTACGCGTCGGTTGTTCCGCTTCGATGTTCCGGTTCACTTCGCGTCGATGTCCCGGTTCACTTCGCTTCGATGTCCCGGTTCACTTCACTTCGTTCCGCCCCGAAACAGGTTGTTCCGCCCCGGAACAGGTTGTTCCGCCCCGAAACAGGTTGTTCCGCCCCGCCCCTGCCTCGCCTCGTCGGCGAGCAGGGGGGGCCAACCTCGTTTCGGAGATCCCAACTTTCCTTCCCTTGAGTTCGGACACGACTGCTTCATGTTCCTTCTCCCAGTCCGCTCGTCAAGTCGCCTTCCCCTTCTACTCTTCCCTGGGTGTCTTGCGCCACCCATCGCCTAACCAATCCAATGAGGACACGCCCAGCTGGGTCAGGCGCTTGGAGAGGAGAGGGGTCGATCCGTACCCCGCCGCCGAAGTTTCTGGCGGGGCGCTTGGAATCTGCCGCCCCGTTACAACACATGTACAAAATTGGTAGATAGATACCCATTTTGACCCATAACTTCCTTCGGTGGGTACCAATCGGCTCTCTATTCATCAAACTATAACCAATCTACAAACATAATAGAAATCGGCATAGAACACAGGTTCCTATTGTCTCCTAGGTAGCGACCCTGTCATTGGTGTCCACCATCCAACACAGCCTCTCCGATAAAGCAATGCAACAACCAACTATAGGTACCGATTATTGTGTTAGGATTCTCATCTCTGACATTACTTCAGAAGTTCTAATCATCAAGATTCTCACGTTCATCAACAATATAAAGCAGTTATAACATGCGTAACTGACAATTCATTTCTATTAGATAAATAACTTGAATTCGATGTTTTTTCACTATCGATAGTTGGAGGAGTTGTTAGCTACCTGCTCTAGTTATTTGATTAGGTTATGGTTACACTCTGGATCAATTTCTCTCTAAAAGCTGGAATATCAATATATTTACCTTCTTTTCTTATCGAGACCATTTGTACCATGATTTTGGATTGTGGTACCACCACCAGGTAGGACCAACAAAATTGGTTTTTCAGAAAAATGAAGTTTTGAAATTTTCGTGAAATTAGACGTGTGGGGTTTCATTTTCGACTAAATTTAGGATGCTGAATGCAATGAGATGAGCCACAGTACAATTGGCACCCACTGGTGGTGGGTATGGGTCGGAACGGGTACCTACCTGCATATTTCAAAAGTGGGTTTTCGAAATTTTCGGGTAACCCGGCGTGTTGGGTGTCAATTCCCACTAAATTGTTGACGCTGAATCGATTGGAATGAGTCCGGGACACTCAAACTCCCTGTTTTCCCCATTTTTGTGGGTTTTGAAGGTTACATTGGTGTGAAAATACCTTCATACGGAAGGTACGCCGCGGAGCTAGCGCTCCAAGTGGTTAAATAGAAAGTTTTTGGACAATATTCTGCCAAATACTAAGTTTAGGAACAGTTAGGTACCTGTTTTCCATCAATAAAAGGATGACCGTGAGTTTTATTCGACCTAAACTCTCCCATTTAGGTAGGTTTTGAAGGTAACAATGGTGTAAAAAAAGGTTCGTAAGGAAGGTACTCCGCGGAGTTAGCGCTCCAAGTGGTGAAATAGTAAGTTTTTGGACAATATTCTGCCAAATGCAAACTTTCTGGAACAGTTAGGTACTTGTATTCTTTCAATAAAAGGATGATAGTGAGTTAAATTTGTCCAACATTCGTTTTTTCAAGTATTTAAATCTACAGTATTTTTTCTGTTGTTCTTTAAGACTTTGAATCGCTGGTGCTATGTCCACTTTAATCTTTCTCATCCTACAGGAGGCCTTGAAACGCACAAATCGGTATTTCTCCCCGCAAAGCTTTTGGACGCAGTGAGAGCTGCACTGTACACTGCCCCATCAACTTTCCAAGCGGCTATCTCCCGCATTTTTTTCGATTTCCGGCCGTTTCCCCAAAAATTTTGAGTCGTTGACAAGCATTTACCACTTTCTTATTTCTTGTTTACTCGACTTTTCAAACAAACAAAAAATAGATAAGCGTGTGGAAGGAGATAGTAGGCAAATTTCTCGTTAAGTTTAAGAGCCGGAACTTATTCGCGTTACACCTCCGATAGTAATATGCGCCTAATAAGCTGACGTGAGTAGCTGAATACACACCTACTAAGTATAAAGTATAAAGAATGCGAATGAGGTGTGGTTGTTCGAAGAATAAATGTTTACTGGAGGCAGCCTGAATGAAAACAGTGGAATAACGACACGGGTCTCACTTGTTTCGCATTGTTCTGGCACTGCATAACGATTTGTCGCCTCGACTGCACTTTTACGACATTCTGTGTTCACAAATGTGAATTATAACAATATACGCTTAGAGGGTTGAGGAAGAGGGTGTTCCCCAAGTAACGAGTAGGTGTTTTAATAGCTAAGAACTGTCGCGTTTCTTTCCAGCGTTCATTTACAACTGTCAGCACTGCAGAGCTGGCAAAAGGTTTATAGGTGTTTACTGTAATGGTGTAATTGTGAAGGTAATTGGTTTTATTTATCGGCGAAGTTTAGAAACCAATATTCAGTGGCTGTTAAAAAAAAAAGCTTGCGAGTGCCACTAGGACCACCTAGAAGGAGAGAAACGCGTCAGTTCTTAGACGATTAAATGTGGTCTAAATGTAGGAGTGTAACGGGGCGGCAGATTCCAAGCGCCCCGTCAAGAAACTTCGGCGGCGGGGGACGGAACGACCCCTCTCCCCTCCAAGCGCCTAACCCCAGCTGGGCGGAAGGCGTGTCCTCATTGGATTGGGTAGGCGATGGGCGGCGCAAGACACCCAGGGAGGAGTAGAAGGGGAAGGCGACTTGACGAGCGGACTGGGAGAAGGAACATCAAGCAGTCGTATCCGAACTCAAGAGAAGGAAAGTTGGAATCCCCGTTCGCCGTAATCCTGTGAGGACAAGGCGGGACAAAGTGAAGTGAACCGGAACATCGAAGCGGAACAACCGACGCGTAGCAAGTCAACCCCTTGTGAACCCGGTGTTGTGAAAGTGACCTGAGGGAACGAGTGTATCGTGGTTCCTTCAGGGTGAGAACTCGGGAATTGGGAGATCAGCCAATTCCTATCCCGTAACAGTGGGCCCTTATACGAACTGAAAATTCCCCGTCGGACCCGAGTGTTGATCCGTTCGCGCCCGATTCGACGGCCAATAGTCCAGGACTCCCACGCACCGCCAGTCGTCGGACCTCCGTCGGAAAGAGCCTCGCCTCCTCCGGCCTGGACGGCGTTCCCCTGACCGAAGCCGAGCAGCGAAGAGCACATCACCCTGTTGTCTCCATCCGAAGGAGTTGGTGCACGTAAGTGGCGAAATCACTCTGTCTCGTACCCTAGCAACGCGAAAGTCGACTCTTTAAATCTGGCCCAAGCCCTGACGTTTAGTCACCAGAAAGCTGATCAGAGAATTGTACAGTGTAACCGTAGTATTTAGGATTTTGTCTGTCGTAGGAAAAGTAACAGGAATTAGGGGAGGACATTAGTAAATCACTTGTATTTTTCCGTTATTCCAAATCAAACACTCCTGAGCCTTCAGCTACTTCGTAAATTCATTTGGCCTTCAGCCCTTCACTTCTACCTACTCACTAATTAGATTAAGTAATAGTCAGTATCCTTCTCGGCCGAGACATTCCATATTTCATATTTCTGACAATTGCGTTATTATAAGCCAATATTGAATCCCTGTCTTTCAATCACGAAACCCCATTCCTCAGAGCTTGGTAAATTCAGGTGTACTTGGCGTCTATGACCGACCATCTCCGACATTCCGGACGGTAAGTGAAAGTCTTTAGTCTCCCACTAATTTATTCGCCTAGGTCTATTTCTGGATCCCTAGCCCGTTAGGTGAAAACGGCGGGTTACATCTTTTGGTGGCAGCGGTGGGATATTTCAGAAATCTCGATTTCTGTCGTATCCACAACAAGCGATCTTGACCAGGCGAATATTGGTGAGAAAAAGCTCTGAAGGAATTGGGTCGCGTTCTATAATCTTGAAATTCAAATTGTGCTAGTTGTAGATTCCGAAATTTAAAATTGTAAGAAACAAACAAATCGGCCCGAGTGTGAGGAAGCGAGTGAGGAGGAAATTGACTTCAAATCCGTGTCTAGGATTTTTCTTTCTTTCCACAAATCGAAATTTAGATACTGGCTCATTTATTTAGTAGCATCACTCTCACTGTAGCCCTCTGTTCCGGGACTGTTCCGGGACTGTTCCGGGGCTTGTTCCGAGGCCCTCTGTTCCGAGACTGTCCCGGGTCTGTTCCGGGACTGTTCCGAGATTTGTTCCGAGGCCCTCTGTTCCGAGACTGTTCCGGGTCTGTTCCGGGACTGTTCCGAGGCTTGTTCCGAGGCCCTCTGTTCCGAGACTGTTCCGGGTCTGTTCCGGGACTGTTCCGAGACTTGTTCCGAGGCCCTCTGTTCCGAGACTGTTCCGGGTCTGTTCCGGGACTGTTCCGAGACTTGTCCCGAGGACCCTCTGTTCCGAGACTGTTCCGGGTCTGTTCCGGGACTGTTCCGAGACTTGTCCCGAGGCCCTCTGTTCCGGGACTGTTCCGAGGCCCTTTGTTCCGGGACTGTTCCGGGAGCCTTCAGCTCCAATTGACATCCCGATTCCAGACCCGTCATAGCTCTTACCAACTGGGAAGTCCTTTCTCGATTCGTGGGGAAATTATCGGTCCTTGGTGCGCAAGAAAGTGATCTATCGGTTCTGTAATTCTTTTTATTTAGTTCTTTTGTTCAACAAGTGAGTTCGCGACCATGCAACGAAACAGCAGCCCATCAGTCGAGGGCGAAGCCATGATGAACGCCGTGACGGAAGCAATGAACAAACTGGGCGCCTTCTTCCGTGAGCCTGCGGCCTCCGGCATTCCGCGGTCGTTGTTCATGGAAGTCGACACATGGAACCCTGATGAGCCGGATGCTATCACGGCATCCGTGTTCTTCCAGGAAGGTGGAGCAAGCAACCCAAGAGTTCGACGAACACAGAGACTGCGATTCCTTCGTACCCGCCTAAAAGGTGGAGCCAAGCGATTCCTCCAGGATGGTCTTGGCGAAACCCCATACACGACAGTGAAGAAGGCCATACTGGCATGGTATGGCGAGGAAAGTCCCGAGAAGGCAACCATACGACTCTGGACAGCCCAGAGAGACCCCGACGAGTCCATCCGACGGTTCGCAGAACGACTTCTGGCCACGGCAAGATCGGCTGTCCGAACTGAACCCAACCTGAACGATGCTCAACGTCGGGAATGGACAAGACGAAAGGCACTCAGCGCTTTTGTCCGCGGACAACCGAAAGAACTCCATCTCTACTTGCAGGGTAACCCTCCGGACACCTTGGAGGATGCAGTGGAGCGGGCTGAGGGATGGGAGGACGTAATGAGAGCGAAGCAGGACTACGATGCTCGATGGGACATAACCGCTGTCAGCGGATCAAGACCTTCGGAGCCCAAGAAATGCTACTCTTGCGGAGAACCAGGGCATTTTGCAGCAAACTGCCTGCAAAAACCCAGAAGCCCGCTTCGTTACCCAAACAAACCGGCCACGTTCGGCGATCACCAGTTGATACCGGTGCCGACGAAGTTACCACCGACCGTCCCAGTGCTGCCCTGTATGTACTGTGGTGATCTTTCCCACTTTCCAGTGAGTTGCCCCCACGGACTCTACGCGGCCTTGTTCTGCAATTTCTGTGGATCCCGTGACCATCTGGAGGCTGATTGCCTGAAGAAGAAGAAGACCCTGCCCATCTCAAATCCGCGAATGCACCAGGTCAGAAACATCAGCACGACCCAGGAAACCCAAGCCAATCTCACGACAAATAATGAGGACGAACCAATCGTCGAAGTCCGCGGAGACGAGCTGGTGTCCTACCAGACCGCTGTGAATGGTGTCATGATGCCCATGATACTGATCACCGCCGGCTTGGGGAAGGAGTCCCGGCGAATGGTCGTGGATACTGGTGCTGCAGTGTCTGTCCTATCAAGACCTGTGCCTGGCATTGACATCCGCCCAACAGCGATGGAGCTATGGGGTGCCGACGGACAACCACTGCCCGTGCTGGGGATCCAGGATGTACGTACCACCATCGGTCCGGTTACGATTACGCACGCGTTCTGTGTCTTCCAACGACCTGACTCCGGCTTGGATCTGATCGGACTGGACCTCCTGAGGAAATTACCCCTTGGCATACGCCCGGATATCGGCGTAGTGGAGATGAAGGAACCCGCCACGGGGAAGATGATCTCCATTGGCGTGGTCGCCCCTGACCCGGACCTCCTCAGGCACATCCGTCAACTAAAGGACGACAGGAGGGCGCAAAAAGCCCAGGAAACCGCCCGAGCCACGAAACCCGACACCGACAACAACCGCCAGGGCGGGTCCACAGCCGCTCCAACATCTGCCGAGGCCCCCGAACCTAGCGTCGACGACAACTACCAAGGCCAATTGACCACCGAAACAGCACCACCCAGAAAGCAGCCGGTGGTACACCCTCCGATGTCCGATGTAGCAGAATTCCCAATTGAGATCTGGGACAATCCTCCTTCAACCTCTGAATTGGAGTGCCAAGTGCATCAGCATCTGACTCATCTGGCGGGACCCGACTACCAATTGGTCAAGGACTGCCTGACGCAGAAGCTGCATCTCTTCGAGAAGCCCGGGAGGGAGGGTTGTTCCCTGCAGGTGGCTCACGAAATTGACACCGGAAGCGCGAGCCCCACGGCCAGAAAGCCCTATCCAGTGGCGCATGCTCTGAGAGGCTTCGTGGAAGACCAAGTCTACTCCTTGCTGGCCGACGGTGTTATTGTGCCATCCAAAAGCCCCTGGAACGCTCCAGTAGTCATCGCCAAGAAGAAGACCCCTCCCGGTGAGCCACAGCAGTACCGATTCTGCATTGACTATCGGGAAATAAATGCCAAGACCAAGGGTAACAAGTACCCTATCCCTCGTTTGCAGGAAACCCTGGCCATGATGGGGCGTAGTAAGATCTTCACAACCCTGGACCTGACTATGGGATATCACCAGATACCCGTCAGTCCCGAATCAAGGGAAAAGACCGCGTTCACGGCACTCAATCGTCACTTCGAGTATGTGCGCATGCCCTTCGGGCTTAAAAATGCCCCGGCAACCTTCCAAGCCGCCATGAATGACGTACTCGACGGACTGCTGGGTGACGGTTGTCTCATATACCTCGACGATGTCATCATCTTCACTGAGGATCTGCAGTCACATGTTAACATCTTGCGAGCCGTTCTGGAGAGATTTGAAGAGACTGGATTCCGCCTTAATCTCAAGAAGTGCTCGTTCCTGAGGTCTCGCGTCAACTTCCTAGGGCCATGTTATCACGTCAGAAGGAATCGAGATGGAGTCAGGAAAAGGTCAAAGCCATAGGAGAATACCCTCCGCCGACGAGCGTTCGCGAGCTCCGATCCTTCTTGGGACTGGCCGGTTTTTACCGCCGTTTCATCGAGCACTACTCGGAAATGAGCGCCCCTCTCACCAAACTCTTGAGGAAAAACCGGGAGTACAGCTGGGGTGAAGAGCAGCAGAGCGCGTTTGACCAACTCAAGCAAGCACTCATGACCCAACCCGTGCTCGCCTATCCGGACTTTGACAAGCCATTCATCCTGTCCACGGACGCCTCAGGAACCGCTATGGGAGCAGTACTAGCCCAGGAACATCAGGGGCAGGAGCGACCGGTCGCTTACGCGAGTCGCGCCCTCAACGATGCTGAGACACGTTACTCCACCACCGAGCGTGAGCTCCTTGCTGTAGTCTGGGGCGTGACGCATTTCCAGCAATTCCTGCTCGGGAAGAAGTTCGTCCTGAGGACCGACCACGCAGCACTCACGGCAGCCATGAATCTACGCGATCCAACTTCGCGCATCGGACGATGGATCCTCCGGCTGACGGAGTACGAGTATGAGGCGCAGTACCGCCCCGGATCGCAGATGGCTCATGTCGACGGCCTGAGTCGTGTTCCCGTTGGCGCCATCATACTAAGCATGCCGAAGGAACTTCTGATGGCAGCCCAATCCTTGGACCCCTGGATCTCCACCCTGACGGCTGATCCAGAGAAGTATCAACTAAAGGAGGAGGAAGGAGTCTGGAGGAAGGAGGTCGATGTGGATGGCCAGCGGATCACGGTGCCACTGATCCCATCCACCATGCGGCGCTGGTTCCTGACCAATTGTCATCAACATCAGTGGGCCGGGCACCCTGGCATAGAAACAACTACCCGTGTCGCAAGGCGGTACGGGTACTGGAAGAAGATGGTACGTGACATCCGAGAGTTCGTCCAGAAATGCCAGGAGTGCCAGGAGAGGAACACTCCCCCAAATTTGACACCACCAATCCAGAAACCCGATATACCGACCCGAATTGGTCAAATTGTCGGTATTGACTTTGTTGGGCCTCTACCTGGTCGAGGGGGTACCAAATACATCCTGACGGTAATCGATCAGTTCTCCAAGTACGCAGAGGCTTATGTCACCACGGATTGCACAGCAGTAACAACCGCTCGCGTATTGACCACAAAGTACTTACCAACCCATGGTGCACCTGAGAGGCTCGTCTCTGACCGAGGCGCCGCCTTCATTTCTGGGGTCGTCAAGGAGCTCTGCGATACCTGGGAGATACGCCACGTCCACACCTCCGCTTACCACCCACAGGCCAACGGAGTATGTGAGCGATTCCATCGCACCCTGGCAAACCTGGTGGCGAAACTGAGACGCAAAACCCGGGACTGGGAAGCCGCCTTGCCTTTGGCACTAGCTGCCTACCGCAGCCTTCCCCACTGTAGTACGGGCTATTCGCCAAATCACCTGGTTTTCGGACGAGAGCTGAGAATGCCGCACCTAACCGAAATCAGCATGAAACGGGAAGCAACATCGCCCTTGAAGGATCAACACCAGGAAATGGTGCGGGTCCGTTTGGAAGCCGAGCGACAGTTGAGGCGCGCTTGGCACACCCGTGAGCAGGCAATCAACAAGCGACGCCACTCTCGGGAGTTCCAGATAGGCCAACAAGTGTATGCCCAGCAGCTCGTCGCCCCACCAGGCACAGTGAAGAAGTTCTGGAGCCCCTGGAAAGGACCGCTCCGTGTGACCCGCAAATTGACCGATGTCAATTACGAGGTCCAGGATGTCCTAGGGAAGACCACGCGTTACCACCTCAGCAGGCTCAAGCCAGCGTTTATCAACAGCGTGCCAGACGACGCCGTCACCCCCGACGTAGCGGAGGAGTCGCGCCCACCCGAGAGCCCTGCCCCTCCACCTAGCGAAGATAGTGGAGGGACGTGGTTGTTGGACCCCCTGGAATGGCCGGAACCAGTACGGACCGAAGAAAATCCTGAACCTGGGGCCCAGGGCCCTGGAAGATCCTCCAGCCGAATCCCGATTCCGATTAGGACGGCGTCCAGTCCATACGGGCTAAGACCAAGGCGCAAAACGATCGACTACGCGCAGCTCCACGCGGGGAAGATGTCAACACCTAGAACGGGATGAAGCGATTGAAGAAAAAAAAAAAAAAAAAAAAAAAAAAAAAAAAAAAAAAAAAAAAAAAAAAAAAAAAAAATTTTTCAAGTTTTGTGGTATACTCGTAGTTTGTGAAATAGAATAGGGAATGTCTTACCTGTAGAATAAAATGCACAACACAAGTACTTACCTTGTTTGATTAATGACCGTGCCTCATGGGTCGGGACAGGACTGCCTTGCCCCCCCCCCCCCCTCTTTTCCTTTGTTTTTCCCTTGTAATGGTAGCTAAAATCTAGGATTGTTGTTCAGCGTCTGGCTCTGTGCAGAGAGGGAGGTTGTCTGCATGATAAATGAGCCATTGACTGATGTACAACGGGTGAGTCGGAGCGTGAGAGGAGACTAACAGAAGGGCCGGTTTGTATGTTTCAGGGTATAGTGGGAAAATAGGAGATCAGCGAACGACACCAAAAGACTATGGCGCTACCTCGGCCGCGGGTACCGTCGTCGGTGGGCAGCACGGACTTGGAGCCCGGAAGTACGGAGTGGCTGGCCGTCACCTCCACGGTCATCATGGGGCTGGGCAAGCTGGTCGCGTCCTGCGACAGGATGCCAACACAGAGGCGGATTCTGCTGCGCTGCCTAGACGAGCTTGGGGAAAGCTTGAACGTCGGCGACTCGGGGGTGGACATGAGATCAAGATCGAGTGGTGGGTCGGTGGAGGTCGAGTCCCTGCGTTGCCGAGTGATCATGATGGAACAGCGGCTGCAAGCCATGACCCACCTCAACGACTCATTCGGATCGAGCACGCATCGCGCCACCCCTCGAGGATCGTCGACACCACGACCTGACAACAACGTGGAAGAGTACCCCGCCCCTGCATTCACAGCGCCCGCCGCGGCCGAGCCGAGTATTGCCGACTCGTCAACTTCGTCCTCGGACTCCTCGTCATCTGAAGAAACCGCACGGGGATCAGACGCCACCCCAGGGCAACCGCGTTCCGGCTCCTCCCGGGCCTCCACCCCTCGGCCGGTGAAGGTCGTCCTAGCTGATGGGGATGCTGGCGCTAGTTCACCCGTGGCCCCTGCCGACCCATCCAACATACCACCTTGGAACATCCGCGCCAGCGTACCTTCGACGAATGGGAGCGTCCTGTGCTGCATCTGCACGAAACGACAACACCCGCCGACAACCTACCGCTGCGGTGGCTGTAAAGTGATGTGGAATCGGCTGGTGAGAAAGTGCCGGAACCTACGACCCACGGATCCCGCCTACCCGAAGCCCTGCTCCATCGCCGAACACGAGAAGGACCGCCCACCAACCTGTGCCGCTTGTAGACGCTGGCGGTACGAGCAAGCATGGATAGCAGCCAAACGACCTGACGCAATGCCCATCGCACCAGTCACCCCCACCGGAAGGAAAATTGCCGAGGTAGACCTCGGCCTCCGAAGATCGGAGGGGTGTAACGGGGCGGCAGATTCCAAGCGCCCCGTCAAGAAACTTCGGCGGCGGGGGACGGAACGACCCCTCTCCCCTCCAAGCGCCTAACCCCAGCTGGGCGGAAGGCGTGTCCTCATTGGATTGGGTAGGCGATGGGCGGCGCAAGACACCCAGGGAGGAGTAGAAGGGGAAGGCGACTTGACGAGCGGACTGGGAGAAGGAACATCAAGCAGTCGTATCCGAACTCAAGAGAAGGAAAGTTGGAATCCCCGTTCGCCGTAATCCTGTGAGGACAAGGCGGAACGAAGTGAAGTGAACCGGAACATCGAAGCGGAACAACCGACGCGTAGCAAGTCAACCCCTTGTGAACCCGGTGTTGTGAAAGTGACCTGAGGGAACGAGTGTATCGTGGTTCCTTCAGGGTGAGAACTCGGGAATTGGGAGATCAGCCAATTCCTCTCCCGTAACAGTGGGCCCTTATACGAACTGAAAATCCCCCGTCGGACCCGAGTGTTGATCCGTTCGCGCCCGATTCGACGGCCAATAGTCCAGGTTTCTCACGCACCGCCAGTCGTCGGACCTCCGTCGGAAAGAGCCTCGCCTCCTCCGGCCTGGACGGCGTTCCCCTGACCGAAGCCGAGCAGCGAAGAGCACATCACCCTGTTGTCTCCATCCGAAGGAGTTGGTGCACGTAAGTGGCGAAATAACTCTGTCTCGTACCCTAGCAACGCGAAAGTCGACTCTTTAAATCTGGCCCAAGCCCTGACGTTTAGTCACCAGAAAGCTGATCAGAGAATTGTACAGTGTAACCGTAGTATTTAGGATTTTGTCTGTCGTAGGAAAAGTAACAGGAATTAGGGGAGGACATTAGTAAATCACTTGTATTTTTCCGTTATTCCAAATCAAACACTCCTGAGCCTTCAGCTACTTCGTAAATTCATTTGGCCTTCAGCCCTTCACTTCTACCTACTCACTAATTAGATTAAGTAATAGTCAGTATCCTTCTCGGCCGAGACATTCCGTATTTCATATTTCTGACAATTGCGTTATTATAAGCCAATATTGAATCCCTGTCTTTCAATCACGAAACCCCATTCCTCAGAGCTTGGTAAATTCAGGTGTACTTGGCGTCTATGACCGACCATCTCCGACATTCCGGACGGTAAGTGAAAGTCTTTAGTCTCCCACTAATTTATTCGCCTAGGTCTATTTCTGGATCCCTAGCCCGTTAGGTGAAAACGGCGGGTTACAGCTGTCCATTCTTTAATCTGGGAGATTGAGAGGTTGAGATTTGACATTGACTCTTGGGTAAGGTCGCTGTTGTGTTTTCATCATTTTCAGGTAGATCACTGGTGTAGAGGAGATACAGACAGTGGGCCATGTACACTCCCCTGTGGCACTCCAGCATTGATCATTGTGATCAGAAATGATTGATCAACACTCTTTTATCTGCAACAGTCCTAGCACTTGAACAGCTTGTCATTCTTCTTGATGCCAATGCGAAGAAGAAGAAAGCCCTGTAATCTCCAGTGTTCTTTTTATGGACAGTCGTCACTCAAGTCTTCTGTGAATGTGTATTCCCATGACTCTGTGACGTAGTTATGGCGTACCTACTGCAGAAGCAGCTTGAGTATGGTGGATTTGTTCGGCGTAAGACGTCCAATGCTGACGAGTGTTGCTCAGAATTGTCAATGTCACCTTACTGTTTCAGGTTACCAGTTGGTCTGCTGGCACTCAAAGCCACTGTGCCACCACTCGATCGTCACCTTGTCCGAGCCGGAATCCGTCTCATGGTTGACGCCATGAGAAGAGCGGCCATAAAAGTGACGACTCGTCTGGGTGTCTCCTCAATCACCAGAAGTATGTGGAAATCGGCCACGTCTTGCGCGTTGGATCGAATGACGCCTATGGCCAATTTCACAGCACAGCTTGTCAGGTGAGTGATAACCTTATAATAACCTATAACCTTGTTACTTGTTGTTACTCCCTCCTGTTATCTCATGATGTTGAAGGGGTTTTGGGATTGTTTTGATTCAGTAGGAACCTGCTATTTAGAGGAGATCCTGTGTGACACCTCCAGACATTGGACTACTTCTAAACCTAACTTCTTCCGGTGGGTGCCAATCGTTCTGGGACCCATTTCATTGGGTTCAGCGACCAAAATTTAGTCGAAAATGATACCCCACATGCCTAGGTACCAGAAATCGAACGCTGAATCCAATGAGACGGGTCCTGGAACGATTGGCGCCCTCCATAAGAAGTTATGGGTCAAAATGGATATTTATCTCCCCCATTTTGAAAGTGGGTTTTCAAGATTTCTGGTACCTAGGCGTGTGGGGTATCATTTTCCACCAAATTTTACGCTGAATCCAATGAGATGGGTCCTGGAACGATTGGCGCCCACCAGAAGAGGTTATATTTCAAAATGGGTATTTATCTTCTCATTTTGGAAGTGGTTTTCAGGTTATCTGGTACCTAGGCGTGTGGGGTATCATTTTTCACTAAATTTTACGCTAAATCCAATGAGAGGGGTCCCGGAACGATTGACACCCACCGGAAGAGGTCATGATCAAAATGGGTATTCATCCCCCCCATTTCAAAAATGGGTTTTCAAGCTTTCTGGTACCTAGGCTTGTGGGGTATCATTTTCCACCAAATTTTACTCTGAATCCAATAAGATGGGTACTGGAACGATTGGCGCCCACCAGAAGAGGTTATATTTCAAAATGGGTATTTATCTTCCCAGAATAATAACCAACTCCTGTGAATGAATTTGCAGTGTTTTTTCAATGTTTTGCGTTCCTCTATAAGTTAAGGTGAAAATACCTCTTCTATCATCTAAACAAACATCATGTTAATGCCACTCTTCAAGGCTATTCTAAATTATCTAACTGCGCAAAAGTTTCAAAAATACAACAATTTCGACCTCGTTGCCGCACGTTCTAGGTCGTAAGTAACGTTAACTATCGCTTAGGATTTATAATGTTTCTCTCGCCCATCAAGACCGTGAACTTTGTAATTCACGTACTTCACGGGCTCCCCCGAAGTTGGCGCCCACTAATAAAACCTCCATTCTCCCTCAACTTCAGCCTCCGAGAGAGGATATTAACACAAAAACTTAATTAAAGAAGTCTTTTGTGAAAAGAGAAAAGGAGCCATTTGGGGAAGTTATTTTGTTCTGAAGTTTGGAACAGAAAAGGGATTGAGATGAGTGAAGAAGGGACGAGCAGGTGGAATTATGGTTGGGTTCATTGAACCCAAATTTGTTACAAAATTAAGCACATTGATTGAATTTAATGCTAGATCGATAGGTTCTACGTTTTTAGCAAGAAAGGCCAATTTGGTTGAATATCGTAAATTTGTTTGTCAAGTAGCCGATTCAGAACCTCAATTTATTAACAAGTAAACACTTCAATCATCAGATCACCAGAAGGTACCCATTTTGACCCATAACCTCTTCTTTTGGGCACCAATCGTCCCGGAACCCGTCTCATTGAATTCAGCATCCAAAATTTAGTCGAAAATGATACCCCACACGCCCATATTGCCAAATATCTCGATAATCCACTTTTCAAAAAAACACTTTTTAACGTTTCTCCCCCTCCTCCAAATGGGGATGGGGTTGTGAGGTTAGGAGTCAAAATGTGTTGTTCAAAAAAATTGATTTTCAGTTATATAAGGCGTGTGGGGTATCTGGGGTGTAATTTTGGACGCTGAATGGAATAAAACCGGAACGACTATTGGTGCCCGCCAGAAGAGGTTATGAATCAAGAGGTTATGAATCAAGAGGTTATGAATCCATCTACCCATTTTGAATGTGTGTTTTTATGATTTCTGGCAGCTAGGGCGTGTGGGGTATCGTTTTCCACTAAATTTAGGACGCTGAATCTAATGAGATGGGTCCCGGGACGATCGGCGCCCACTGGAAGAGGTTATGTGTCATGATGGGTACCTAGCTACCTATTTTGAAAGTGGATTTTCGAGATTTCTGGTACCTAGGCATGTGGGGTATCATTTTCCACTAAATTTAGGACGCCGAATCCAATGAGATGGGTCCCGGGACGATCGGCACCCACTGGAAGAGGTTATGTGTCATGATGGGTACCTAGCTACCTATTTTGAAAGTGGATTTTCGAGATTTCTGGTACCTAGGCATGTGGGGTATCATTTTCCACTAAATTTTGGACGCTGAATCGATTCAAATGCGTCTCCATGCTTCTGTTCCGAGGAATAACCAACCCCTGTGATTTTTAACTGGTCTGAGACATACATGAGCCGGGATTATTCTTTTCTAAATCAATTTTTATCAATTTCTGTTTTGCGAATCAAAATGCCAATGTATGATTAGACGTTCTACACGGAAATACGATAACTATTAGTTTTATCAAATACTGGAAAATACAATTTCATATCTTGAATTTAGGTTTCATTTGTGGATTTTACCAATTTTTAGCAAGAAAAAGTCGTTTTTTAGTATAATTGATTGCCTATCCTTAGTTCAAGGTCATGTTATCAACGTTTTGTCGTTCAATTTGTGTTTTCTATAGTGTAATAAGAGATTCTATCCAACTAAGATGTATATTCTCCCAATGGAGACGTATTGTGCGAAGTCCAAGAAGAGCTCAGGTGAAGGGTGTGAGGCTGTTCGAATCGATGGTTTCCTTGTGTGTGCTCAGATAATCTTTGGAAGAAATGAAAAAAAGGTATCCTCGTTGAAACTTGGTCGTCTGCAGCTCATGAAGAATTTCAACCTGATGGGGAACAAGTTCTTTTGAAAAGAGCGATTGAGGAGCCCCGATCGATCACGAGCGGAAGAAAAACGTATTCACAGTCCTTCCCACTCCCCCTACCACTTTTTTTTTTTTTTTTTTTTTTTTTTTTGAGCTCGAAAGACGAAATTGTCAGAGGTAATGAAGAAAAAAGACCCCGCGTATCCGGTCTCGCCCTCTACCGACGCTAAGCACCGACTACTTTTAGCGTTTAGACGCGAAAATCTGTCCCGGTCCCATTAAACAGAAGAAAAACTACCCTCGCCCGCCATCCCTGTGGTTTTTCTCGCCGCCCTTCCAAAACCTTCAAACTGGTAAAAGGGTTTTTGCTCGGAGAAAAATTCAGTGAAAGTGTTGGACCTGATGGCATCAGGACGTTAGCGGAACTTTGGCTCAAGTCGAATTTTCTCCAAAGCTTGCTGCTTCTTCAGTGGGTGGTGACTTTTCAAACTGTAATCTTCCAAGGGTGGTTCGGGTGATTTGCCTAATGGGTATTGTACAAAAAGGGTGGATTGGTATAGTTTATTACTCAGAATGGGCACACAACGTCAAAAAAGCCCGATTGGAGCCGCTAACATGTTGTTGGACATTACAGCAAACAATTATACGCTGCGTACTAAGGGAGTTTCAGTGACATCAGCTTCAAAACACGAAAAAAATCTTAAATTGTAAACATCTGGCAAACGAATCCTCTAAATAAGTTCCAAAGACATTATTTGTTGCAAATGAGTTGTAGAATTGGCCCCTTGAAGGCTGATAACCTTATTGGTTGAGCTGACCCAATGTGGCAAACCAGCAGAGTCAATTACGAGCAGAGCTGATCCCATTATGCAATTTAACAGAGTTGATTACCGGCAGAGTTGACCCTAACTGGCAAACCAGTCCTGTTTATTACCAGCAGAACTCCTATCCTATCTGGCTAACCAGCAGTGCTGACCCTATCTGGCAAACCAGTGGACATGATCACCAGCAGACCTGATCCTATTTTGCAAAATGGCAGAGTTGATTGCTGGAGGAGCTGACCCTATCTGACAAACCAGCAGAACTGACCCTATCTTGCAAACCAGCAGAGCTGACCCTATTTGGCAAACAAGTGGAGTTGATTACCAGTAGAACTGACCCCATCTTGCAAACCAGCAGAGCTGATCCCATCATGCAATTTAGCAGCAGAGTTGACATTAACTGGCAAACCCGCCCAGTTTATTATATTTAGCAGAGCTGATCCTATCTGTCTAACCAGCAGAGTTGATTACCAGCAGTGCTGACTCTATCTGGCAAACCTGCAGAGTTGATTACTGGCAGAGCTGACCATATCTGGGGAACCAGTGGAGTTGATCACCAGTGGATTTGATCACTAGCAGTACTGATCCTATCTTGCAAACCAGCAGAGTTGATTACTGGCAGAGCTGACCATATCTGGGGAACCAGTGGAGTTGATCACCAGTGGATTTGATCACTAGCAGTACTGATCCTATCTTGCAAACCAGCAGAGTTGACTACTGGAGGAGCTGACCCTATCTCGCAAACCATTACCAGCAAAGCTGATCCCATCACGCAATTTAGCAGGGTTGATTACCAGCAGAGTTGGCACTAACTGGCCAACCCGCCAAGTTTATTAACAGCAGAGCTGATCCTATCTGGCTAACCAGCAGAGTTGATCACCAGCAGACTTGGTCCTATCTTGCAAACCAGCAGAGTTGATTACTGGCAGAGCTGACCATATCTGGCAAACCAGCAGAGCTGACCCTATCTGGCAAACCAGCAGAGTTGATTACAAGCTGAGCTGACTACCTGGGAAACCAGTGGACTTGATTACCAGCAGAGTTGGCATTAACTGTCAAACCAGTGGAGTAGATTACCAGCAGAGCTGATCTTATCATGCAAACCAGCAGAGTTTATTCCTAACAGAGCTGACCCTATCTGGCAAACTAGCATAATTGATTACTAGCGGACTGGCCCTATCTGTCAAACCAGTGGACTTGATTACTGGCAGACCTGATCCTATCTTGCAAACCAGCAGAGTTGATTACCCGCAGAGCTGACCCTATCTGGAGAACTGGCAGGTTTGAGAAGTTGAGGAGCTCCCTGTGAGAGACCCTCAAAGCAAAATGCTGAATCCAATGAAATCGGTCCCAGAACGATCGGAGCCCAACGGGATGAGGCTATGGTTCAAAATGGGTACCTACCTACCTAATTTGAGTATGGGTTTTTGAGATTTCTGGTGCCTAGGCGTGCGGGGCATCATTTTCCACTAAATTCTGCCCACATTGGCAGCCCATACATCAACGGCTGATTTTTTATTACATCGTATCATTTACCGTTTCAGACATCCGTTTTGGGCCACATGTGTGCAGACGTTTGCCAAGTCAATGTAACCCCTTTACCGGAGCATTTGTTACATCCCAACTTTTGGAGACGCCCTGAAGCTATTTCCCAGATATTCCTATTTAGTCCCGTAGTGCCGATAAGACTCCAGCGTCTACGCTCTTTTTCATGAGAGGGTTTCGAGTTCTTCCGCTCTCTAAAAACCCCTGACAAGAGATAACCCCCCCCCCCTCCTGTTTCCTACCGGCCGCGAGCCGCCCACAATAAATATTAACAAACTCCCGCTCTCTGACCGAGCTTTTCGTAAGGGAGGGGGGTGGCAATCTACACAAATATTATTGCCTCCCTTAAATCTCTCTAGAGGCCCTGATGGCTCTATAACGGTCGTAGATGTCGAGATAAAGAGGATTCCGCCAATAAATTCGAAGCGGTTCTTCCTGCGGCCGTGAAAATGCAAGTTTGCTGGTTTGTTGGGACCCCCCCTCCCTCCACACCCTTTCCATCCAAGCTAACAGCGGTGATATAATCCTCCAAGTGAATTTATCGAGAGAAATGAAGCTATTTGGGTGCATGAAAATAATTCCGCATTATGTTGTAAAAGTTAAGATTCCTTATGGACGACAACTGTAACCAGGCATTTGACAGAGGTACTGTTTGTCCAAGATGTTGGTCAAGGGTGAGTTTATCCGTTGTACACGGAGCTACCACCTTACCTTGGTTTTCCTCAGTCAGGTTTCGTGATGCTGTTTCTGCAGCCTTCACCTCTGGTGTTCCTCAGGGATCCCATCTTGGCCCCCTCATCTTCATCTTGGCTATCAATGGCGTTGGTGCTGTCCTCAACAAGTTCAACTTTCTCATATTTGCAGATGATATGAAGCTCTTCCTTTAGGTGCTTGATCCCCCTGACTCCAATACTCTTCAGCTTCGCCTTGATGACTTCACTTTGGTGTTCGGATATTGACCTTTCCCTCAACCCAGACAGATGTTCAGTGATGACGTTATCACCCCTTGTGACCCCACATATGCACCCCTATATCATCAATGGTGCTGCTCTTGGACGTCCCTTCATGGTCTCCATGCTTGGTGTTCTCTTGGACAGACAGTTGAACTTCAATGAACACATTACCAAAGGTTTGTAATGCGCAACACCGAGGAGTTCACCAGCACCACTGCCCTCTACCGGGTTATTTTCCAGCTTCACCTGGAGTATACTTCTGTCGTCTGGTGCCCCTCATACGAATGCCATGTGGATCAGCTCAACAGGGTGTACATTTCTTCATTACCTGGCCTTCAAGCTTATGGTCTGTCGTGAGGACGTGGACTTCAGTGCCCTGGGTCACCAATTTCATCTGCTCAACCCCTCTGCCTGCTGGGGTCTCGTGGACGTGTCCCTCATGCACGGCATCTTCTCAGGGCTCATTGATGCCCAATCCTTGCTTGCCCAGTTTGGCCTACGCTCCTGCAATCTGTTTGCTGTGCCACTTTCGTCCACCATCAACATGCGTTCTAGACCTCTCTGCCGACTTCCTAGACTGGCTAACCTGACTACAGTGCCCTGGGTGACCAGTTTCACCTGATCAGCCCTTCGCCGACATGTCTTTTCTGGTACCAAGGCGTGTGGGGTCATTTTCCACTGAATTTCCGACGCTGAATCGATTGTACTGCGTCTCCAAGCGCCTGGTCCGAGGAATAACCAACCCCTGTGAAACCATTTGCAGCATTTTTTGAACAATTTATTTCCTATCCTCAGCTAAGAGGTTCTTGCTATTAACCAATAAATTCCTATTTGGAGGCGTCACGTTCCAGATGAGCAACTCTGAAACATCCAGCCCGTCGTGAACTTCCCTATTTTGATCACCTACTTAATATGCCGAGTCGCAAGAATCGCTCAAGTTTGTGGAAGAGGTTTAGAACCGAGTGTGTTGGCAAGTTTAACGGCCGAATTACAGTTGTTGCAAGTTCACTGGCGTACAAGTTGAGCAAAGCGCCCGATCGAGATTGGAGGGGGGCGGAAGAATCTGTAATAGAAATCCGGTTGGTTGTGATCTATTGAGACGCGAAATCTATACCCCACTGTAAGCCTCTCTCGAATTAAAATCTGTTATAATTTTAATTCGGGTTTCTTCGGAGGTTTTGAATGGACCTAGCGAGAGGTTACACAATGTAAGTCCAAGACTTACGACTGAGCAATTAGGGATACCAAGGATGAGCATAAAATACATTGATACAAAATGAATTATAATTGAAAATAAGGACATGTTGCAAAGGAGAATATGCCTCAACCTAGGCTAGAATTGATACAAGACAAAGTAATTCGACAAAGTAAATTAGACAACATGTGGAGCATAAAATACAATTAATACATGATACATGAAATGATGATATACATGAAATACAATTAATGAACAAGCGCAACGATACTGGCTGACGAAAACGGCGTCGACGTCAAAGGGAAAACTGGAGGGGGCATGCTGTCCCGAAGGTACACAGCGAGGCTTAATTAACTTGAGTCCTTTATCATCTCATGGGGAACACAATATTACAGCTTCGGTCGACTTCAGCACGGTAGCAGAGTTCACTTCAGAGCGAGCACAGGACAAAGCCAGGATGGACTGAGTGAGATGCACTTGCACGACAGGGTTACAAAATATATATGACTCCGACATGTTGGGTGCCTTGGCATTGAGGGGCGCCTTGGCAATGAGTGAGCGCTGGAGCTCTCTCCAAATGCGACGTCTGGGCAGGAGCTGCGCGCGCATCCTGGCGCATGCTCCCTCCCTTCTGGCCTTCTGGAGGCAGCAAGCCTGGGGGCTTACACCACACGCCTAGATTGCCCAAAATCTCGAAAATTTTTCGGAAAACACATTTTGACTCCTATCTCCCCCTAATTTGGTCCTATCGGGCTGAAATGTTTGGGGAGGACCAAAAACACACGGCACGAAATCGTATATTAAATGGAAGTAATTAATTTATTTCTGAGCAGCGTTGGAGGAGCATAATGGAAATTAAGGTGGGTTCGTGGATGACGTCATCATGCCTCCCCAGTCAGTGAGTTTATGCATCTTGTAGAATCCTTGCATATGGACATGATTCTAGGAGAAAATCCTGTTTAAGTCCATGTAGTGGAGAACTGTTTTCTACTCAACATCGCCAATACAGCGACGACCTCCAACCGAACCATCTTACCGCAGAAACTCTTCATTCGCCACTTCAGCCCGAAGGATCACTTTCCTAAAGGATTAGAAGGATCTCACCTAGTGCTCTTCCAAACTTATACTTTCCCTTGACGCGAGAAGACCACCGATCGTAGGGGATTTAGGAGTCTCCAACGTTTTCGAGATCCCTCGGCTCAACTTTCCATCCAGTTTACACCGAGAGAGTTTCCATAGCTTCTTCCAAGAGAATTAAGCGATCTTTGACCTTCCGTTCCTTCTGTAGTAACAGTCTCTAGTTGAAGTTAGGGCCTTGAGTGTCCTCCATCCGCGTTTATGTTGGTTGAGGGAGTTGTTGAGCCGTTCAGCCACGAAACGAGAGCCCTTTTCGACTTAAGGGTCGCTTATCCTTCAGAGCTAATGTCGGATTACACGGAGACGTACCGCAGAACAAGCCTTGGTTTCAATGGCGTCCACGCCTCTGGGAACGATCACAGGGCGAAACTTTCCATTTAACACTGAAGACTTATATATGAGTTGTATGGGGAGGATCCACAATGATCGTTTTTGCAGAAACACCACACTTGAACCTCAGACCAGGGGCAGGGGGACTCAAAAATTGGTAGAAAACGATACCCCACACGCCAAAAAATATCAAAAATGGGGAAAACAGTGGGTGTTGCGCGTCCCGGACTCATTCCAATCGATTCAACGTCCAAAATAGAGGAAAATGATACCCCACATGGCTAGGTACCAGAAATCTCGAAAACCCACCTTCAAAATGGGTAGATAGGTACCCATTTTGGTCCCATAACCTCTTCCGGAGGGCACCAATCGTCCCAGGACCCGTCTCATTGGATTCAGAGTACCAAATTTAGTGGAAAATGATACCCCACAGGGGTATGCAGGGTGTCCCTCGAGTTGTTCTCCCCCCCCCCCCCTTAATCATGTGCCAAACTTCACAGTTTTAGATTACTCCCATTTGGATGTTTAAAATGGCGAGTGAGGGGGAGGGGGGATATTCAACTCGAACAACCTGCATATGAGTGCCTCGAATGATTCCCCATGAATTACTATCGATTACAGGCTTTTAAAATTGGCAATCATCGATTGCTAATTCCCAATTCACCAATAAGAGGCTCCAAAGGTGACCAATGACGTCACGTCGTTACAAATCTCTTTTTTTTCTGAATTTTCTTCTTCTGGCGGCAAAATCCCGAGTGGATGTTTAGTTCTTATTATTAAAAATTCGAATTCTTAAAAATCGATTTGAGCTTTGACAATCGATTAATTGATAACAAAAATCGAAAGTGGGGTTTCAAGATTTTTGGCACCTAGGCGTGTGGGGTATCATTTTCCACATAATTTTGACCCTTAACCATAAGATGTCCTGGAACGATTGGCGGCCCACTGGAAGAGGTTATGGGTTAAAATGAATATCTATTTCGAATATTACTTTGAGATGAATTTCGCAGGGTTTTTCCCTAGAATATCTCTTCCAGCAGTTTGCATCTTCTCGCATTTATAAACCTTGCGCGTGTTCACTAGTTTTTCTTCAACAGCTCCTCTCTTAGAAATTCAGATCGTCGAATATTCGTTATTAGATACGACGAGTTGGCTAGTTCCCCTTCGATGCCCAAGTCTGGCCACAAATAGCGATACGCTCGGGAATAAAGATGGAAGCCGTTAGTTCCAAACCGCAACTTGAACAAAGCGGGGAAGTTTACCTTGGTCGCTGTATAAATTTTCATAATGAGCTAGCTTTCCTGTAGGGACGAGGCTCGGCAACGATTGGGATAAGCGAAACGCGGATGATGAGTTCGAAACCTTATAGGGGCGAGCCATGAGGGCAATTTCCCATGTTAAACAGGCGTCTGCCGACGATGGGCCGATGCTGGTGGGGGTAGTGGGGGGGATATCAGTGATTCGATCGTGTTCTGTTGACGAATGATGAAGCTCGTCTTTGCTCCAAGTTTGCTTACCAGAATAGCTACTTTGATATACCAACCGCCCTGTCTCTTGAATATCAAATCTCCATTATTCAGTATCATCAAATCTTAGAAAATCTTAACCAATGTTTATTTATTTATTTGCAATACGGCTATGGCCAATTTATGGAGTTACATCAGTCACATTTTCTACGAGATTTAAATTCATTATTGACATTATGAACAAGTCCATCACACACTATCATACATGATTGTAGAGGAATCAACCGTGGGCTGGGCTGGATAATTAAACTTTGAGCTGTCGTGAAGTACCAGTGAAAAAGTCAAAGTCGGGGTTGTCATCCAGGAACAAATTTACCTCCCTCGCGATCCGGGACAGGGGGCGACGAAGCAGGTAGTTCCGGCTCGCAAATGGGACGCCAAAGAGCATGCGGGCACGAGTCGGGTATGCTGGCACCGAGATGCCAACTCCAGAGAGCAGGGCTGGACTGGAGACACGGCCATGAAGAATCCGGTGAAGGAAGGTGATGTCAGACGCAACGCGGCGCTCCTCAAGAGACCGAATTCCATATTCACGCATCACTGGTTCGTAATCGTGGTTGACTATCCTGACACCAGCCTTATAGGCCAAGTAACGCAGGAAGCGCCGCTGGACTCGCTCCAGTTGATCCCTGTGTACAGCGTAGAATGGGGACCAGACCACGGAACAGTACTCCAGGATGGGTCTCACCAGAGTGCCGTAGAGGAACACTAAGGATTGTGGATCAGGAATGTTATGGTATTATTCCAGAATCAGACAACTAGAATGCGATGCTCCGCATTTGACTCCATTTCTCAATGTTTTACTTTAAAAGCCAGAAATACTCCATATTACTACTGTAAGCCCCCAGGCTTACTGCCTCCAGAAAATCAGAAGGGAGGGAGCATGCGCCAGGATGCGCATGCAGCTCCTGCCTGGACCTTGCATTTGGAGAGAGCTCCAGCGCGCACTCGTTGCCAAGGCGCCCAACTGGGCAGTTGTTGCCGAGGCGCCCAACATGTTGGATTTTGTAACCCTGTCGTGCAAGTGCATCTCACTCAGTCCATCCTGGCGTTGTCCTGTGCTTGCTCTGAAGTGAACTCTGCTACCGTGCTGAAGTCGACCAAAGCTGTAATATTGTGTTCCCCATGAGATAAAGGACTCAAGCTAATTAAGCCTCGCTGTGTACCTTTGGGACAGCATGCCCCCTCCAAATTTCCCTTCGACGTCACGCCGTTTTTGTCAGCCGTATCGTTGCACTTGCTCATATAATTGTATTTCATGTATATCATAATTTCATGTATCTTGTAGGTATATCCAAAAATTTTCAATTCCAATCATTTTCGACTACATTTTGGACGCTGAATCCAATGAGACGGGTCCCAAAACGATTGGCTCCTCACGGAAGAGGTTATGGGTCACAATGGGGTACCTACCTACCCATTTTGAACGTGAGTTTTCGAGATATCTGGTACCTAGGCGTGTGGGGTATCATTTTCGGACCCGTCTTATTGGATTTAGCGTCCGAAATTAGTCAAAAATGATAAAAATCGAAAAATATTATACGCTGTACTTGCTCCCATTTCCTCTATAGTTGGCATGACTATGCTGAGGAGGAAGCTGCTGTTCATTTTATTTGAGAAAGTATTTTCTGAAGAACACCACGTGATTGAGTGTCACTAACCTTGACAATGGAGTTTTTGTCACCCCCCCCCCCCCCCTTAAACACCCCTTCATCGCTCATCGTTAAAACGAACATGACATTCTGCCAAATTATTCATCACCGATTCATCTCTACACTTTAACGGGGATCAAAGTTAATGTAATGAAAATTCGGTAATAATTAAATCGTGGAAGGGCTCCTTAATTACTATTGAGTTCGCTAATCAACTTTTTCACTAAAGAAAAGGGAGAGTTCAACGTCGTTCAAAATGCTAATCTGCAATTAATTTCTCGTTTTATATCATTTGACATTCGCGACTGATTATTACTTTGGAAATTATTTACATTTTATTAGATTGTTCAAAGATCTGATTGGGTCATTATTCGTTAGCGTTGGTTTTCATTTCATTTGTACGAGTTTTTTATTTAAAAAATGTTGTTGCTCATTGTGACGCAATCAGGGGGTGAAATTGATTGGCTTTTGGTTGGTTATTCCTTGAATAACCTGTTTTCATGCAAAAATTCAATCTCTCCGATTCGACCCGACTGTTTCAAAGTGTCTAGATAAAAATTTGCTGATTTTGATAGATGCAAATTTTGTAAAAATCTGTAATTTTGGTCTGTAAAAATGAACGCCGTCTGCCGTCCGAGCCGACTTTGGTTGTGAAAAAATTTCTAAAAATCCGAAATTTGAGTTAGGGGTCTATCTCAAATGCATTCTTATCGATTCAGGGTCCAAAATTTAGTGGAAAACGATACCCCACACGCCCTAGCTGCCAGAAATCTCAAAAACACACATTCGAAATGGGTAGATAGGTACCCATTTTGGCCCTTAACCTCATCCAGAGGGTACCAATCGTCCCGGGACCCATTTCATTCGATTCAGCGTCCAAAATTTAGTGGAAAATGATACCCCACACGCTAGGTTCAGAAATCTCGAAAAACATGTTCAAAATGGGTAGATGGTACCATTTTGACCCATAACTTTGTCCGGTAGTTGCCAATCTTTCTGGGACCCATTTCATTGAATTCGGCGTCCAAAATTTAATGGAAAATGATACCCCACATGCGTAAATCGCCAAAAATCTCGAAAAATCATTGTTTTTCGTCGGACATTTCTGGGACTTTTTGGGTCCATAGGGTTAAACCATAAAACTCGAAAACATTTTGGACGAAATTGGATTGACTTTCTGCGAATCGAAGAAATTTTGGTGAAAACATGAGCTCCATGCGCCTGGTCTGAGGAATAACCAACCCTTGTAAATTAATTTGCGTGGTAATTGTGTTTCTTCAAATACAAATATCATTTTTTAACGATTTTTCCTCCCTGAATATGCTTGATTTAAGTAGTTTTGTCCAGGAGGAGTGATTCCATTCGAATATCGAGTCAGGTTTGAAGCATGGAGACTTTGGTTAGAGAAACCACTGAGATGGCAAATCCCAGAAGATCGCCTTTTGTATCCTCCTAAAACCCCCGAGGCCTCTTGTGCTGGTCTGAAGAACAGGATAGATAACATGGGAGGGGGGAGGGGGGTGAGAAGATACTTTCTAAAAGCGACTCTTCCATTAATCAACCCCAACGCTAAACCCGGTTCTTGCCCCAACCCACGCAGGTCTTGCCGCTTCTCAGCGGTATATTGATCTCGAGGGTTAAATGGGATATACCGATCTAACCCATCAACTGACACACCTGGCTTCGTCCTAGTGAGGCCCCACGTCCCGCCAGAAGGGGAGGTTGAAGGAAAATTAATGCGGTCTGTGAAGGAAACCGAAGATTAATCTTGGATTACCGTTTTGCCGCTTCCCTCGTTTTCTATTGACACTTTAGAAGCGTCCCCACCCCATTTCCATAAAATACGCCAGCGCCAAATGTTGGTGTCTGAGGATCTGCAGACGTTGTAACGGCTTATTTATTTCATTTTGAACGGGCAAGCCGGTTGGAGTGGAGAAAATCATAGTATACATGCAGGCACAGAACATAGGATTAAAGCAACGAAGGCCACTCACACTACTCAAAGATGCATGGGGATGGACGATCCAGGCGCCTGAGGATGCTTTGGGAATCCGCAAAGAAATCGAAGTTGGGGGTGGAGGTTAAGCAGGTGCATGGGGATGGACGATCCAGGCGCCTGAGGATGCTTTGGGAATCCGCAAAGAAATCGAAGTTGGGGGTGGAGCCAACCTGGAGATCCTGCCCAACGGACGACATTGCAGATAGCTCGTTGCCAAGAACGGGATGTATAACAGGCAGCTGGATCGCACAGCAACTTGTGGTGGAAGAAAAGGCAGCATAGCTAGAGCTTGTGCAGGAAGGTTGGGTCGACGGTCACCCTCCTCAAGATCAATGGATCCAAGTCCAAGACAGTCAGCTGGCTATAGTCGATTTCCCAAAGGAATCCCACATTTGGCGGCATGGTGAAGGACCTTGTGCTGCAGCCTAGGGAATAACGGTGGACGCCAAAGGACCAGCTACTACACGGCCAATGCAGTCTTCTCAGTTGCTGCAAGAAATGTCATTGTAATGAGTTCTGGCAATTCTCAGAGCGAAGCAGGACTCTAGTTCCGGCAGATCTCTCCTACTCACAAGACTTTTCAGTTAGAAGTGACAGATTCAGGCTTGGAGTGGTTCTCTGGTCATCTTGCGAGCCAAACCCAATACGTACTGGATGGAGATTCTGCTAGTATGGAGGAGCTTCATGAGGAGTCATTCAGGAGAGGTAGCTGAAGCCTGCCTTTCTGATCCACATTAACCAATAGCAGTCTCAGTTCTACACATTCTGGTTCCATTCCAAGAACTTTCATGTCACCTAATATGACATATAGGAGCGTAGCCTGGCTCTGGAATGAAAGGCATCAATTGAAACGAGGCAATTGAGAGAACCTCACAGTCAAGGAGACTATAGCTCTTAGAGTATATTTTGGGGGTGGATGATCTGGTATATCTGTACACAATCTGTGTGAAATGTGTCTTACAATGTGGATGACTGACTAAGGAACAATTTACGCTGCAGCTATCCATTTTGGAAGCACACTTGATCACTTGATCAAGACCAAGAAAAGCAAATTGGCTCACAAACAGATCATTACCAGCTTGTACAGCATTGGCATCTCCAGTGAACAACACAATCTCACTGAACCATCATTGTGAAGACAAGGAGGCACACTTCTGTCACAGCAGGTCAGTCCCCAAAACAGCCAAACTCCAAATAAAGTGTTCTACCACCACCATCAATCAGTTTGTTCAATTCAGACAAAGAAATTCTGATTCAAACTTACCAAAGAATCGATGAAACTGGTGAAATCCATCAGAATTTGCCCCAATTCGACTTATTCGGAATTTCTATTCTTTGTGTAGATAGGTTCAAATCAAGAAGTACCACCACTACCCGCAATACCCCCAAAAACTACGCCCATGGTGATACCTTTGATCTTCACCTTTCCACCCTTCTTTATAAGTACCTATTATCAAATGGATGAAAATAGATCCAAATCTGTTACAGAGAGTTGCGAAGAGGCGTACAAATGTCGCAGACTGGACGAGTGCTTCCTATAAACGACACTACGGGTATGAGGACGCTAGCAGCGCGCTACCAAATCCTGAACCTTGTACCCGAGCTCACTGAGTCTTTCACCCAAGAAGAACAACAATTATGTAAGTACATGTCTGGTAGGGTCTAACTCTAGGTCCTATTCTAGGGCTGATCATCCAAATTTGATGTTTGCCAAACATCAATACCAAGCCTCATTGTTAAGTGTCTGTGCCATTGATGCCTTGATGTTCAATGTTTTTCCACTTATGATGGTTGGAGGCAATGTTGGCATTGATGTTGTACACCTACTTCAGTTAATTGAGGTGGTTTTCTGTTAACAAACTGGAATATGATGATCATCTTATCTCTCCCTGGTCAATTTATACTATAATTTTGGATAGCCACCCATCAAATGACAGTACCCAATCGTATCAAGTCAATACTGCAAATATTCATCATGACCATCTAAAAATGTTGGCTAAGCTGCAATCATCCTAGCAATGTTTTTGTCTTGATTGAATGATAAGAAGCCAAAGTACCTGACATGGCTTCTGAGTTTATTGAACCTGAGTGCAACTGATCAGCACTGATGTATGGAGTTCAATGGTTCACTGACTTTGCCAAACTAGGTCTCACAGAACTATGAAAAAGTCTTCTCAGACTGGAGTTCTGTCCATGTTCAGGACCATAATATGGTATGGTCAAGCTCTCAAGATGTTATAGATGTTGTGGGATTGGCCATATAAGACACCATTGTAAACAAAAGCCATGCTGTGGAACGTGTGCACAGTCACATGAAAGAATGATTGTGGTGACAAATAGGGAACTAAGAGCCCAAATGGCCAACCCAAAAAAAGACAGCCTTGTTTAGCACTATATGGAGTCCCCTCAGATATGGATGAGGATCTGCTCAAGAGAAGCCTCATCAAGTTGAACGACCAAGATGAAACAGAAATTAAGGAGCAGCTGCATGTGGCATTTAAAATTTGGAGGAAGGACCGACTTACATGCAACACGTGGAAGCCATACCAGAACTTCAAAGAAATCTTCTCAGGCTGGAGTTCTGTCCATGTTCAGAACCATCTCAGGCTCTCAATGTAAGCCTCCAACCGCATTGGCTGCAAGGCTGGCACGAATGTCCAGGATGAGCCATCTATAAGCCCAGAGGAAAGGATTTCTGATTTTCAGCCTCCAAAGAGTTGGAAGAGGACTTGCGCTGGGAAGTCCCCAGTGACTAACAGGGAACTAACAGCCCAACCTGTGCGAATTGCTGAGGTCTCATCAAAATACAGCCCCAAAGTCCTCAATAACTTCATGTCCTGTTTCCCTTACACATTAATCTTTTTGCTCAGAAAATCCCAACCAATTAAGGGTAACCAAGAGTAAAACAGATGCATGTTTGCTGTAGTATCACCAGTGATTGAGGCAATTTGACTCCCACTGCTGTCAACAGTAATCATGAGACACATTGATTCAGACATTTTATTTAAGAAGAGGTAACTAAAAGTCAAAATTAGTCACAAAAACATGTAAGGGTAACGACTGTGACAACTTGACTCACTATGTTTTGATGACTCACAGATGGCTGTCCACAATAGGATTTTGGATGTGACTGGAGGGGTGGGGAGGGAGAGGGGGTTTAGACAAGGAGTGGGGGGAGGGTTAGTCGCCACCCCAAGAGCAAGGGGCACATCCAAACTCAAAATATGAGTCAAAATGACTCAGGTTACCATTCCCGGGTTAAAAAAGAAGGATAAACCTGATTATCCAAATGAGGGGAATTATTTATTTCAGGGATATATTGTTGATGACCATTGATGTGTTAAAATTGAAATCAATGAAAGAATGACGGAGGGAGGGGGAGGGGGGTTAGTCGCCACCCCAAGAGCAAGGGGCACATCCAAACTCAAAATATGAGTCAAAATGACTCAAGTTACCATTCCCGGGTTAAAAAAAGGATGATAAACCTGATTATCCAAATAAGAGGGGAACAATTTATTTCAGAATATATTGTTGATGACCATTGATGTGTTAAAATTGGTATCAATAATAGAATAGTGTGCTTCAGACTCCCAAACTTGAAGGATATCGCCACAATATTGAATTAATTTTTATTTTCATTTTTTCAATTTGGCTTGTTTTTCAGTACCTCGCTCAGGTATTCAAGTTTCCAACAACTGGAAACAAGTTGGTGACATAATGGGATGCTGCGACGTTCGATTAGAGCGCATCATTTGGCCAGGGGGATCCATAGGTGAGTCTTATATTATTATTATTATTATCATTAAAATGAAATAACATATTTTCACATTGATTAATGTTTATTTACACGACACCTTCGATTTTTCTGGGAGATATGATTCAGTGAATGTTTTCATCGTTTTATTGAACCAACACAATTTCGATTAATCGAATTGAACGCAGTCGATATTGACCTCACCAAAATTGCTTGCGCAGCAAAATTGAAAGTAAATACGGGAGTATAGGAAATACGGAATATCGCGTTGATTTTTCTCCACGCCCAATGGCCATTGAATTTGTTGAACTATCGTGTTACGGTCGGCATTTGCTGAAAAACAAATTTGGAGTGTAAGGGGAAGAGAGGTTAGGGGTCAAAATGTCGAAAAATAGATTTTGACGGTTTAGGCGTGTTGGGTATCATTTTCGACTAAATTTTGGACGCTGAATCCAATGAGACGGGTCCCGGGACGATTGGTGCCCATCGGAAGAGGTTATGGGTCAAAATGGGTACCTATCTACCTATTTCAAGGGTGTTTTTCGAGATGTCTGGTACCTAGGCATGTGGGGTATCATTTTCCACTAAATATTGGACGCTGAATCCAATGAGACGGGTCCCGGGACGATTGGTGCCCATCGGAAGAGGTTATGGGTCAAAATGGGTACCTATCTACCTATTTCAAGGGTGTTTTCGAGATTTCTGGTACCAGGTAGGCATGTGGGGTATCATTTGCCACTGAATTTTGGACGCTAAACCGATTGGAATGCGTCTCCATGCTCCTGGTCTGAGGAATAACCCTGTGAATGTAGCATTTTCATCAGAAATCATCTTAAGAGGTTTATGTGTGCCAAGGGAACCAATTCAGCGTCTTCATTTACTCGTATATGAACATTACAACAACGCCTAGGTGCCTTAAACTTACCCAAATCTCCTTTCAAATAACCTTCTTTATCTACCGTGGCGATATCGATGAAAATGTAGGCTCAAGACCGTAGAAGAAATAATAAAAAAAGTTGGTAAGTTAAAATTATCATAGTTAAGGTAAAATTATGGACCATTTCAATTTCAATAAATTCTCATTCATCTTGAATAACCAACGGTGAACGAACATTAGGATTATAATCTACACGCTTTGAAATGTGAAGAAAGACAGTAGGTAGAGAGGCAATTTCACAACGATACTAATAATTCATTTCTCGGTTATTCTAATGGAAATAATGAATGAAAAATGAAGAAAAATACATAAATTAATTAAGGGTGCAGTTCTAAAACGCTGTAAATTCATTGTTTATTATTCCTTAAAGCAATAGTATGGGGAAAACAGTGATTGTGGAATTTTTAGGTCTCATTCCAATCATTTCAGCGTCCAAAAGTTAGTAGAAATAAATAACTTATACGCCTAGATTTTCAAAAATTTAGAAAATACTTTTTTCAAAATCACAGCGGTTGGTTATTCTTTGGATCAGGCGCGTGGAGACTCATTTAAATTGATTTAGCGTTCAAAATTTAGTGGAAAATGATACCCCCACACGCCTAGGTAACAGAAATCTCGGAAACACATTTGTAATAGGTAGATAGGTACCCATTTTGACACATAACCTCTTCCTGTGGGCGCCAATCGTCCTGGGACCCATTTCATTGGATTCAGCGTCCAAAATTTAGTCGGTAATGATACCCCACAAGCCTTGAGCGCCGAAAATCTCAAAAATCCATTTTTCGAAAAACACATTTTGACCCCTATTCCCCAAAATTTGGTCCGATCGGGCCGTAAAGTTTCGAGGACCAACTAAAGCCAAAAACGGGTCGACCAAAATTTCAGATTTTTTAGAAAAATTCAATTCAGGTGTCCGCAGGCTGCCTTCTTTAAAATTGTCTATAAATCTGTAATTTTTTTGAGTGACTTCTTTTCCGGATCCAATTGGGCCTTGAACCCAATCTGACCGAATTGTGGGAGGTTATGTGTAAGAAAATGTTTTTGTCAAGGACGATTTTTGGGATTTTCTACCAACTAGGCGTGTGGGGTATCATTTACCACTGAATTTTGGACGCTGAATGATGACTTCTCTCCCTTAACTATTGCTTGGATTTGTAGTGGTTTGTAATTGTGTTTCTGATCGTTCTCAAAATCGGAGTAACATGAAATAATATTGACAGAACAGCAAATATGGAGGAGATACTTACGGTTCGATATTCTGGTTCAATCGATATCTTCTTATCGAAGGGAGACACTTTTTTTATTTTGAACAGAGAAAGAAACGTATCAATTCGACAGCCCTTCTATTTCGTTCTATTTCTCCCACCTTCCAGGCGGCCCCTGCGTCGGTCCCAGAGGTAAAGTCAAAGTGGTGACGGCTGTCGCTGCGCCCTTCGTGATGACGTCAGACGTTGCCCGTGAAGCGGGAAAAGACAGCTGTCTCCGAGGCATACCCTGTCACATGGTATCAGACTACAACGGCACGAGGTGAATACATTGATTTTTTTCCCTGTAGTAGTACCCTGTTTAACCAACGTCTCTTATTCAATTTCCACATCGACCCTCCAGTTTCATGGAGGATCACAATGAACACTTTTTTTCCCCTCAACGTTGTTATGATGCTGTACACAGGTTCATGCTGCGCTAGTGGTAAGTTGGGGTAGAGGAATATAAGATTCTAACAAAGGTTATGGGCCCAGTCTGAAGAAAAACTATGGTATCAAGGAAGAGAAGAGCAGAGCAGCATTGAGAAAAAGGGAAATCTGCTCTGGTTGTACAATCTGCAAAAGCATTGAGATGCATAATGACTTAGGTAAACCAAAAGAAGAAGGAATTGAAACTGAATGAGGAACAGCAGAAATTGGATCATAACCAAACAAGAGAAAGAGAAGCAAGAAATTGAAGCAAAACAGGAATTACAAGAGAAAGAAAAGAAGAAGAAAGTAAACATGCAAAGGAAGAAAAAGAAAAGCAAGAGGAGTTAAAGAGGAAAGAACTTGGAAAGTAAAGGAATAAAGAGGAAGAAGAGGCTCTGAAGAACAGTGAGCAAGGCAAACCGGTAAAGAAAGGGAAGAGAATGAAAAGCAAGAAAATGCAAAATTGAAAGCAAAGTCTGATAAACTTGCAAAAGAAGAAGAAACGCAAGAAGAAACATTGAAGGATAAAGCACAAGATGAGCTTGCAGTTGAGCAGGAAGAAAAGGAACCAAAAGAAAAGCTATAAAGGGAATTCAAGAAGCAACAACTCCATAAACCTGCAGAAGAAAATAATGTAATGATTCATGTTCTTTGTAAATAATTTATTACAATTGTTCACTCAAATACACTGTCCTCATTCACACACTTACACAATCACAAGGCACAATACAGGGTTGTAATGCAGTTGTTGCACTGAACTGAACTGCACTCTGCTGCATTCCTTGGTCCCTTTTTATACTGGCTCCCTTGGCCAAGAACCTTCTCGAGTCTTCCCTGGTTCGGAAAGGTTCCAGCCAATTCAATAGGAAGAGGAATGTTCAAGAAAGACCCTTAGCCCTCCACACACATGTCATTGACGTTGTAATGCTGGTTGCCCAGGAGACTGGTGCAGGTGTAATCTCGCAATGATAACAAAAAAGAAAAACAGATAGAAGAGTTGCAGAAGCAGGACCGAGATGAGCTACAAAAAGGATCAAAGGAGCAAGAGAGAAAAAACATGCGAAGGAAAGAGGGTTAACTTAAGGAATGGAACAAAAGGAACCGAAAGAATTGGAGCTAACAGAAGGAAAGCAACTAAGGAAACAGAAAGAAGAACAAGAAGAAGTGCAGGCGAAATTTGAGAACGAGAAGAAGAATCTGCCAGAATCTAAAAGATCACAATTAAAACAAGTAAAGGAAGGAAATGAAAAAGTATTCTCGAGCAGAAAAGGTTGGAAGCAGAAAAACCAAAGGAAGTGCAGAAGGCTTAACAAGAGTTGGAGAAAGAAGATTGGTAGAAGAAGGAAGAATTTGATCTGCTTGGAAAAAGACAAAATGGAAGAACTTGAATCAAAAAGTGATGAAGATGAAGTACAAAAGAAGAAGAAGGTAGATGATGGTGATAAACCAAACAAGGAAGAATAAAGATTGACAGAAGAGCATGAAGAGCAGAGGATAGATGCCAAAGATGATAGCTGAGAAGGAATGAGTTGAAGATGAAGTCAAAACAAAACAAATGAAACAGAAGGTGCAAGCTGTGTAGTTGAATATAGAGAAAAGGAACAAACAGAAAAGCTAGAAGAAGAGTCTAAGAAGCAATAAATCAAAGCAAAACAGGAATTAAAAGAAAGAATTAAAGCTAATGGAGGATGTAGATGAAGGAAAGCAACTGAGGAAACAGAAAGAAGAACAAGAAGAAGTGAAGGCAAAACTGGAGAATGAGAAGAAGAATCTGCCAGAATCTAAAAGAACAGAATTGAAACAAGAGAAAGAAGGAGATGAAAAAGTATTCCTGAGCAGAAAAGGTTGGAAGCAGAAAAACGAAAGGAAGTGCAGAAGGCTTAACAAGAGAAAGATGATTGGCAGAAGAAGGAAGAACATGAACAGCTTGGCAAAGGAAGAATGAAGAACTTGAATCAAAATGTGACTAAGATAAAGTACATGAGAGGAAGATGCTACATGCTGGTGATAAACCAATCGAGGATGAATATAGATTGACAGAATAGCTGGAAAGGGATGATTGATGCCAAAGATGCTAGCTGAGAAGGAAAGAGTTGAAGAAGAAGCCAAATTGGAACAAGTGAAGAGGGAGAAAGGAGAGCTGGAAATGGAGGGGAATAGGATGTTGCAAGCTGGAAAGGTGGAAAAGGAATGCAGGAGGATGAAGAGATGGCAAAGGCAAAACAACAGCAGGAGAGGGAGGTTGAAATGAAGAAGCAGCGGCTCAAGAAAGTAGAAAGAATGGAAGATGAAAGAAATATGGTGAATCTGTTGACACAGTCACCTGTGCATAGCATCTTGTCATTTAAGAAAACTTACACATTCTATGGTTTTGTGCTGCGCTAGTGAAACTTGTAGTAGAGAAATAAAATTATCTAACACAAATGCAATTATTGTTGTTTGAACTATTGCAGATACACATACAAAGTTTCGTGTTGCTATGGTTTGGCGATGGATCTTCTCGAAGCTGTCGCTCAAGAACTGGACTTTGACTTCACGCTTTACATGGTCCCTGACACCATGTTTGGTTCTAGAGTTACCAACGCAGACACGGGTATTGTCAGGTGAGTTTGAAACCTTTGATCAATTCATCTTTCAACAACTTCAACACACAAAATTGCTGTTGGTGGATTTCCAAAGTGCAAGTCAGTTGGCAGATTTAGAAGGGATAGAACAATTTGACTATTTGAGTGTGCTTTAGAGATAAAAGGATAGGTTATGGGTACAAAACGCTGCTCTGCCTTACCTAGGCACATCATTCTTCTTCTTATTCTTTTTTTCTTTTGTGGCGCTACAGGATCAGGGCTTCCTGGAGTGATGTCCGCCAGTCATTTGATTCTTGCTGCTGCTTTCCAGTTCCAAATTTCCAGAATGGCACTGTGTCTCCTGCCACATTGTCCAACCACCCCAGTTTTGGTCGACCCAAAAGACGACAGAATTATCCAAGGAAGAAGAAGATTGAATCAACCAAAACAAGGGGTGGCTGGACAATGTGGCAGGGGACACATTCCTTTCGGGGAATTCGGAAGTGGAAAGCAGCAGCAAGAAACAGATGACTGGCGGACATCACTCCAGGAGGCCCAACCACCCCAGTTTTGGTTGACCCAATCTTCTTCTTTGGTGGGTAATTTCGTCGTCTTTCGGGTCGATCAAAACTGGGGTGGTTGGACAGTGTGGCAGGAGACACAGGTTCCATTCTGGGAATTTGGAACTGGAAAGCGGCAGCAAGAAACAGAGATGACTGGCGAGCATCACTCCAGGTGGCCCTGATCCTGTAGCGCCACAAAATAAAAGAGAAGACGAATGATATGCCTAGGTATTGCAGAGCAGGGTATTCTATCCAAACCCTATATTTTTATGCTGAACTATGGTCGAACAGTTCTCTCCCCTCTAAATCTATCTAAGAGCTCATTGTGGCTACGTGCCTGGCCCAACAGAGTCTTCCAAACTTCATGATTCTGGCTTCATCACAAGAACGGTAGAGACTCATGACTTCAGCATTTGTTCATCATCTCCAGCCAAGCTGCTCTGGGTCAAACACGAACCCCAGAATCCTACCCAGAACCTTCCAGCGTTAGCGTCCAGGTTTCAGATAATGATAGGCACATCTTTGCAGTGGCAAGACTTTGCTCATCCAGGCTCAACCTCACATCTGATAGAGAGGTTAGTTTGCAGTTATGTGGTCTTGTCCATCAGGCATTAAGGGAGAGTGTTAGAAGACTGTTGAATATGAGTTGAAATTCACAACTGTGATTAGTGATGGATGGAGTGAGTCTTATTACGTTTAATATATGATGAAGAATCTCTTTGAGTGGTTTAGTATGCCTGCAGCTGTGTGGTTGCAATTGGAGTGGGCATCACCATGGAATTAAAACCTGTGCGAACAATATGCATAGCAAGGGCTTGAAGGATGGACAAATTTGCCAACTTTCCATTGGATTCCAACCACGGAATATAGCTGAGGGAGGATGGTTTGGACGCAAAATGGGGATGTTGTCTGTCCCTTTTGCTCATTGGAACAAAACTGCTGGTCATCATTGGACGAAGATATTTCAGATCATGAAAGATGGCGTCCAGACTGTATATATGTAAGGATTATTTTGAATACAAATTTTACTCCAAGATTCTGCTGCAAGCTTCTTTTGGTAGGGCATTTATCCAACATCTTACACTCAAAATATGTATTACGAAAAATGGATTTTTAAGATTTTTGGCGATCTAGGCGTGTGGGGTATCATTTTCGACTAAATCTTGGACGCTGAATCCAATGAAATGGGTCCCGGAACGATTGGCATCAACCGGAAGAAGTTATGGGTCAAAATGGGTATCTATCTGCCCATTTTGAATATGTGTTTTCGAGATTTATGGTACCTATCCGTGTGGGGTATCATTTTCGACTAAATCTTGGACGCTGAATCCAATGATACAGGTCCTGAAACAATTGGTGCCCACCGGTAGAGGTTATGATCACTGAATCGATTGGAATGAGTCTTCACGCTGTGAATGAAATTGCGTTTATTGCTTGGAATCAATTTACCCATTTTGAATATGTGTTTTCGAGATTTATGGTACCTATGCGTGTGGGGTATCATTTTCGACTAAATTTTGGACGCTGAATCCAATGATACAGGTCCTGAAACGATTGGTGCCCACCAGTAGAGGTTATGATCACTGAATCGATTGGAATGAGTCTTCACGCTGTGAATGAAATTGCGTTTATTGCTTGGAATCAATTTACCACGTGCAAAACACCAATCTAATTGGCACTTTTTGTTCAAAATGAGCTGTAGAATCGACCCCTTGAGTTTGTCCTAGTTTTGTGTATAAATACAGGGTATTTTGAGGACATTGTTGTGGGGTTGAAAATCAAATCTACTATAACATGCAGGAATCTCCTCAGGCTTCCCTGTACGTTCTTGGTACACTAACGACATTCTGAAGGATGGGAAGCTAACGTGGTTAATGTTTGAATAAGTCATTTGAATTCCGCACGTTCCTGAAACAATAATGCGCTCCAATGTGTGAAACCATCCATGTTCTCGTTGTATTTCCGATTGGCGACACGAGTTTGTGTCGTTTTCCACTGAATATTTTAAAATGTTGAATGTTTTCTGGAGCGAAGGACCCGTTTAACCGAGAATGAAATTCCGTAGTTTATCTACAAGCAAACGTGAAAAGACCTCTGACGTCACTTGGCCCTCTGTCAACATGCGGAGTGGTTTAAATGGGAAATGAATCGAGTTTGAAAGTGGTTTTGTTCCTACGAAGCCTCCAGTGTTTGTCTCCTTGTAATGAACAGTGCTCATTTCTGTGTTTAATTTGCCGTCCTCATTTTCAACCTTTGTCGTTTTCACACATCAGAGCCAAAAAGGGTTTGGAGGTCCGAGAATGGGAATGTTGAAAATCCCTACCCGCATGGGAATGAGCGTTCTTTTCAAAGGAACGGCGGGAATATAATGCTTATTTTTAGGGTTAGTGAAATCAACCTAAATAGAACCGTTCAACAAAATATCTTTCCCCCTACGCGGCCTGGTACTCCAAAATATTTTAATTGAATTTTACCAAACCCTGTTTCGAATTTGAAATGAAATTTTGGTCAGGGACTCACTGGTCCTCAAAACTTTTCAGCCCAATCGGAGCAAATTTGGGCGGGGTAGGGGTCAAAATGTGTATCTACCTACCCATTTTGAATGTGTGTTTTTGAGATTTCTCATACCTAGTCGTGTGGGGTATCATTTTTCACTAAATTTTAGACCCTGAATCGATTGGAATGGGTCCGAGACCCGCCACACCCACGGTTTCCCCCATTTCCCCCATGATGAAGAAATGAGTCTCCATGCGCCTGGTCTGAGGAATAACCAACCCGTGTGTAAATTTGGCGGGGTAATTTTCACCCTGTTCTCCACAGGTCGGCGCCGGTTAGGACCCGTTAGTGCTCTTCTCAGAAGAGTATTTACCTAATATGCGACAGTGCGACGCCGAATTCGGTAAATGATGACGCTTAATGATCAGTAATAAGCCTCTCAAGGGTATTTTCACCCTGTTCCCCACTGGTCGGCGCCGGCAAGCATAACCCGTGGAGTGAGCTCTCCTTATAATTGTGGCTCATTTCCTTGCATTGGGGTAAGAAACACATTGGCCGGCGCCGGCAGGAACCTCCTCATTGCGTTATAAGAGTAATTACCGTATTTGCGACGGTGCGTCGGCAAATTTATTGCTTGATGACGCCCTCAAGATCACTTAATGATTACTAATTAGCCTCCGCAGGGTTATTTTTACCCTGTTGGCCACAGGTCGGCGCCGGCATAGACCCGTCAATTATATTCCGAGAAGAGCATTCTTACCGTATTAGCAACGGTGCGGCGGCAAATTTATTGCTTGATGACACCCTCAAGATTGCTTAATGATTACTAATGAGCCTCCGCAGGGTTATTTTTACCCTGTTGCTCACAGGTCGGCGCCGGCATAGACCCGTCAATTATATTCCGAAAAGAGCATTATTACCGTATTAGCAACGGTGCGGCGGCAAATTTATTGTTTGATGACACCCTCAAGATCGCTTAATGATAACTAATGAGCCTCCGCAGGGTAATTATTACCCTGTTGCTCACAGGTCGGCGCCGGCATAGACCCGTCAATTATATTCCAAGAAGAGCATTTTTACCGTATTAGCAACGGTGCGGCGGCAAATTTATTGCTTGATGACACCCTCAAGATCGCTTAATGATTACTAATGAGCCTCCGAAGGGTTATTTTTACCCTGTTGCCCACAGGTCGGCGCCGGCATTGACCCGTCAATTCTCTTCCGAGAAGAGCATTCTTAAGGTGGCCATTCACGATCGCTCCAATCGTCCATTTGGCGTGGAGCGATGCGAAAATCGCCTCGTGAATGGAGAAATCTAACCAGATATTTTTGGCGCGGTCGGAGTGTCTGGATATCCAACTCGACGAAAATCCACAGCGCCGCGCCAAAGCTCCATCACTCCACCTTTCCGTGAATGGGGAAACCCGACGGGCCGTGGCGCCACTGTACCAGCTGGCGCGCCCATGAATGTCCACACCAGGGCGCCGAATGGCTCAGTCTGTCTTCAACTCCAGAGTACGCTGCTGTAGCTTCATCATCCCTGCTGTGCGACGAGAAAATCGTCTACAGTTGGCTATATTGCTATTGTATTTCAACAAATTGTCCCCACATTTCCTCTTCAGGCTCAAGAAATTTTCATTTTGGTTGGTTATTCCTTGAATAGTCAACCTATGTTTTCATGCAAAAAGTCACTCTCTCCTTTTTCTGGGCATTTCAAGGTTTCCAGATCAAAATTAGCAAATGTCCGTCTGCCGTCCACGTCGTTTTGGTAGTGGACAATTTTCTCAAAATCTTAAATTTTGGTCAGGGATCCGTTCCCGGCTCTACTTGGTCCTCAAAACTTTTCAGCCCGATCGGATCAAATTTGGGGGTGGAGGTAGGGTCAAAATCTGTATTTTGAAAAATGGATTTTGAAATTTTCTTGACATTTTCGGTGATCTAGGCGTGTTAGGTATCATTTTCCACTAAATTTTGGAGGCTCAATCCAATAATACGGGTCCCGGAACGATTGGAGCCCACCGGAAGACGTTATGGGTCAAAAAGGTGTATCTCCCTACCTATTTTGATTGTGGGTTTTTGGTATTTCTGGTACCTAGGCGTGTGGGGTATCAATTTCCACTGAACTGTGGACTTTGAATCAACTGGCATGAGTCTCCTGTCTCATGTTGGTATCTTTCTTACGAATCATCGGTGCCACCAGTTCAAGTAGATCGTAATAAGTTGTTTCGTTCATCCGCAAATAATTTTTCCAATCACAGGGTTCTAACCGCAAATCTTTCATTAAATTTATGTGAGTGTGTTTATGACGGTTCAATAACCAACTTTTACACCACTTTTTCTTGGGTTTCTTCTTCTTCACGTACAAACAAACGGCTGTCGCCAGCAAGAAGAACTCATCATCCATTGTACTAATTACCCAAGTTTAAATGTAGTAACAAGATCACAGAAATACCACAAAATTAAAAAGACCTCTTCCTCAAAAGTTCCTGCGATACTGGCGTGGAGCAATGGCGTGCTCATGAATGTCCCCCCTAAAAATTTCCAAGTCCAAAAGGAGCGACTCCGTTCGGCGCCGCTCCATTCGGAGCCCTCGTGAATGGCCACCTTTACCGTATTAGCAACGGTGCGGCGGCAAATTTTGTACGTGATGGCGCCATTACATGGAAATTTTTACCGTTCCCCGCAGGTTGGCGCCGGCTAGGACCCGCATTAGTGATTACTGATTAATGTTTATCTCCACAAAAGCATTTTCACCCTGCTCCCCGGAGTTCAGCGCCGGCTAGGACCCTCTAATTTTGTTCTCAGAATAGTACGGTAATCAATCTTCTAATTAACATATATGCGACGGAGCGGCGGTAAATTTGGTGAATGGTGACGCCATCAAGATCATTTAATTATCACTGGTGAGCCTCCACATGGGGATATTCAGCCTAGTAGTAAGAGTTATTACCGTATTTGCGACGGTGCGGCGGCAAATTTATTGCTTGATGACACCCTCAAGATCGCTTAATGATTACTAATGAGCCTCCGCAGGGTTATTTCTACCCTGTTGGCCATAGGTCGGCACCGTCATAGACCCGTCAATTATATTCCGAGAAGAGCATTTTTATTGTATTAGCAACGGTGCGGCGGCAAATTTTGTACATGATGGCGCCATTACATCCGGCTAGGACCCGCATTAGTGATTACTGATTAATGATTACCTCCACAAAAGCATTTTCACCCTGCTCCCCGGTGGTCGGCGCCGGGTAGGACCCTCTAATTTTGTTCTCAGAATAGTACGGTAATCAATCCCCTAATTACCGTATATGCGGCGGTGCGGCGGTAGATTTGGTACATGGTGACGTCGTCAAGATTACAGAATGATTTCTGGTGAGCCTCTGCTTAGGGATATTCACCTTGTTCGGCGCCGCGGTGTTGCGACAGCAAATTCGGTGAATGGTGACGCCATCAAGATCATTTAATGATCACCGGTGAGCCTCCACATGGGGATATTCAGCCTTGTAGTGAGAGTAATTACTGTATTTAGCGGCGGAGCGGCGGGAAATTTATTACGTGTTGACGTCGACATCGCTTAATGATTATTACTAAGCCTCCACATGGGGATATGAGTTATACTGTTCGGCGCCGGCAACGACCTATTAATTGCCTCATTAGAAGAGCAAATTCCCATTTTTGCGCCGATGCGGCGGCAAATTAATGAATGATTTATTGAATGAACGCCGTCAAGATCGCTTAGTGATCACTGAAGTGCCTCCGCATTGGGATTTTCACCATGTTTCCCACCAGTCGGCACCGGGGCCCGCAAATTCTCTTCTGTTGAGAGGTTATGGGTCAAAATGGGTATGTACCTACACATTTCGAAAGTGGGTTTTTGAGATTTCTGGTACCTAGGCATGTGGGGTATCATTTTCCACTAAATTTTGGATGCTGAAACCAATGAGACGGGTCCCGAATCGATTGGTGCCCATTGGAAGGATTATGGGTCAAAATGGGTATCTTATCTACCCATTTTGAATGTGTTTTCTGGTACCTAGGCGTGTGGGGTATCATTTTCCACTAAACTTTGGACCCTGAATCGATTAGAATGGGTCCAAGACCCACCAACACCTGTGAAAGAATTTGCAGCGTTCTTATTTTCACTCTTCTGTTGCAGATGGACAGGCGTTGTCGGCGATTTGATCGCGGGTCACGCCGACATGGCGTTTACAGCTTTGAGTGTTTCACGACCAAGGTGAGTTTTCTCTTCTTACAAGTTGTTTTTTTGCTCTTTTTTTCGATTTGTTCATGACGATTGTGAATTCGTTGAATTTTTCTGATCTGTTTCACCTATTTTCAGAGCTCGTTCACTATATCATACCACCCTCTTTTATTGCTGGATAGTGATTTTTACCCTAAATTACCACCGCGAGGTCGTAATTTTTATTATATGTGGCCTCATTGTACCCCTCATCGTCCAATCATTGAACATTGGTGTTCAATAATTCAGTATAAAGATGGGAAATTAAGAAGAACGTGAAATAATGTCAACTTTTAGCCTGGTAATGAAGAAATTATTCAAAATATTCTGACAAATGGGAGCAGGATGAATAGGTTAGGCGCTACTACTTCTTTCGATGTTTGTTAGTAAAGAAATGCTGCTCAACATTCATTCTCACCCTCGAAGAAGGAAATTCTAAAAATATATATCGTTCTTATAAGAGGACAATTTTTGTGGAATTTTTTATTTTGGGAACACCGTTGATTTTATAAACACAGAGACGACTCTACGGAACAATATCTTCGAAATTCCTTTTGCAGTTCGACAAGGACTGGTAAATATTTGATTCGTCGTTGGCCAAACCGAGGAACCTTCAATATGTAACGAGAGGCGAGCCGAGGCCGTCCTGACCCGGATAGTTTCCCTCGGGTAATAAATTCTAACGAGGATAGACGTCTCGAAAGGGGTTTTCCGAGTTGATTAATCGGCCACAGTCGAGGGAGAGATCTTGAAGGAACGTTTGCGGAAAACAAGATGGATTCGTCGTTGGGCCGCGTCGTTTCGATTTATGTTTGTCAGAGACGTGATTAGTATCGAGCGAGTGATGCGGAGGTGAAAATGGGCTCTGCTTTTCAAATTCATGAGTGTTGATTTGTTGTTATGCTATGCTATCTATGCTTATCTATCTGCAAAAACGTTGTGATGCATATTGACTCAGGTAAACCAGAAGAAAAGGAATTGAAACTGAAAGAGGAACAGCAGAAATTGGATCATGAAACACAAGAGAAAGAGAAGCAAGCAATTGAAGCAAAACAAGAATTACAAGGGAAAGACATAAAGAAGAAGAAGCAGAAAAAACAAGGTAAACTTGCAAAAGAAGAGAAAGAGAAGGAAGAAAAAGAAAAGCAAGAGGAGTTGAAGAGGAAATAACTTAGAAAACAAGAGAATAAAGATGAAGAGGAGGCTCCAAAGAAGATGAGCAAGACAAACCTGCAAAGAAAAAGGAAGAAAAAGAGAAACATAAAGGAAAGTTGAAGATGCAGAAACAGGAAAAGCTAGAAAAAGAATCAACGGAACAAGACAAAAAAGAAACAAAGGAATGAAGGTTAACTTCAGAAGTGGAACGAGAGGAACCGAAAGAATTGAAGCTAACAGAAGGAAAGCAACAAAGGAATTAGAGAAAATAACAAGAAGAAAAGCTGGCAAAACTTGAGAACGAGAAGAAGAATCCGCCAGAATCTAAAAGAACAGAATTCAAACAAGAGAAGGAAGGAAATAAAAAAGTATTCCTGGGCAGAAAAGGTTGGAAGCAGGAAAACCAAAGGAAGTGCAGAAGGCTCAACAAGAGTTGGAGAGGGATGATTGGCAGAAGAAGGAAGAACTTGAACAGCATGTCAAACGAAAAATGAAGAACTTGAATCAAAAAGTGATAAACATGAAGTAAAAATGAGAAAGAAGCTTGAAGATGGGGATAAACCAATCAAGGATGAATATAGATTGGCAGAAGAGCTGGAAAAGGAGAGAATGGATGCCAAAACGCGAGAAAAAAGGAAAGAGTTGTAGAAGAAGCTGAGACAAAACAAATGAAACAGAAGGTGCAAGCTGAATAACACTCAGCAGAAGAGGAGACGAGGAAGAAAAGGAATTAGCCGGCATGGAAAAAGAGAATCACTGAGGAAGATGTTAGGAGAAACTGGAGAAAAACAGTGCGAGTACCCAGAAAGAGGTGGTTTTATAAGACCAGAAGATGGACCACCAGGAGGAATTAGGGGGACTGGAAGATGAGAATTCAGTGATGAAAGAACTGCTACAATGTCATGCTCCAACAGCCGGTTTGAGAGACGAGACACAGGCTTTGGATAGAGAGGGAAAGGGGTCTACAATAGTGGAAGAGAAGAGAATTAGGGCTCAAAAAGCTGTCGATGAAGTAGGCAGGAAAGATGCTGAGCTGAAAGTTGTCTGAGAAAATGGAAGCAAATCTCGAGAAGAAAGGCTAATGTGCCTGCAGCAGGAATGAGATAAAGAGGATGAAGAAGCTTTCATAAGAAAAGAGGAAGAGCGGGTAGAAACAGAACGCAAGGCCTTGGAAGAAAGAAGAATGCTGGAAATGGAGAAAGAAGAAGTTGATCAGCGAGAGAAGAACATCTAAGCCAAATTGGATGAAGTGAAGAGGGGGAAAGGAGAGCTGAAAATGGAGAGGCAGAATAGGATGTTGCAAGCTTGAAAGGTGGAAAAGGAACGCAGGAGAAAGAAGAGATGGCAAAGGCAAATCAACAGTGGTAGAGGGAGCTGGAAATGAAGAAGCAGCTGCTCCAAGAGCGAGAACCTTGACTGAAAGAGAGGGAAGAAAAAGAACAGCAAGAGGAATTGAAGAGGAAAAAAGATGAAAAGGAAAAGAATAAAGATGAAGATGATGCTCTGAAGAAGAATGAGCTAGACAAACCTGTAAGAGAAAAACACTTGGAAGAGTTGAAGAAGCAGAAACAAGATAAGCTAGAAGAAGAATCCAAGGAGCATGACAAAAAACGCTGCAAATTCATTCACAGGGGTTGGTTATTCATCGAATCAAGGCCGTGAAGACTCATTCTAGTCAATTCAGCATCCAAAATTTAGCTGAAAATGATACCCCACACGCCTAGATTGTGTAAAATCTTATAATAAGTACTACCTATATAATTATATTTGTATAAGTTAACCTAAACTGTTGTTGATTTTACGCGATGTAGGCGTGTGGGGTATCATTTTCCACTAAATTTTGGACACTGAATCCAACGAGACGGGTCCCGGGACGACTGGCACCCACCGGAAGAGGTTATGGTACCTATCTACCTATTTCAAATGGAGGGTTTCGATATTATTGGTAATCAAGGGGTGTGAGGTATCATTTTCCACTAAATTTTGGACACTGAATCCAACGAGACGGGTCCCGGGACGACTGGCACCCACCGGAAGAGGTTATGGTACCTATCTACCTATTTCAAATGGGGGGTTTCGATATTATTGGCAATCAAGGGGTGTGGGGTATCATTTTCCACTAAATTTTGGACACTGAATCCAACGAGACGGGTCCCAGGACGACTGGCACCCACCGGAAGAGGTTATGGTACCTATCTACCTATTTCAAATGGGGGGTTTCGATATTATTGGCAATCAAGGGGTGTGGGGTATCATTTTCCACTAAATTTTGGACACTGAATCCAACGAGACGGGTCCCGGGACGACTGGCACCCACCGGAAGAGGTTATGGTACCTATCTACCTATTTCAAATGGGGGGTTTCGATATTATTGGCAATCAAGGGGTGTGGGGTATCATTTTCCACTAAATTTTGGACACTGAATCCAATGAGACGGGTCCCAGGACGACTGGCACCCACCGGAAGAGGTTATGGTACCTATCTACCTATTTCAAATGGGGGGTTTCGATATTATTGGCAATCAAGGGGTGTGGGGTATCATTTTCCACTAAATTTTGGACACTGAATCCAATGAGACGGGTCCCAGAACGATTGGAGCTCACTGGAAGAGGTTATGTGTCAAAATGGGTATCTATCTACCTATTTTGAATGTGGGTTTTAGTGATTTCTGGTACCTACACGTTCCAAGACAATGAAAGGAGAAAAACCTCAACATCAAAAGGAAGCGGAAGGTATCTTTTCTGCTTTCATTGTCTTGGCAGAGATCCTTAACCTGTACATTGGCACTGGTTTCATGCTCGAACTTGTATTACAACTATTTCAATGATTGCTGCTTACTCGTTCATGATCAAGCAAGTAGGTAGCGCGTACAGTGGCACCATAACAAAATACAACTTCATTTTCTGCGTCAAAAGCGTGTTTCTACTTGTGTACTCTTTGCGCGTTCATAATCTCCTCGGAGTTAAAATGGATTGGCTCGGAAGGACTAACGTCAGCGGAGTTGGATAAGACCGAGGAAGGAAACGTGGGAAGGATGCTAATGTTCCTCGAGATGGAATCTCCGGGCTGATTGCCTCGGTCCGCCCCAGTTGCCATTTTAACCGCCGATTTCACAATCCCTTTCTTCAGTGAGGATCTACTGTCGGATTGAACGATCGCTCACGTTTCTATATTTGTCGTATCTTTCCAAATAGCGTTTTGTATCGTTCCTGTAACGATGGAGTTCTCTTTTGTAACAAACTGCCGTTTTGTTCCTTCTTTATGTACCGCGATATCCTCTAAATTATTATCATTTTCCACTACTGGGCACCTAAGTTACATCTACTAGTACCTACATGAATTGAACATACATAGTATAGCTAGAGCCGATTCAGTGTCCAAAATTTAGTCGAAAATGATACCCCACACGCCTAGGTACCAGAAATCCCGAAAACACATATTCAAAATGGGTAATAAATACCCAATTAGACCCATAACTTCTTCCAGTGGGCTCCAATCGTTCTGGGACCCACTTCATTGGATTCAGCGTCCAAAATTTAGTGGAAAATGATACCCCACACGCCTAGGTACATGAAATCTTGAACATTCATTTTTTAAAAAACACCCATTTTGACCCATTACCTCTTCCGGTGGGCACCAATCGTCCCGGGACCTGTCTCGTTGGATTCAGCGTCCAAAATTTAGTGGAAAATGATACCCCACACCCCTTGATTGCCAATAATATTGAAACCCCCCATTTGAAATAGGTAGATAGGTACCATAACCTCTTCCGGTCGGTGCCAATCGTCCCGGCCAAAAATCTCGAAAATTAATTTTTCAAAAAACATCCATTGTTCAGGACTCACCTAAATTTCCATCTGTGGAACTGCGTATATTTTGTCATTTCCTTATCCCCTTATCACTGCACACCGCTCATACCACAACATTGATAGGAGAACATCAATAGGCATCAATGGTGCCAACATAACCGCCAATACTTGGCAATTTAACAAATCATTTACGACTTACAGGTATACAAATATTAATCTATAACTGTTCAACCTAAATTTGAAATTAACCTTACATTATTTTATTATTCTCACACCAATCTACTTAAAATCAAATCACCTGATGAATTCTTCCTTACCACAACCACCTGTTCGCTGCAACCTCCCAAATTCTCCTTGCAGTCTACTCGTATCTATCATCCCATCCATCACCATTTTTTACCTTCTCAACGATCTATTGTGAAAACGAAAACCAAAACCGAATATCATCTTTAAACATCGGTACTCTCGTGAGCGCAAATCTCGATTCCTATCGTTTTGCGAGTTCACGCTAAACATACCTACTTCGACTTCTGAAGATCCTGCCGGTACCGGTACTTCGCATCGTCCTTGTGTCGACTAAGGTAACTACCCCTCTTCTTGTCCTAATTCCATTCCTTCCTCATCTTAGATATAAAAAATCAAGTAAATCTGGTCCTTTGGAAAACCGCAAATCATAAATCACCCACCCTTTTCTCGGCTCCTTCAGAGCCCTCCCTCATCAACATATTAACCTTCGAACAATACATCCATTTTGACCCATAACCGGGCGATATGAGATTTTCAACGATCTAGGCGTGTTGGGTATCATTTTCGACTAAATTTTGGACACTGAATCGATTGGTATAAGTCTGTAGGAGTAAGAATCTATATTTTTGAAAAAGAGCGGCAATCAGTACTTTGGTTTTCCGCCATTATGGCTGACACAGGTTAGACATTTCAATGTGAGATAAGAGATAAGAGGATTTCAAGGGAACACGTACAAAGTTAACCTCAAGAAGAGTTTCAAAATGCGTTTTTCTAATAATTAATTTTCGATCAAGGTGTGTGGGGTATCATTTTGACTAAATTTTGTAGGCTGAATCCAATAATTGGCGCTGACTGGAAGAGGTTATGGGTCAAAATGGGTACCTACCTACCTATTTTGATTGTTGGTTCTCGAGATTTCTGATACCAAGGCGTGTGGGGTATCATTTTCCACTAAATTTTGGACGCTGAATTCAATGAGACGTGTCTCAGAACGATTGGCACCCACCGGAAGAGGTTAAGGGTCAAAATGTCATTTTCACGGTCTGTTTTTCTACAAATTTACTTGGTGGTGTCTATTGTGATGATCATGGTGCAATATCCACCACCCGTTTAGCTGTATCTTTTGCACTTTCCAATAATAGGATTTGAAAACCCTCAAATACTCCAACCCCTATTCATAATGTAACGTTACCAAACATTCAGGGTGGAAAGTCAGATAACATAATAAATGAGAAAATGGTTAGGGATCATGTCATTTTAAAGTTAGCTTCCGGTTAACCCCTTCCCTTCACCATTTCTCACAACTACAACGTTTCAGGCTTCGTTATCAGGCCCGTGGTTGGTGGGTGGTGTGATGTTGGAGGGGGTGGGGGTAAATTAGAGAGAAAACCCGACTCTCATTTGTCAGTGAGAGAAAATTCCGCTTTATCTGGCCATCCAACACGACCCCCTCTTCACCCTGCAGCAGAATTCTCTTCATGGCTCGTGTTGTTAAAGCTAACAAGCCAGAAAGTGTGTTTGTGTACGAAATAACCAGATAATTGATCGTTCGTTGAATAATTTCCTCCCTGTGGGTTCCAGGGAGAGATACCTCCAATAACCGTTCTCTTCCCATTTTTCATCCCCTCAAAAAGTCATCCACCTCCAAGTTGAGCGGGGGAACGAATTCTCATTTCTCGGTTCTTAATTAAACGCGATAAAATATCCGGAGGTGTCTTCGGGATGAATTGCCGCGCTATTGTGACGGGAAAAATATGTACCTAAAACTTTTGTGCTTCTCTGGAGCAACTTGCTCAAATTTGGTTCGAGACGCTTCTCCAAAGAGTTGCATTGAATAACATGAAAATTGAAACTCCTCATGCTGCACCCCTTTACAGATTTTGCTAGCAAACACGGTCTAGATGGTTGGAGTTACAGGCGGCTGGTTGCTGCAACCCATCTGACACTGTAGCCACAAGTTGACTAACAATACTAAATTGTACGAAAACAACACTGTATACAGGAACAGTCTATGGATTCTTCTGAAGACGCTTTTGTTCGGACCGCCAGTGATGAAAGCTGAGGGTTTGTTGAAGGAATCCCAGGCTGCTGCAGAAGAGCACCCAAGAAGAGGGTAGTCTGTTGTAGGGGAAGATTCTGCTCATGAGCTGATGAGCTGCAGTTTTGGACTGCCTGTTGAAAGGTGCAACAGGTCAGAAAACTGGAAATGTGAGAAGATAAGGGGCCATCTCGTCTCTGATTGGCTGATCCTACCCCCACTCTTCTGCTCAGTTCCTTCTGGTGGGGGTCTGAGCAGGATCTTGGGTGATGGACGCCAACTGTGGAACCGTCCATACTGAGGATGGACTTAAGATGTGTATCCTTGGACATTTTGAGCTACTCAATTGAGGATTATATCCGAAAGAAAGCTGCCAGTTGTTGAAATATACCATATCCCAATCCTTGATGCTGGGGCAACAATTTGGAGGATATGAGAAACAACAATTACTCTGAGGACACTTTTGGTTGACTAATCAGAAGTTGTAAGAGGGTTGTCAGTTGGTTTGGCTCTCTTGCTTCTTGCATCAGGTACACTATTGTCAAGAGGTGCTAGCATTGGAGCTTGCCTTGTAGAAGCGCAATGAGGATCATTCAGGGACAATCATGCTTTTAGACAGTGTAATATCATATCCTGCTCTTGGAGCAGCCAGCCTACAGCTTTCTCCTCAATTGACCCTCAATGATCTGACCAGACAACGAAAGAGACTTCTGACGGCAATTGTGACGTAGCTTGATTGCTTTGAATTGTTACATTCTATCTAGTATTATGAGGGGTGAGGATGAAAACGTACTACCACTGATTCATGCACTCTGGATCACCCTAGTGCAACTGGTGCAGCGCCCAGTACTGGTACACCTACAGACGCAACTGGGGCATACCCAAGCATCGTCTTATCAGAGGCAAGATAGGAGTCCTTGCTATCAGTAAGGTGGGAGACATGTTGGGGTAAATACATTACCTAAAAGCGCACGCTTGGTCTTCTTGAACCCAACAGGACTGTTTTAAAATGGCCCGTTGGATGCAGCACAAATGGAGTTGCTATGGTCAGGCCAATTGCGTGCGTTTCAGCTTCCAGGCACAAAGTCAACATATATGCTTCCTGCACAAGTTGCATGCTTGTGAAAGGACCTTCTTTGCAGCACTTTTCGTTGCATTCCAAGTCAGCCCTGAAGCCACTGCCTCAACTTGTGGGGCCTTGCATCAGAATTGTAGTCGCAAATGGACGAGAGCATCCCTAATTTTGGAATCAAACGGGACAAGTGCCCACTTACATGGTGGGAAATGGATAACATTGCAATATGGAGTCTTCCTCAACCCAACAGGACTGTTTTAAAATGGTTCATGGTCCTTGGGCTACGGTCAGGCCAATTGCATGCATTTCAGCTTCCAGGCACTAACGTCCAACATATGCTTGCCTGCACAAGTTGCATGCCTATGAAAGCACCTTCTGTGCAGCACTTTTCGTTGCATTCCAAGTCAGCCCTGAAGCCACTGCCTCAAACTTGTGGAGGCCACTGTATCAGAGTTGTATGTTGCAAATGGAGGTGAGCATCCCTAATTTAGGAATCAAACGGGACTAAGTGCCCAGTTACATGGTGGGAAAAGGATAACATTGCAGTATGGAGTCTTGCTCAACTTGTTGCATTGGCAACATTGTGATGCAGGCTTTTCCAGTCAGCTGGTGGTATGTGGAACTCTTATTTTGTTCCATACTTCTGCATCATTGCTGTACAACTAGCAAAATACAATCGCTGCCTCTGACAAAGAGTGACTTGACCTATCAGGAAACTGACTTGGGTTAGGGTTAAACATGCGTATTCTCGTTTGAATGGGGCATCGCATCCATAGTCTTCCTCATTAGTTCTCGAGTGAAGTCAGAAGATCATCTGCATAGCTAACGGTACAGTCAGACTTAACGGCATTTGTGATTCCTCGTAAGACCGTGGAGATTACTCCTCAGAGAATTGCATCTGCAGCGCACAGAGGGAACATTTCAGCTTGTATCGGGATTTGAGTAGAAACATTTGCAACCCCAATGCGATCCCTGCATACCAGAAGCGGGTGAAACCACAGTACATTTACCTTCAACAGAAACTGACGCACAAATCCAAGCAAAGCCTCGTACAACAGCCCCATTCAATTCGAAATCTCTTTCCATTCGCTCATTTGTGCGTCCAAATGTGTTGAATGCGACCAACCAAAGGCTTCCAAGTTGAATCGAAGTTGACTGAGGGGAGATTTCATTTCCGATAGACACCTGTTGCGTTGATTACCGACAACCTCGCTCGTGCGACCTTTTGCCCACATCGAGAGGTTTCCTGTTCTAGCAATGCAACATTATTGGACATACAGCGGCTTTGGACGTCACTTTTGCCAAGAAATTACATCCGTCTTGATGTCCTGGGATTAATCTGCAGTCCTAGTGAAAACTGGATTTCGTGTATTTAATTTATTTTATTTTTGGTCGCTGATTTCGAATCGGTTGCCAGTTTTTTCAGATCAGATCGCTTTGAAGGTCATTTGAAGGTCAAACCAACAAAATAACTGCAAAAAAAAATGTCTAAAAATGTATATATAGGTTTTGAATCAATTTGTGAAAGCCTTAGATGCCAATGGTCGATGTTTTAAATACTTGGAAAAGAAGTTTCAATATAAATCTGATGCCAAGTTGAAAGAAGGGATTTTTGATGGTCCAGAAATAAGGAGACTTTTACAAGACCTACAAATGACCTTATATGACCTTCAGATAACCAGACATGATTGAACCAACCCTGGATTCGGATTCAGCAACCCTCGAAACACATACATAAATTTTTACAATTTTTTTTAAAGGTTATTTTGTTGGTTTGACCTTCAAATGACCTTGACCTTGACCTCATGAAGGTCAACCAACATCGGATTCAGGTTCAGCGTTCTAAAAAACCTATGTCTGAATTTTTTCAGATTTTTTAAGCGATATTTTCTCCATTTGACCTTCAAATGACCTTGAAAGCGATCTGATCTGAAAAAAAAACTGGCAAACAATTCGAAATCAGCGACCCACAAAACATGAAACCGTCCACCGTCCGCGCCGTTTTTGGTAGTAGAAAATTTTTTAAAAATTTGAAATTTGGGTCAGGGGTTTGTCCCAGTCCTAAGTCGATAACCCTAGAAGGGTAGCGTGAGTAATCTTTACTCCGCCACCATTAGCTTCTGTTGATTTTGCCTAGCCCGAACATGCATCAGGCCCCATCTCCCACCTATTCTTCCTTCAGGTAGTTGTGAAGTTGGTGTGAAGGTGGAAGGATCTTCTGGACCACGTGCGTCGACCCCACAAGGTAAATATTGTGGACATATGTGTAATTTTTACTCAAGGCTACCTTTGATTGCATCATTCCCTGTGTCAATCAATACTCTTGATGGCCCCTTGTTAGAGAGTAAATTACTCAACACCTCTTACCTCTTATGGGGGTGATTTTCTTGACTAAACTGCGCTCAGTGTAGTGTCTTTTTTGACAAATTACTAAAATCAGTTTATTTATTTCTTGTTTTATTCCACTAAATTCCTATTTTTTAGACCATGTCTGGACTAAGGAATCGTCTAGTATGGCTGTCGTGTCCCCAAGTTCTGCTAAAGAAGAGGATTCAGATCTGGATTTTGAAGAAGATGATGAAGCGGTGTAGAATCATATTTTACTCGCGAGTATTTCTTGATAAATCTGATTCCTATCACCTAGTGCCCCTAGGTAACCTGGGTATATACGAAATCAAGAATATTGAAGTACTCAATACTGAAGAACTCACTGAATAATCTGGTGTCTACGTTACTTGAAACAGAAGTAAACTACTTTGTTCTCAACATGGGATGTATTTCTTCAGTAGAGGCGAGGAAACCAAGTATTCGAAACAGGATGAATTCAGAAGATGGGATGTTAGCGAAGCGTAGTATTTCAGAGAGGAGTCGAGAAGACGCGACGAGGAGCAAGCAACTGACGAGCGTCCAAGATGGCGTGCGTTTGGGTCGAGGTTTTACCAGCTGACAACCACTGGCTTCCTGATGGTAGTGAGGGCTAGTAATAAACTCCGAGTGTCAACTCAATATTCACGATATACTGGGTAGTATAATTATGGACACAAGATCGGCTATTCGCGCCATTCCCAATGGTGAGAAATCAACCGAGGAAAATGGGAGGACATCTACCACTTTCATTTGGCAGAAGGAACTGACGTACCTCCAGAAAGAGATGACACTACTGATTGCGAAAGTGAAGAAGATGGGGATGACTCCTTCAATGACCCTGATTTTGACCAATGAAGATGAAGCCAATGAGGTGATTCAATATGAAGACAGCTGTAACCAGCTCACACGATCCTACACGCAGCAAGCTCCTAAAATTCAATGAAGAGGCCATTCCAGGGGAGAATAATATTTTCGAGTGGAAGAGGGACCCAATGGTTTCAGAGGGGAGTAAAGCTCCAAGAAAATCTTTGTCCATATCACCCCTGGACAACTTGGAGAAGCAAGAAACGCCACAACTCCTATTGACTGTTCCTGAAACTGACTTGACTGACCCTGAAATCAACCGTCAGAGAGAAGAATTCACGCATGCGCAACGTTTGTGATATACTCGCTTCAATATTTTTACTGAAAATACTGCAAATTAAGACTTATTTGTATTTCCAATTGTTTTTTCTGAAATATAGAGAATTTTCTGTGTTTACCTTTGTCATCCTTATCCTCATCTCCTCCTATCCTCCTCCTTATCTCATCCTAAGATGAGCCCTAGTTAGCATTTTAGAGCCAATTGCGATGACAAAATGATGTGATTACGAGTAATGTGTCATATTTAATCAACGCTACCCTTGAACGCCTATATAACGCTACCTTTCTAGGGGTAAGGGTCAAAATTTCAATGGCCAAAATCAAAAATCCTATTTTGAATATGGTTTACCCAGATTTCTGGACCAAGGCGTGGTAGGTATCATTTTTTAATGAATTTTTTGCGCCGTTTTTGGTAGTAGAAAATTTTTTAAAAATCTGAAATTTGGGTCAGGGGTCTGTTCCCGGCCAAGAACGGCACTCGAAACTTTTCAGCCCGATCGGACCAAATTTGGGCAAGGTAGGGCTCAAAATGTGTTTTTTGAAAATTGGATTTTCGAGATTTTGGGCGATCTAGGCGAGTGGGGTATCATTTTCCACTAAATTTTGGACGCTGAATTCAATGATGTGTGTCCCAGAACGATTGGCGCCCACCGGAAGAAGTTATGGGTCAAAATGGGTATGTATCCACCCATTTTGTATGTGTCAGGATTTCTGGTGCCTAGGCGTGTGGGGTATCATTTTCCAATAAATTTTGGACCCTGAATCGATTGGAATGGGTCTGGGACCCGCCACACCCACTGTTCCCCCATTTGAGGAATAACCAACCCGTGTTTTATAGAACCAGTTCTGGTCATAGTAAGTAAAGTCAGTTCCTCATCTACAGTATGTAAATCGTCCATTTTGTAACAAGCTGAGAACTAACTATTTGAATTGTCGACGGTCCGCGCTTGTCCTCCACTCGGAGAAGATGTAATGAGAAATTATTCAAAATCCTTTACCCCCTTCTCCACCACCGCGGCACCCTTTTAACTTCTAGTGCCAACAAAAGGCGAAGAAAAGTCTTACCTCGGGCTTTCAAGGCCTTTAAACAACTCGTTAACCGCGTTAGGGAGTATTCGCGGAACTTCGTTAGGACTTTGGAGGAAGCTGCCCGGTCCTGAATCTTCTTGCTTATCTCGTTAATTCACCGTTGAAAATAGCTATTCAATTAGGAGATTGGAAATAACAAAAGGTAGGCTAAGAGTTAGCGGAGACAACGGATATTGATTGCACTGGTATGATCATCAAGAAAAAAGTTTCAGGCGAACCACTGTTGAGCGTCAAATTCATCGGCAACTACTGTTCGGATTCCGATTTTAAGCTTATCATTCCCTGGGTCTGCAAGCAAGCAACTGTTAGGTCTGTCCCCATGTAAATCGAAGCCTCAAAGATGCAGCTTTCAGTCACTAAATGACATCAACGTCTCTCTTTCTGCAACGTTCAGCACACTCGCTTTGGATTGGCCCCTCCCACATGCTTATATCATTGTGGAGATGCTTAATGATGGTCTGGAGCTGGTAAGTAAAGTAAACAAGGACTATCACCTTGGATTTTCGTCCGACTACCTGGTCAGGTGTCGCGGACGTCGTCAGCCATCCTCCCCCTTAAGTGAAGAGGACGAATATGAGGGTCAAGACAAACAATTAAGTTGCTCCATCCAGGATTCAAACACTGGCCAAACAAATCCTTACCCAGACTACCTAGCTCCTCCTTGGTCTGGAGCTGGTTTGTGACACTTCACCCATGTCAAAATTGACAGGACCATTGCCAAGGGTTCCAATACCTCCTCACATTCGTGGACAGATTCTCCTGATGGCCAGTGTCCAATGTGTCTCACCCCAATTTGAAGAAGTGAGTCACGGTTGATAAGAGAGCTTGCCTCGCAGCAAGCAACGAGGAGACAGCCATATCAGGAGCACTATCACTTGAGCAAATTGGTACCCGAGTATTCCTCAACTCCCAGAGTCGGTGTGTGTTGGTACATTCTCCTGGAATGTATGCAGCACAGATTTCCCCATTTTTGGCACCATCATAGGATGATGCCATCCAGCTGGGGTTTGCCACAACCACAACACCCGTAAGCAGCCCATTACTTCAGACCGTAGTTTCCCTACCTCAATTGGAGGGGCTGTGCCTGGGCACTGCTCGCAGCAAGCAACGAGGAGACAGCCATATCAGCAGCACTACCACTAGAGCAAATTGGTACTCGAGATTCCATCTCAACTCCCAGAGTTGGTTTGTGTTGGTACATTCTCCTGGAATGTATGCAGCACAGATTTCCCCATTTTTGGCACCATCATAGGATGATGCCATCCAGCTGGGGTTTGCCACAACCACAACACCCGCAAGCAGCCCATTACTTCACCGTAGTTTCCCTACCTCAATTGGAGGGGCTGTGCCTGGGCACTGCTCGCAGCAAGCAACGAGGAGACAGCCATATCAGCAGCACTACCACTAGAGCAAATTGGTACTCGAGATTCCATCTCAACTCCCAGAGTCGGTTTGTGTTGGTACATTCTACTGGAATGTTTGCACGGGCCTGTCCCTTGTTGGCACCATCATAGGGTGAAGCCCTCAGGTTAGGGTTTGCCACAACCACAGCCCCTTGGACCGTAGTTTTGGAGGGGCTGGCCTGTGAAGCTTTGCCTGGGCGCTGCTCCAGTGGCCAGCCCTACGGTACTAGTTTGGAAGGATACAGGAATGATCATTTTACTGACGTCCATTGCTTCCTCTAACGACTAACTGGCTAGCCCTGTCTGCTGATGGCCAGAGTCAACACCGATTTTGGACATTACTGCTGAAGCGACAGTCTCATATTTTTATCTCGACGTGGGTGTCTCGATTTGGCGTTCCCCGCCGTATTTCCACTGATCCGGGCAGACTATCTCTGTATATCTATCATTTTGAAAGTGGGTTTTCGATATTTCGGGTACCTGGGCGTGTGGGGTATCATTTTCCACTAAATTTTAGACGCTGAATCCAATAAAACGGGTTCCGGAACGATTGGCGCCCACCGAAAGAGGTTATGGTAGCGTCCATGCGCCTGGTCCATGGAATAACCAACCCCTGTGAAAGAATATGCAGCGTTTTTGCAAGCATTAATCCAAGGGAGAAGATTTGGTCTGTTGTTCTCCTTCCCTGAGACAGAAGAGACATTGTTTTTGGGAACTAGTTTCCACTGGAAGCTTTTTATCACCTAATTGAACTCCAGGGTTATTTTTCCTTTTGAATGTTACGAGAACGATATTCCCTCCATAATCCGCCATGAGTGAAATTTTTAGCCGCCCTCATTTTCAAATGAATGCATACTCGACCTACTCCTTAAATTAAGCACAAAAAAGTATTAAAAGTATTAATTTTTCATCGTTTTTATATAATTAGAACGCGCTCTCCACCCCAGCTGCCTCAAGTTTGTTATTACTTCACCAACGATTAAACTCGAACTTGACTTCATAATGAAGGATTAATATCCGCTCCGTCTGCATTATAAATCCCTTTTCATTCGGAAGGATCCAAAGGAATTCCACACTGGTGAACCTGATTACACTTTTCGGGCGACTCCAGCTTTGAGTTATTTGAAGGCCTATTCAAGTGAGGCATCATTTTCATCTAAATTTTGGTTACTAAATCGGTTGAAAAGGAGGACTTGTGCTGGGGGGAGTAGAGTCGTTATGACCGATATAAATGAAATAGATTAATAATAATGAATAATAAAATAATCATCTCTTGTTATATAAAAATACTTCGTTTTTTAAAATACATTCATAATTCATTTTGCAATATTCGAGTAACCTCTCATCTTCTTAAAAATAAATAAAAATAAAAAAATGAACTTCGTCTAGAGTATTTCTCGTATTTTGTGTTAACACGTTTACTTATAGGTACATATATTACCTCAAATGTGTATATTATAGAGTGGAACAAAAATCAACGTCCTTCTAACAAATATATAAATAAATAAATAGGAACCTCCATTTGTCTCAAAGTTTTGGAAAACCTCCATTTTGGCTCGTGTTGGAGATACTGAGGGAAATGGATACCTACACACCTATTTCGGGTTTTCGAGATTTCTGGTACCTAGGCGTGTGGGGTATCATTTTCCACTGAATATTGGACGCTAAATCCAATGAGACGGGACCTGGGGCGATTGTTGCCCACCGGAAGAGGTTTACTGGGTAAAAATGGGTGTTTTTTTAAAAACGTCACGTATTTCAAATGTAGGTTATTTCGATTTCTGGCGATCTAGGCGTGTGGGGTATCATTTTCCACTAAATTTTGGACGCTGAATCGATTGGAATGAGTCTCCATGCTTCTGGTCCGAGGAATAACCAACTTCTGTGAATGAATTTGCAGGGTTTTTTGAAGTGAATGTAAATGTTTAGATCTCATATGAACCTCAATTCACTTTTGTGGCTAATAATAGGTTGGACAGCGATGCTTTTGGCTTCACTGGTCTTTCAAAAGAGGACTCGATAGAACTTGGAAGGGTCTTCCAAAAGAAGAATTGACGGGAAGTATAAGGGACTCGGTGTCTCCGGGGAGCCTCTAATCACAACAGACCGTGTTTACTCGGGGAATCGACACGGACGTCTCTCTGACGCCCTTCACCCGCCCCATTCGTGATTCCGTCGCCCAATCGTGACTTCCACATTTTTTTTCTCCCTGCCCCTTACCACCGCCCGACCCACCCTGGCGGCTTCTACTTCTCGGCTCCGATGATATATCGCTTCAGGAAGAGCCGAGGGGTGCGTATGTGGGGTGTTTTTGAGTCAGATTTACGACTCCACTCGCAGATAAGGCTCGACCCGGTTACCAGGGAACCATCGTTGTACAAGTTAGCACTACAACGGGTTGAGTTGACGACGCCATAAATGCTAATGAGAGGACGCGCCCATCTCAGAGATGGAAATTCGGGCAAACTTCTCTAAATTGAGCTTCCTTGATTCGAATAAAATACATATCAAAAACCTACTTTACGAGTAGGTACCCATTTTGACCCAAAACCTCTTCCGATGGGCACCAATCGTCCCGAGACCTGTCTTATTGGATTCATCGTCCAAAATTTAGTCGAAAATGATACCCCACATGCCTAGGTGCCAGAATCTCGAAAATACATATTCAAATTGGGTAGATTCATTCCCATTTTGACCCATAACCTCTTCAAGTGGGTGCCAATCGTTCCGGGACCCATTTCATTGGATTCAGCGTCCAAAATTTAGTGAAAAATGATACCCCACACGCCTAGGTACCAGAAATATCGAAAACACATTCAAATAGGGTAGATTGATACCCATTTTAACCCATAACCTCTTCTGGTGGGCGCTAATCGTCCCGGGATCCGACTCATTGGATTCAGCGTCCAAAATTTAGTCGAAAATGATACCCCACATGCCTAGGTACCAGAATCTCGAAAATACATATTCAAATTGGGTAGATTGATACCCATTTTGACCCATAACCTCTTCCGGTGGGCACCAATCGTGGTCGGACCCATCTCATTGGATTCCGCGTCCAAAATTTAGTCGAAAATGATACCCCACATGCCTAGGTGCCAGAATCTCGAAAATACATATTCAAATTGGGTAGATTGATACCCATTTTGACCCATAACCTCTTCCGGTGGGCACCAATCGTCCCGGGATCCGACTCATTGGATTCAGCGTCCAAAATTTAGTCGAAAATGATACCCCACATGCCTAGGTGCCAGAATCTCGAAAATACATATTCAAATTGGGTAGATTGATACCCATTTTGACCCATAACCTCTTCCAGTGGGTGCCAATCGTTCCGAGACCCATTTCATTGGATTCAGCGTCCAAAATTTAGTGGAAAATGATACCCCACACGCCTAGGTTCCAGAAATATCGAAAAAACACATTAAAAAAGGTTAGATAGATACTCATTTTGACCCATAACCTCCAAGTGGGCGTCAATCATTCCGGGACCCGTCTCATTGGATTCAGCAGCCAAAATTTAGTGGAAAATCTCGAAAATCCATTATTTGAAAAAACCATCATTTTGACCCTAATCCTACCCCACCCTCCAATTTGGTCCGACTGGAGCAAGACCGTGAATGATACGTAGTCCCAGGGAATACAGTGTCTTCCAGCAAACCAGAAAACTCTGCTCCAGCTGGCAAGGCTCGTACAACTCAGCAGTGGCTGCTGCTGAACGTTCCTGACTTTATCAACGCATCAAATTCGCCCCCAGGAAGCCCGAATCAGTAGTCCTGTTGGACTACAAGCTTTGGTCCCATCTTGAGCGTACCACGGAGGACACCGTAATTTTGAGAGCTTGAAGTCGTCTCTGGTGAAAGGTGTTCGCAATTCCCCTCAAAAAGTGCCGCATTGAGCCATCGACGATTGGCCCTGGAGGTTACAAGCTTGTCTAATAGCCTTTTTCTTTTGGCCTCCAACTGAAGGGCGTGAGGTAGTTGCTGCTATGGCACTCGCGCCTACAAAAGGGATGTTGGATGGGCTCTGAAAGCCCTTGCCGACCTCCTCACCCCTAGGCGAGAGGACCCTGGCAGGGGCTGTTCAGCGCCCATCCAACATCCCCTTGCCCAATGGTGAGAGTTGGTCAATTTTGCTAGCCGCTACTGAGGCAGACCCCCTGGACAACCGTATTTGGATACTTACTGCTGGTACAGAATTGGCCTCACGACGTCGAGTAAACGCCAGGGGGTGCTGGATTTGAACCAGCAGCCTTGAAACCTCGACCAGAGAAGTCTCGACCAGGGATTGACGCCTTAACCACCTCGGCCACCCCCCAAATTGCTACTTCTCCAGCGCATAGTCTTCCAGCATGATCCTCTTTCAGGTTGTTAGAATCAGCTGGAATAAACCTCGAAGTATCACTCTCTAAGGGGATGAAAACACGTAAAACAACTTTATTAGTGAGAAAAGGTGATAACTCTGTAAAATTCTTCCTGTTGTCGTTCGTATTTTCACTTTTATAACACCGCAATATGTCGTCTGTTCCAGGAGCGAAGTAATAGACTTCTCGGGGCCTTATTATTTCTCTGGTGTGTCTTTCTTGGCGGCGCCCAACCAACAGACTGACATCCCGTTGCTCGCATTTCTTCTTCCATTTTCAACCGAGTTGTGGATTGCGATATTCACTTCGTTGAACGTAACGGCCATCGCGGTCGCCATATACGAGTGGTTGTCACCTTTTGGTCTCAACCCTTGGGGACGACAACGAACCAAGAATTTCAGGTAAGATTGACCAAAGTTTACTTCTTACACAATAAGCGAGCCCCAAAGTGAGCCTGTACCACACGTCAGGACTTGGCCAGCGTTTGCGAAGACAGGCTATCTGTTGAGAAATCCAATATTTGGCCAATCTTCGATGCGTCAACGCGCTGGAGCAATCGCAGGTTGGTTCCTACAGGCGCATCCTATTGCTCCCCCTAGGTACCCCTAATACAGTGGTGTGTGCTGAAATGGGTGCACCATCAATAGCCGTCCTTGAGCTGAGAGATGCCGTCTGATGGTTGCTCAGAGCCTTGTGTATCCTCTCTAACCTGCACAACTGCTTACCAAGATTGTGTGTAGAGTAGGTATGGAACCTCGGCATCAATAGTAACAAAACATTAATATCCATCTTTTAATACTGGTTAAACTCACAGGACATCGACGTTCGACGTTTGATGTCCAATCCCTAGTATGGAGCGCCTCCTGCTCTCCTGCCAAGAGGTGGCTAAAGATATAACTGGTTTGGGCAGCTTGGGCGCTTTTGATATGAAGTTGCCATCAACTGCAGGACTGATGGAGATTGATCAGTTGGCGTTGCAAAATATTCAGCATTTTGCTTTATATTGACTTGCAATTGGCAAAATTCTACACAGGCTTGCCCAGACTACAGGATCAGATGGTAGGCTTCTCTTTAAGGGACAGGAACTTCTTCAGAACTGGCCAATATCCATTGCACGTCCCTTGGCCCAACTGTGGTTGCTGAACAAGCATACTCCTCTGATTTTGGTGACAGGTGCCAGGGGAAGCATCGTGCCAGCGCAGGTGCGTCCCATCTGTGGTTAAGGCGTGGGCATGGGCATCTCTCAGCGCTGGTCTGACCCACATACTGTCGAACCCACGACTGAAGTTCTTCTTCCAGTCCTGGAGCTGCCTCTCTTGTTCAAGGAAAAGTTGAGATTTTAAGACCAAGTAACTGGAACCTTGCTCATCGCTTGTTCATACTTTGCACATGAAGCTAGCTGCATCACCATGTTGATTACCATTGTTTAATCTGCGTCCCTGTCTGGAAATCGATCTATCTATGTATCTATTTTATTCAAAAATGTTATTATTATTAGTATCAATGGTCATAATCGTTCCTGTACAGATCAATTAACAAAATCAATCAGTCCCACTCTCACCTGTTCACTCTCCATTTTCAGTATGTCTTCCGCCCTGTGGGTCTGCTGGGGTCTCCTGTGCGGTCATCTCGTCGCCTTCAAAGCGCCCAAATCCTGGCCGAACAAGTTCCTTATCAACGTCTGGGGTGGGTTTTCTGTCATATTCGTCGCCTCGTACACTGCCAACATCGCGGCCTTGATCGCCGGTCTTTTTTTCCATTCTGCCACTGCCACCTACCACGACAGTTCGGTGAGTTTGCCATCAAAGTTCCCGACTTAGAAAGAGTTCCGTCAAATGACCAGGAAACTCCTGAGGACCTATTGCTGCATCCCTCTATTTTGTGCAGGCTTTATTGTCTACATGTTCGTTTCTGTTGCAGTTGCTTTGGCAGCGCGTCGGAGCCCCCAAAGGGTCAGCTGCTGAGTACTACGTCCACAAAGCTAATCAAATGCTTTGGGAGCACATGCAGCGTTTTCACGTTCCTGATGTTGCTACTGGTGTACAATTCCTCAAGTAAGAAGTGCAAAAATTAAGCATGTGCCTTTCAATGGTTGCTTACTTGTAGTTCATTCGTTATTTATTGGTGTTGTGAGCTCAACCTATGTGGCTTGGACCAACATCTTCAGAGCCAACCTGGCACGAGTACCAATGGAAAAGAATGTCTCAGGCAAAGTCCAGCTGCTACGCAGCCCAGCAGTCTCACTGCAAATCATTAAAAATGAAAGGAAAATTGCATTATGGGACAATTCGCTCAATTTGGGTATCAGCGGCCGTGGCAATCTCTACTTCGCGGTTCTGGCCAACTCTTGCCAAAATACTCTAACAATGTCCTACAGTTTAGGCCCCAAGCACGCTTAATCACCTGAAGGCCTTCAAACCTGTCTTACCAAAATTAATTTGCCCGTCTTTCACATTGAACGTCAATCATTTGAAACGTTCTCCCATCACGGCCATAAATGGAAACTTCCACGGCCATTAGCGCTTGTCTCAACTAAAAACCCTCCTCCTGTGGAAGTAACGGGTGTTGTGGGGTGGGTCGCCCTAACTTGATTTTGGTTTCAACCCTCGATCGGTGTTTCTTAGCAGTTCCGTTGCAATCTAAGTTGGTTTTAGTCTGGAGGAAACGCTTCGAGTCGACGATATTATCGGGATCCCTTCCTTCCCTTTCTCAAGGTGCCTTTTAATCGTTCATCTTTGGTTCCCTTCGGTGAATATTCTCCTGGTAACTTGAACACCAATGTTCACAAAACACCTCATGTTTTAATGAGTGGACGATCAAAACCTCAAACATCACCTAAAGTGCCGTTTAATCCATACTTTACGGGTAGCAGATTGCTGCGAGAATGATCTTTCTCGTAGATAGGCTTTCTAGTTCAAAAAAGGATGGGTCTATTTTTTCCATCCACATTTCTCAGCCTATAAAGGTCTTCTATACCGTCCTCAAAAGTAGGTGTCCTCTAACTGGGTCTGAACGGTGCTTGAGGTCCTGTTTAGGTCGTCCTCACTATCCTGGGAGCCCTCCTTTAGGCCCATCAGGACATGGTTCCTCTTCCTTACCTGGCGCTCTATGGAGAAAATCCAAGCATTTTGGATGTCCATTTTGGTGTCCATTTCCTCGACCTCCTCTCTCAAGGAGCCTGAAACTTTGTAGATTTTGGACTCAAGCGTGTATAGTTTGTCTGGTTTAGCCAGGATTAGGACCAACTTGGATGAGTCTGGCAGGCGCAATGGATCTGGATTGCTTGGGGCTCTCGAAAGATTCCATAAGGACAATCAGCTCAGAGCCAGCATCCCCCCTCCCCCTCAATCAGATGGAAGGGGGCTCCTGGTCAATTTCAAGCCGCTACTGAGGCAGACACACGCGTCTGTGGTGATCCCTGGACAACTGTGTACAGATACTTACTGCCAGTACTCAGTTGGCCTCATGACTGAACGCTGGAGTGTGCTCGGTGCTGGATTCGAACCAGCAGCTTTGGAACTTTGACCAGTCTCAAGCCCCAGGTACCGACGCCTTAATGGGATTGCTTGGGGCTCTCGATTGGTAGAAAGGACAATCAGCTCAGAGCCAGCATCCCCCCTCCCCCTCAATCAGATGGAAGAGGGCTCCTGGTCAATTTCAAGCGCTACTGAAGCAGACACACGCGTCTGTGGTGAGCCCTGGACAACTGTGTACAGATAATTACTGCCAGTACTCAGTTGGCCTCATGACTGAACGCTGGAGTGTGCTCGGTGCTGGATTTGAACCAGTATCTTTGGAACTTTGACCAGTCTCAAGCCCCAGGTACCGACGCCTTAATGGGATTGCTTGGGGCTCTCGAATGATAGAAAGGACAATCAGCTCAGAGCCAGCATCCCCCCTCCCACTCAATCAGATCGAAGGGCGCTCCTGGTCAATTTCAAGCCGCTACTGAGGCAGACTCACGCGTCTGTGGTAGACCCTAGACAACCGTATTCAGATACTTACTCAATTGTCCTCAAGACTGCACTCTGGAGTGTGCTCGATGCTGGATTCGAACCAGCATCTTTGGAACTTCGACCAGTCTCAAGCCCCAGGTACCAACGCTTTAATGGGATCGCTTCTCGACGACTTAATGGGATTGGTTGAGGCTCTCGATTGGTGAAAAGGACAATCAGCTCAGAGCCAGCGTCCCTCCTCCCCCTCAATCAGATGGAGGGGGGCTCCTGGTCAATTTCAAGCAGCTACTGAAGCAGACACACGCGTCTGTGGTAAGCCCTGGGCAACCGTATTCAGATACTTACTGCCAGTACTCAGTTGGCCTCACGACTGTACGCTGGAGTGCGCTCGGTGCTGGATTCGAACCAGCAGCTTCGGAACTTCGACCATTCTCAAGCCCTAGGTACAAATGCTTTAATGGGATTGCTTCTCAACTACTTAATGGGATTGCTTGGGGCTCTCGAATGATAGAAAGGACAATCAGCTCAGAGCCAGCATCCCCCCTCCCACTCAATCAGATGGAAGGGGGCTCTTGGTCAATTTCAAGCAGCTACTGATGCAGACACACGCGTCTGTGGTAAGCACTGGACAACCGTTTACAGATACTTACTGCCAGTACTCAGTTGGCCTCACGACTGCACGCTGCAGTGTGCTCGGTGCTGGATTTGAACCAGCAGCTTCGGAACTTCGACCAGTCTCCAGGTACTGACAGCTTAACGACCTGCCCCCCTTCATCGCCAGTGATAACTGAGTGAAATTCAATGTTTTTACATCAAGAGCAGGTTTCTGGCTCTTTTAAACGCATCGTGGCTCCCATAATTGGGACGATGGAGCTTGTTGTCGGTCTCATTGCGCATCAACTTTGCCTCTAGACTGCATTGGTGGTACGCTGGGTAACTTGAGATACACTCTGCCACACGAACGACATCCATCGAGACTAATAAATCGTGGAGTAATACAGTTGTTTGCAGTTGTGGAGCGATTGTCTGTTTGAAGTAGGCCAAGACCTGCAATGCAGCACGGTTTTGAAGGAGAGGAAGTACTCCTGTCACGAGCATCTGCCCTAACTGTTACTTACCATCTGTCCAAAACCCTTTTCAATATCAAGAGTTGAATGGATTCATGGGAATTATTGGAAACTCCTCAAAACAACCAGTTGAATGGCCGATGGTCAGCCTGTGGCAGGAGTCAAAGGCCAAACGTCAAACTGATTGCTTATATCCCCTGTGGTCCAATGTAGATGGTTATTGGCAATGTAGTTTCTTAAATCGCCCAATGTCGACGAACTTTCAGCACGCTGAGACAAAGAAATCCTCAAATGGTGGGTAATTCAAGACTGGGACATCCCTCAAAAGTAAAATTTGATAGGTTCCAAGGGATTTGTGTCATTTAAGAAGCCAATCACGTTTCAGTGTACGCGAGTCGATTCTCTGTTCATTTTATGTATTTTTTGTAGGTATTGAATTTATAGTCAGCGTTATTTTATAGAATTCATCTTAGGAATTAATTTAAATAAAGTTCCAACAAGTTTTAAATTGGAATAGCCTTACCTACCTAGTCACTCATGACGTAATGGAACCATTTTCTGGCTAAGCAATGCCCAAAAATTGAGTAAGTCCTTGTTGTTGACTTCGTTCCTTGCTCTAGTTGATCCTCGAAACTTTTCAGCTCGATCGGACCAAATTTGGGCGGGGTAGGGGTCAAAATGTGTATTTCGAAAAATGGATTTTCGAGATTTTTGGCAATCTAGGCGTGTGGGGTATCATTTTCCACTAAAATTTGGACGCTGAATCCAATGAAATGGTTCCCGGAACGATAGGCGCCTTCTGGATGAGGTTATAAATCAATGTGGGTACCCATATACCAATTTTGAATGTGGGTTTTCTTGATTTGTGGTACCTAGGCCTGTGGGGTATCATTGTCCACTAAATTTTGGACGGTGAATTGATTGGAATGAGTCTCCATGCTCCTAGTCCATGGAATAACCAACCCCTGTGAGAGAACTTGCCGGGTTTTCAAAACAAAACCTTATTTTTTAGGGGCTTTGAGCAGGAAAGAAGCAAAGGTTCTTTCCAGTTGTCCCTTAGCTTGGTGCAACCTGAGACAGTCCTGAGGGGAATGCAGCAATCCCGTTGGTTGCAATGGGTTGCATGATCGATCTAGGCGTGTGGGGTATCATTTTCGACTAAATTTTGGACTCTGAATCCAATGGGAGGGGCCCAGAACGATTGACATACACAACGACACAACTCAGAACCTTGATGTACCTTCGTCAATCTCTCTGATTAGGCCCAACAATTTTTTTGGACATTTGAAGGTGTCTAGATCAAAAAAGTCAAATGTCCGTCCGCCGTCCATGTCAACTATTGTTGGAGAAAATTTTCTAAAAATCTGAAATTTGAGTCAGGGGTCTGTTCCAAGCTCTAGTTGGTCCTCGAAACTTTTCAGCCCGACCGGACCAAATTTGGGCTGAAACCAATGAAATGGGTCTCAGAACTGTTGGCATCCACTGGATGAGGTTATGGATCAAAATGGGTATCTATTGTAATGATTCATGTTCTTTGTAAATAATTTATTACAATTGTTCATTCAAATACACGGTCCTCATTCACACAATACATGGTTGTAACGCAGTTGTTGCACTAATTTATAACACGAAGCATCTATGTTTGGACTCTGAACTGAACTGAACTCTGTGGTGTTCCTCGGTCCCTCTTTATGGTGGCTCCCTTGGTTGAGAACTTTCTCGAGTCTTCCCTGGTTCTGGGAACTTGACATGTTGTCTCAAGCAAACAGGAAGGTTCCAGCCAATTTGATACAATGCAGGAATGTTTGAGAGTGACCCTCAGCCCTCCACATGTCATTGACCTTGTAATGACCTTGTAATGCTGGTCCCCAGGAGACTCGTGCAGGTGTAATCTTGCAACAGTATCTACCCATTTTGAATATGTGTTTTCATGATTTCCGGCACCTAGGCGTGTGGGGTATCATTTACCAATAAATTTCAGATGCTGAATTGGTTGGAATGGGTCTGGGACCTGCTCCTGGTCCGAGGAATAACCAACCCATGTGAAAGAATTTGCAGTGTTTTCTTTTTTGTTCCTTCTCCCCCAAGCGATGTATTATGCTAGGCAAATCTGCCGTGTAAGATTGTAAATTATATTATGTAAACCATGTATGTAGGGGAGGCACTGACCTGTGCCTGGTGGATAAATCAATAAATACAATCAATCAACTTCCTCTCCTCCTGGCTGCGGATGACGCAGTGGTACAAAATACTCATTCTTCTGAACGAAATCACCTGCCAAACCTTAGTTTGGCTTAGAAGCAAGCAAAAAAGGGCAGGAGGTCCCAATTTTGTATTCGTGTTGCTTTATTTGAAGTTCGTCGCTTGTAAAGCCCCTTAGCAGTCGTCACTGGGTCAATTTGCCATCTGGTGCAGCTCCTTCACGTCCAAAAGAGAATGAGATGACGGGAAAAGGAGAGTTCTTCAAGTGAAACATTCGGAACGAGTATTCTCTTTGATCTTACACCGGGAGACTCACTTTCCGCTGATATTTCAAGGCTTGCCAATATTTCTCGCTATATTTAGAACACTCAACGGAGCGCAGTTTGGGGTTGGCAGGAGGGGTTGGCAATTTGCGAGGGAGTTGAGTGGTGGATACACGTTAGGGAGGGGGTTGGGGGTGCCTTTCTCACGTCGGCTATTCCTGTTAGGGATCCCCAAGATGGATGGCGAGGAAGTGAAGCTCAGACCGCCGAGTTAGTCAACTTTGCAAATGAAATTGGCCGCTAGACGAAGAGAGGAAGTTGAGTTACTCATCCGTTATTGATCTCACCAAGCGGACACGTGCAACAAATTGCAATTGTTGATTTTTCCAGGTTGATCTAAACCGCCGTCATTTTGTGCCGAAGACAAAATGCTGGAATGCTTTCATCTTTATTGTCAATTCTGAACATTCGCTGGTCAAAATGTGTTTTTTAGAAATGAATTTCGAGATTTTTGGCGATCCAGGCGTGTGGGGTAACACTTTCGACTAAATTTTGGACTCTGAATCCAATGAAATGGATCCCGGAATGATTGGCACCCACTGGAAGAGGTTACGGGTCAAAATGGGTATCAATTTCGCATGTGTTTTGGAAATTTCTGGTACCTAGGCGTTTGGGGTATCATTTTAGACTAAATTTTGGACGCTAAATCCAACGAAATGGGTCCCGGGACGATTGGTGCCCACTCGGAGAGGTTATGGGTCAAAATGGCTCGAAATCTGCCAATTTCGAATGTTTTTTTCGAAATTTCTGGTACCTAGGCGTATGGGGTATCGTTTTTCACTAAATTTTGGACCCTGAATCGATTGGAGTGAGCCCCCATGCTCCTGGTTCGAGGAACAACCAACCCCTGTGAATGAAAATCAGCATTTTTGTTGCTAACATAACAAATCTTTACTCGATTTTTGGGTGGATCACCGCGCTCAGGACAAGGTTCAAAAGGGATGACGTCAAATATATTCACAAATCGAGTGCCATCGACATCGTCGAAGAACAACGTTGATGAGTACAACTGAAAATTTAACAACTCATGTATGAAAACGCCATGTTTAATTCACCGATACCCTCCCCAACCACCCAATAGAAATTATTCAAACGCCCTTTTTCCGCTTCACATCCTCGTTTTTCTTGGAACTTCTCTCTCCTCGTATATCCGCCTCCAAAGAAAACCCCCTTCAACCAGTAGGAGAGAATTATGCATGTTGAGGCTGCCTGGCTAAGTAATCGTTCCAATTTGCGAGCCTGTTTTTGTAAATTTACAATCCTTTCCGCACACACAGAGGAGAAAAACGAGAGATGAAAGAGAATCTAGAACATGCCGAGAGGACCATCGAAGTCTTTTGCGCAACCATTTACGCCTCTTTTCATTCGCAATTACACACATACACTGCACACATAAAGAAACACTCAAAACAACTCGAGGATGACAACAACTCAACAATTCAGAATTAATTTCTAACGAAAATGCTTGTCATAAAAGAAAAATAACTGTTTGCTCGTACCTTTCAAGACTAGTGATTAAGGGGCGGATTTAAACACCATTCAAACTCTTGCTACGTGTGAGCGTTATGTTGAAAAGCAACACACAACAACCATTTTCTAGGTTAAAACAGGCTTTGCTCATTATGAAAAGCTGCATGTGTAATTCTGTATTTTCAGAAATGGCACTCTGGACATCCTCATATCAGACACGCCAATTTTGGATTACTACCGGGCCACAGATCCTGGTTGCAAATTGCAGAAAATTGGCGATACCCTCAATGAAGACACGTATGCAATTGGGATGACAAAAGGCTTTCCGCTCAAAGTGAGTCCTTCGAGTGGTGATTTTCATGCTGCTGAGGTTATGAATGAATGAATAACATGTTTATTTACTGAATAACAATATATCACAATATAACTCACAACATGGTACGCTTTGGCCCAAGGCCGTCAGCGAGCTTTCCGTCTTACTCCTATTTCCTATGATCTTAGTAATGATAATTATTGATTCAAAAGTCGTTAGCCTACAGGCGCTTCTTGGATCGATAGCTCAGAAACTTAGTTTGAAATCATTATTATTGTTATCGACTCACCCTTGGTAGTAGATGAAGGGAAACACTTCAGAATTATTATTAAACGTTTTAATGTTCAATAGGTAGGCACTTGATCAGAGGAAGAGACAGAGGCGGTATGTGAGATGCGTAGTGGCAAGGCTTCAGGATACGACTGCCAGAAAAGTAGGACAAAATGGCTGTGCGGATCTTATCCACAGCCTTCTAAATGAAGCTATAGTACTCAAGATATTTTACTCTATTTTTGACATCCTGATGCATATTATCAATTCAGACAATGGATACAAAAAGAGACATTAAAGTAAAATATCATTCAATACACTTTTGGTAGGAAATGAAAGCAGAATGAAGAGAGTGATCTGAGCCTCTTTCAAGGAAATACATCGAGTCATAACAATCGATATCATTCAAATATCGATTCTTGTATTCAGTATTTTCATATACTCGATGTACGAAGAGGTGGAGAAAGTGAAACGATTTTGCCTAAAGAAGCTCCTACATTTATCAATGAACTCCCCCAATTATAGTTTATAATGAGATGAAGCAAGAGCCAGTCTTTTTGACTACTTTACGGCTGAGGTTATGGTTAAACATGAACCGTTCTTGATCTCTGGCAGTTGATGATTTATTAATTTTAAACCAATGTTATCACAGTAACCAAATGTAGGCGAGTTAATGGTTATCACATCAACAGGTTAGGATGTGGAGTTTTCTGCTTCTTCCTCTTCACCACAATGAAACAGGGGTGCCAACTGTTGAAAATCAACCTGAGGATTTTCAAATGATTAGAGGTTTCAATGTTTTCTCCAGTTTGGTTATCAATAAAGAGGGACAAATAGTTAGTAACCCTGCAGTGAGGTTATAATGCCAAGTTTTTTTCATTGTATGAGATTTCCAAGAACTCTTTTTCTGGAACTTGTTTTGGAAAATGGTCGCCACCAGTTTCTAATGGGAGGGGGGGGGGGGGGGGTCAGTTCCTATTAAGAACGTTTTGGACTTGAGAACTGCCTTCATCTTTCTGCAGTGAGCCATTCCATCCAGCCTAACCTGATGTTATTCTGTGTTAACCTCAAAACTATGTTTTGCGAGGGCGTATTTTATTGTTTTTTTAACAGTCTCTTTTTGCCTATTTCAATTATAAACCTATGGGTGAATCGCTGTGCAAAAAATGTGGAAAAAATTGAAATTTACAAGCATTTTGATCATTTTCACCTATCAAAATGGAATTTTCTCGGCTAATATTTCAATGATTGAGGTGCCACATTCAGATTGTGCAAGGAAGTGGCAAAAATCTTGAAATGACAACAAATCTTTAAAAATTCAGTCACCAGTACTTTATTATAAATTTCCGATTATGAATACAATAGTTACAAAATGCAAGCAAAAATGGTTTCATTGACTTTATCTGATAGTTTTAAATGCTTGTTTTTGGTGGCTGATTCATTAGAACCACTTCAAATCAATTAATTATTTTTATAAATTCCAAATAGAAATGAAAGATTTGATAGAACAGTGATAACGAAAGAACAGAGATAGGCCGAGATGTGCTTTAGTAATGACTTCTCTGTCCTTCCGCTAGAGCGCTCTTAGAGGAAAAATTTGCGAACTTGGAGTTCCGAACAAGTTTGTGGGTATTCTCTGTTCAGAACTAAAAAAATTTACGGAAAAATCGCTGTCAGAATACGGAACACTTGCACTGCAAAGGGTTAAGGCTCAAGGGCGCTCGTACGGACAGTTCTAGAACTAATCAGAACCTTACTACAAACAAACCCCAAGAGTACCGCCATTTTTTGAAAAATATTCGGGTTTTCGTACAACTTGTGACTTTGGAATTGTTGAGAATGTCGGTTTTGTAGCCACCATTTTGGCTCATCAGTGCTCTCAAAACGACATGAATGAATTTAACCACGAAATTGTTTACCTTTTTCAGGATAGCGTGTCCTCGGTCATCTCAAAATTCACTTCGAACGGTTATATGGACATCCTTCAAGAAAAATGGTACGGCGGATTGGCTTGTTTCAGCCTTGACATGGACATGTCCCAACCCAAGCCTCTTGGCGTAACTGCTGTTGCTGGTAAGGAAATTGTCAACTTTTGATCGTCTCATCCTTATATCAATCAATTAGGTATAATTACTTGGTAAAATAGAAGCTTTTTGGAGGCCTATGCTCCATTTTCGCTCGAAGAAGTCAACCTGAGACGAGTATAACGCCATGCAAATTGAAATTGTGAAGTCTTCAATCCTCAGGAGTACTAAAAAAGCGTTGAAAGAAATAAGAGAAAACACAACAACACATTAATTTTGAGTTATCATGAGAAATGGACCCAATTTTACTAAAATTTGTACTAAAAAAGAATTCATTGATTGATTACAGGCGTGTTCATGCTGCTCGGCCTTGGAGTCGTTGTGGGGCTTGTTATATTGATAGTCGAACATCTTTTCTACAGGTAAGGCCGTGAGTTTGTCGAATGTTTAAATTGTAACCAACGATGTTGTTTTTACTCGTCCCTTAAATCACTGAAGGATCGTGAAGGATTTCCAGACCGCCGTCCGGAACCAGATGTAATTTCCACCCTCAGAAACCATCCGGTTTGTCGGCTCACCCTTTTGGCTTTCAATGGGAATTCCTGAAGGGTTTCGCTTTGATTAGTTCATAACACCTTGTTAAGTTTATCCAAACCGTAGCCGAGGTTACCCTTCAACCTCGGGTATCCTCCCTTCAAAACAAATAGGGTAAACCGACGGGATGCCTGGAATTCTTGGTGAGATTAAGTTGTCAGCATTGTGAACATGTGTTTGAGATTCAATGCTCGAAAATAATCAATAGTTTTAGTCGAGTAGTGTCCCGTACTGGTTCTAATTGATTCTGTGCCCAAAATATATTGGAAAATGATACAACACACGCCTAGGTGCCACAAATTTCGAAAACACATTTGAAATGGGTAGATAGATACCCATTTTGACGCATAACCTCTTCCAGTGGGCGCTTATCGTTCCGGGGCCCATTTCATTGAATTCGGCGCCCAAAATTTAGTGGGAAATGATACCCCACACGCCTAGGTACAAGATATCTCGAAAACACACATTCAAAATGGGTAGATAGATACCCATTTTGACACATAACCGCTTCCAGTGGGCTTCAATCGTTCCGGGACCCGTCTCATTGGATTTAGCGGCTAAAATTTAGTGGTAAATGATACCCCACACGCCTGGTACTCTAAAATCTCTAAACCCAATGTCCCCTTTTGAAATAGTTAAGTAGGTACTCATTTTCACTCATACCCCCTCCAAATTTGGTCCAATCAGGCTGAAATGTTCCGAGAACCATTTAGAGCCAGAATGAAGTCCCAGGCCAAAATTTCTGAATTTTAGGAAATATCTCTACTACCAAAAGCAGCAGACGGACATTTTGCCTTTTGGTTGATAATTCTTTGAGTTTACCAAAAAGGACAACATGACCATTCGCTATGCACGCCATTTTGGGTAGTGGAACATTTTCTAAATATCTGAATTTTGGTCAGCGATTTCTCTCCGGCTCTTGTTGATCTTCGAAAAATAAGCCAAAATCTGAGACAGAAGTGGGTTACGAACAGATTAGAAACTAAAGAGACGACTTCATTCTTGCCCTTTGCTCGTTGACATCTTGAGGGAGGAAGGGAGGGATCTGTTCTCCTTATTTCCTAATTTCAGTAGAAGGTACAGTGTTCGTTTACACAGGTAATTACTCTTCCGACGGAGTATAAGCCATGAATGCCCTGAAGACATGCTCAATTTGTACGGTATGGCCGACATAGTGAGGGTTGCACGAGAGACTTGTAGAGTGACATCATGGCTGAAGCCTGAGAAAATTCTCTGCTGCTCCTCTTGACGAATCCCAGCACACGCGGGATGCCACCTGCGCAATGTGATCCGCGAAAGTGAGCTGGGAATCCAGGTTGACAATGCCCTCCTTGGGGGACAGAACCACTTCATTGATCGAGTAGGGGTGAATGAAATGACAGCGCATTTGGACAGGTTCAGAGCCAAACCAGTGTGGTCACACCAAAGAGAGAGGACGTCGAGGTTCCGCTGGAGGAGAAGGCAGTCCAAGGGGTCACCAATGGATTTGAAGATCTTCAGGTCATCCGCGTATATAAGGAACTTGGTGCAAAGAAGGGAGGAGGCGACTCCATTGATTACAAGAGTTAATAGTTGGGGACCAAGGTGAGAGCCCTGCGGGACACCAGATGTGGCAATGAATTGGACAGAAACAACAGCGTTCTACAGCGTTTTAGTAAACTGACTCCTTTGCAGGACTGTGGAGCATAAAGAAATGGGTGAAGAATTAGCTGGAGTGGAGGACACAGGTGGGGTGTTTTCCTATTTAGGTACTCCTATAAAATGCCTGTATGTTCAGTGATGCCCAGTTAAATGGCGAGCAAGTGCCGCCACCACGTTAAGCACTAAGTCCCAACAGCTCCACAGCCACCCCCACCCTATAGCTCACAGATGCCGCCAAGGTGCAGAGCAAAGATGAGCTGAACAGAACAGAAGATCCCTTGCAAAACCCGGCACCTCCACGAGGTCCATTCTGGGCTGCCAAAGGCAGGCGAACGCCGGAAGAGGGTGGGGTGACTGATATACGGGGAAGCCATAGAGCAGGGCTCCCAGACGATCTGGCGCATGAACCAAGAAAAGGTCTAGCGCAGGTATATCAGTAGACAGAAACAACACCGCCTACGCGCGCTGAGAGCTGCCTGCCTCCGAGGTAGCTAGCAATCCAGGCAACGAACGGAACTAAGACGCCAAGTGCTGTCAGCACCTGAAGGATCGCGCGGTGAGGGAAAAATCCGTTGTCACAATGTCAACTTGTCGACCATCCCCAATGGAGGGAAAGTTGCCAGATTGGTGCTGGTGGAAAGCCTCTTAACAAAGCCATGCTGCTCAGGTGCTGGGATCCAAACATAGGCAAGATCTCTTCCACAACCAACCTCTCGAATACCTTGGGGATAGTAGGTGAGGAGCAGATTGGACAGTAGTTCCCAACATCACTCCTGTCACCCCTCTTGAAGATTGGAGTGACCAACGACGACTTCCACTGCTCTGGAACAAAGCCAGAGGGATGTAAGTGGTTGGGGATCAATGTTCACCCATAACACAACGTTTGTGGCCCAAATCTTTGAAAATGACTGATTGGTCAGGGATTATGTGATAGTGAACACTCCGTTTGACTTCTTCATCTTCCTTTTGCTCTTACTACGCCCTTATGCCGAGGTACTACTGCTTTTTTGTTCCAGGTACACTCTCCCCATTCTGAGGCACAAACCAAAAGGAACAATATGGCGAAGCCGCAACATCATGTTCTTCAGCCAGGTGATTCTCCTGTCTAATTTGTGACTTTACACTTGTTTGTTTCATACTTTATCCATAAGTGGTTCTCTCTTTTTGTTCAGAAACTCTACCGTTTCATCAACTGCGTCGAACTCGTCTCACCCCATCACGCGGCACGGGAGCTCGTCCACACAATACGCCAGGGCCAAATCACCAGCCTGTTTCAAAAGAGCGTCAAAAGGGTGAGTAATCACGCCATTTCACCTGCCAATCAATCAATCAAGAGGTGATGGAAACCGTGGAAAGTTTGTCAGAGGTCAGAGCGCCCTTTGTCTAGCTGCACGATATGTGTTTAACGACGAAATGTCTCGCACACGCCAGAGTGAAGTACCAAGGGGATTCGACGCGAGTCATAACTTCTATTTTGAAACCTAAGCCGAGTCTCCCACAATGGTTTTATTAGGGTAGATCTCACTTTGGGGGAAAATCGTGTTTTTGAGGACGCCATGAATAGATGTGAGCAGCAGCCATTGTTCTTTTTTTTTGTTGACAAAACCTTCTTGATGTGCATTGGCGCAAACAAAACCTACTTGATGTATATTTTGGCCATTCTAACGAGTCTATTTGGCCATCCATAAGGAAAACCCGCCTCATTAAAATGGTTCATTCTGGGGACAATCAATGTGTATAGAACTGACGGTAGAAGGCTCTCTACATACATCTCTAGCTACATTGGCCAAACCTACTTGATGTACTACAATGCTGATGAACCTCCTTGCAGTTAAAACCTTCCTGATGTATTCCAGAGTTGACAAAATCGCCATAATGTACATTGGTGCAAACAAAACCTTCTTGGTGTATCAAGATGTATTTTGTGCGAAAAATCAAAATATTATAAGTTAGGTATTGGAAGTAGAGCCAATCTTGGTGAATAAAAAATGTGACGTTACTCTCCCGCAGCGTATTACTGTGCTGTGTTCCTCAAATTATTTAATTAATAAGTAACTGACTCAGTGCCGGTAACCCATCACCGGAGATAGAAAATTCGTTAACAAGTCCGTAAATACTCCGAAAAGTGATTTAAAGAACACTGAATAACGTGAGCTTGCCAACAAAACAGCAACAAAAAGCGAGAAAATGTTTTTTATTTTTCTGTTTTCTTTCCTTTTTGGTTGCCATCGTCGTACGTACTTCTCAATAGAGGAAGGTACGTCAACAAATTTGTGCCTATGCCGCTTCGTGTGACAATGTTTTTGACTTTTCATTTTTAGAAATCCCTTTTTTGTGACAAAATGACGAAATCCCTTTAAAAGTAGCCCGTGTCGTACCAGTAAAAACCTCCTCGTTGCTTGTTTTTTTGCAATATAAAACGCTTTAACTGTTTGTCATGTGGTACAAATTCTGCCTTTGGTCGCGAGAAAATATTTAACCAATTAATTCAAATTACGGGAACGCAGCATGCAATCGAAGTGCAGGGCTAAATACATTTTCTAACGCTTAATGTAATTTGACCCCTTCGTGTAAATACAGTTTTCCAAATCTAGAACACTAATATCGCATTTTAAACGTCAAATTTTATGACTACATTCATTTTTTGCGTTAAATTGGTGGTTTTTCGTGTCAATTTTTATGTGAAACCATTTTCGGTTGCGTGTTAAACCTTCATTTTGACGATACGAGTCTTCCATATGACGTGTGAATGCGATAAATCGATACCTAATTGCGATGTTGAAGGACATTTTTTGAATTTAATTTTCAGTTTGCTTATAAAGTCCACTATGGAACACCGCGCTTGTTTCGGTCGTCGAGCACGAAATTGAATTTTTTGATAACATTGTAAATATTTTCAACTTTTTGACTGGTAGAAAATTTCACTGTTTACCTAGTTCTTCTTCAGTGGATAACGTTTTCAAGTAACTACCCTATTCACCGCTGTACATACTCTATTTCTTTCTAATATGATGATAGAATGTAATGGTTCAGAAAAGCGTTGGACAATGAGGGTCAAATTGGTTGTTCCAAAAAAATTGTCCTAAAGTCGGGGATTTTGTAGCATTTGAATTGACGTCTTTAGGTACGTCAGAAAGATATTACAGGGTGACTGAATGGTGACAACAAGGGAAATTTGAATAGGGGTAGGCAACAGAACAACATTGAATGAGGGTTTTGGCTTGAAGATATTTGTAAAGTTGCTCATTGGGTGCTTCAAGTCAGTGATCAGCGATTTTCCAGGCTGAAGAATGAGTGAATCAGTTGAATGAAAGCGAGGGAAAAGTGATGACAATAAGGACAGTTCAAGAAAACGCTGCAAATTCTTTCATAGGGGTTGGTTATTAAGGTTTATATAACGCATAGGCGCTAACGTCCATAACCTCTTCATTTCAATCGATTCAGCGTCCATAGCCTCTTCCGGTGGGTGCCAATCGTTCCAGGATCCACCTCATTGGATTCAGCGTCCAAAATTTAGTCGAAAATGATACCCCACACGCCTAGGTACCAGAAATCTCAAAACCGCTCATTCAAAAAGGGTAGGTAAATACCCATTTTGGCCCATAACCTCTTCCGGTGGATGCCAATCATTCCGGGACCCACCTCATTGGATTCTGCGTCCACAATTTAGTGGAAAATGATACCCCACACGCCTAGGTACCAGAAATCTCAAAACCACACATTCAAATGGGTAGGTTAATACCCATTTTGACCCATAACCTCTGCCCATTGGCGCCAACCGTTCCAGGACTCGTCTCATTGGATTCCGTGTCCAAAATTTAGTAGAAAATGACAGCTCACAGATCGCCAAAAATCTCGAAAACCCATTTTTCAAAATACGAATTTTTGGGAAATAGGTATGTGAGATATTATTTTCAGCTAAATTTTGGACGCTGAATCCAATGAGATGGGTCCCACCTTGGAATAAGTCCACTGTTTCCCCCATAATTTGCAGCGTTTAGCATCAAGAATGGGATCTGACTGTCCTTTTAACATTCTACCTTCTTGAGTAGGTGAAAAGACGTTCACAATGACTTGATGTGCCTTATTTTTTGGACTAATTACGCTCCAGATGAGATTCCTCAGATGTGCTTGGTAAACTCTCTGACAAGAGATTGATTTTCGATTGAACTCTTCTGATTTGCTGAACATCTGAATACGAATTGGGGTTTAACCAAGCGCATAATGCACCGTTATCGTCTTATTACGTAGGCAGGATGCACACTTTGGCTGGCAATTTGGTGTCCGCAGAAGACTTGTGGATCAGAATGCCTTTGTCCAGTGAATAATCAACGCAAATATGAATGCAGGTCAGGTACTTCGTGGAGTAGGTCAAGTTGCCAAGTAGGTCGACTCATTTCCAGACATTGTAAGCAGTAAAAACTCCCTCCAGTCACTTTACCATTTCATCGTAAAAATTCTCCATTTTGCAACGAGGTCACCAAGTGGTAATTTCAAATTCATACGTTCGACCCTTCCGGGTGGAAAGTGGCCTCTGAGGGCCTAACAGAAGGGAAAAAAGTAGTTCAAGCTAGTTTACGCGAGAACTGAAGCGCTTCGTGTTAACGGAGTGGTTTAATAGGACCATTATGATTTCAGTGGGCTTGAAGAGAGCTTTTAAAGGTGGATGACTCCCGGGATTATGTAAAGTAGGGTGAAGGATTCTCCAACCTGACTGAGAAAGGAAGGGACTTCAGGAGAAAACGAGCTCACGTCGTTTTAACCTGAATTTTGTACGAAGGGGATTTTCACCTTTTTCTCATTCTAAGATTACTATAAATTAAAAAGTTGCTATACTGCCTGTGTGTCGGTGATATGAGATATCACATGGGACAAACAGTTAGGGGCTGGGGATGACGATGGACACGTGAGTTACCATCCCGCTTGCCCTTAATATTACCTAAAATTGGAGATTGTTGCAAATTCTTACACAGGGGTTGGTTATTCCTAGGATCAGGAGCATGGAGATTCATTTCAGTCGATTCAGCGTCCAAAATTTAGTGGAAAATGATACCCCACACGCCTAGGTGCCAGAAATCTCGAAAACACATTTGAAATGGGTAGATAGATACCCATTTTAACCCATAACCCCTTCCAGTGGGCACCAATCGTCCCGGAACCCGTCTCATTAGATTCAGCGTCCAAAATTTAGTGGAAAATGATACCCCACACGCCTAGGTGCCAGAAATCTCGAAAACACATTTGAAATGGGTAGATAGACACCCATTTTAACCCATAACCCCTTCCAGTGGGCACCAATCGTCCCGGAACCCGTCTCATTAGATTCAGCGTCCAAAATTTAGTGGAAAATGATACCCCACACGCCTAGGTGCCAGAAATCACAAACCCCCATTTGAAATGGGTAGATAGATACCCATTTCAACCCATAACCCCTTCCAGTGGGCACCAATCGTCCCGGAACCCGTCTCATTAGATTCAGCGTCCAAAATTCAGTGGAAAATGATACCCCACACGCCTAGGTGCCAGAAATCTCGAAACCCCATTTGAAATGGGTAGATAGACACCCATTTTGACCCATAACCTCTTGTACCAATCGTTCCGGGGCCCGTCTCGTTGGATTCAGCGTCCAAAATTTAGTGGAAAATGATACCCCACACGCCTAGGTGCCAGAAATCTCGAAAACACATTTGAAATGGGTAGATAGACACCCATTTTGACCCATAACCTCTTGTGTCATTATCTCTTCTGTATGGTGTTGCCCCAAGATTTTCAAAAACGACAAAGTTGCAGAGCTTACAACAGCGATCAAATCTTGCTTGTGTCCTAACCTGAACGCTATTCTTTCACAAGGGTTGCTTACTGTTTGGGCAGGGTGTACAGGAAAACAGTTATAAGACTCATCCAATTAATTCAGCGTCCAAAATTTTGTTTGGGCAGGATCAAGTAGAATCGCCATTTTGGGATCAAGGATTATCAAGTTTGGGGTATCATTTTCCAATAAATTTAGGACGCCGTATGCATTGAGATGAGTCCTATTTTGAAAGTGGATTTTCGAGATTTTGGGTACCTGAGCGTGTGGAGTGTCATTTTCCACTAAATGTTGGACGTTGAGCCAATTGGGACGAGTCTGGGACACTCCATATTCACTGTTTTCTCTATTTTCTCCATGCTCCTAGTCCAAGGAATGACCACCCTCTTTGAATGAATTTGCAGTGGTTTTTTGATTTTGACATCTTGGAATGTATACAACAAATTTTTGGGGCCATACAGAGTTGGTCGACTTTCCATGGCCTTTGGCATGATTATATAGGTCAAAGAATAACCAACCAAAATTGGTCAATGGCGCATGCTCGCCTGATTTTGGGCTCCAACATGTTTTTTCATGACAAACAACTTACCGTGAAGCTGCAAAATTGAGAAATTTTAGGGTAGGTGTGGGACAACTCATTGGTCATTCTGTTTTAAAAATCCATCTTGGAATGAGGATTCAATTTGGCTTATTTTCCATGCCAAATCCATCCTAAACACATGACTGCTTGATGGGATATCTGCTAGGTATTCATATAATATGGCGCATCGTTAACGTTATCATTGCACATTGCAGACATAAGAGTAGGTGTCAGCATCATGCGCCTTTAGATTAGTTACACAGGGGTAAAGGGGGCGTCCATCACCGTGCCCGCACTTAGACCTAGTGGCCCACTGTGCTAACCCCTGGAGCTCATCTTGGCCGAAGCTCCGTGTTCCAGACTAGGTCCAGCAGAGCTCCGACTAGGTTCTCCTGGTTGACGAAGTCCCCTCGGTCCTTAGTCCCGAAGGTTCTGAAACGCCTGTGTTCCAGGGCAGGACTATTGAAGACGATGTGAGACGCTGTCTCCTCGTCTTCGCCACAGAATCTGCAGTCAGGGGTACCATTGCGCACCCCAATCCTGCAGAGATGCCTCCTGAAGTCCCCGTGTCCTGTACATAAGCCAACGGTGAGTCTCAGAGAAGCTCTGTTAAGGCATCTCGTGGCCCTTTTTTTGTTAGGACCAGTCATCATGATATGGCCGTGTTCTTGCCGCGGTGTCCGCTCCCAGCGCCTCTGGTGCTGGGAGCCAACCCAGTTTGCCACCCACCCCGATAGTAGGGTGTGGGAGATTCCTAGGCATGGTTCAGGTCCCGTAAAAACAGTCCCCGAACCACGCCTAGCCAGAGCGTCAGCTCGGTCATTACCCTCAACCCCTGAGCGGCCCGGGACCCATGTGAGGACAACCTTGTTTGTTCCACTCAGTAGTTGGAGGGCTTCCCAGCACTCAAGCACCAGCCTCGAGTCAGAGCTCGATCCCAATAAGTCCTTGAGTGCTGCTTGGATGTCAGAGAAGATGTGGATCCGCCTACCTCGGTAGGCCCTCCTCATGTTCTCCTCAGCACATTTCTCTATTGCGAGCAGCTCAGCCTGGTATACTGCGACCCAGCTACCAAGGGAGAGCGAAAGCTCCCATTTTGGCACCGGGCCGTACACCCCCAGGCCGGATCCGTTCCCCATCTTGGACCCATCCGTGTACCATACCAGATCCCCTGGCAGCACCCCTGGGTCCAGGCTCCTCTCCTTGGGATCTCCTTCCGGTTAGAGGTTTCCTCTTGCTTAAGTCATCATGCGCCTTTGCCATTGCAAAGTTGCTGAGGGAGCGAACCAACATTAGTGATGCAGAATTTGTTAGAGCGTACTTTGATATTCATTTAAGAAACACCTAAGGATTTGTGGATTGACATATGAATGCTATCAAATTCACCTAAACATTTTTGTCCTCTCAATCAGCTCCATCTGGGTATTTCAACATTGTGAATATGTATCATTAACCCATAGTTTTCCTTTCCATAGAAATAAATGTATCAAAATGTGAGCTTTTGGTAGGTACCAGTTTAGACAATGTTTTTAGATTGCCTGAACAGTCCCATATTTGTCAACGTCAAAATCAACGGCATTGTAGTCCTATAAGAGACGTTTTGCCATATCAACATAGAGTTGCATGCGCATGACGTTTTCATGTTTCGTCTTAGATCAACTTTATATAACATTAGGCGAATTATTTTTCACGTGGTCGCTATTTTCGAGTGTACCACTTGTAAGGAATTTGTTTGTGTAAGTTTTGTATCAAGGCATTTCGTGAATTTACATCTCTGGCTGGATTTGTTCCAGAAGGAACACGAACAAAGGCGAAGGAGGAAGAGCAAGGCGCAATTTTTTGAAATGATCCAAGAAATTAGGAGGTAAGTGTCAATCATGTTGACGCATGAATGAATAATACGTCTGATTTTACTGTATCAGGTGGTTTAGCACGATTAGCAATAAAAACAGAAATGATGAAGGATTGTTACTGACATGATCAGATGTCCTTTTGAGGACAAAAACGGATTTTAGGTTTCGCTCATGGCCTATTGATGAGAGAAATTAGGTTTGAAGAATTGAAGTCTTGACCAATATGTCCTACTAGAACTAGCTCAGGACGAATGTTTTATAGGACTGAAGTATAATGAAAATCAGTAAAATTTGGGTTTGCGCTTTTGCTCTTGACAAGTCTGGCGACATGAAAAATTGCTGGATATGCCACAGAGGTTGGTTATTCCTCGCATAAGCAGCATGAAGACTCATTCCAATCGATTCAGCGTCCAAAATTAGTGGAAAATGATACCCCACATGCTTAGGTACCAGAAATCTTGAAAATCTATTCCAAAGTTGGCGTGGCTGTACAGACGTTTGCTGAGAAGTACTGTGAAATTGGGCGCAGTGTGATGAAGATGTGGCTGGGTGCACTGTGCAATACTTTTTGGGGTCCAGGTGCACTATGCAAGAGGCAACTTAGTAGGTTCTCAATCCCAATTCTGTGCGAGGACCCTCCCTGATCACCCAGATACGTCATCCAATGTGTTGCTTTCGCTGAATCGTTAACCAGAATGCCCAGTGGCTGCTGTCCTAGCATGGTTTTGCCACACACAGGCAGCTGTTACTTTACCCAGAGACTTCTGTCTAGGTGCTGCACCTAGACAGCTGTACCTTTAACCAGAATGCCTAGTGGCTGCAGTCCTAGAATGATTTTGCCACACAATGACAGCTGTTACATTACCCAGAGACTTCAGTCAAAGTGCTGCAACTACCGCTCTATCTTTATCCAGAATGCTCAGTCGATGCAGTCCTAGAACAATTTTGCCACGCAGAGGCAGCTGTTACTTTACCCAGAGGGTTCAGTCAAAGTGCTGCAGCTTCCGCTCTATTTGTAACCAAAATGCTCAGTGGCTGCAGTCCTAGGATGATTTTGCCGCACAGGCAGCTGTTACTTTACCCAGAGGCTTCAGTCAAAGTGCAGCAGCTTCCGCTCTATTTGTAACCGAAATGCTCAGTGGCTGCAGTCCTAGCATGATTTTGCCGCACAGGCAGCTGTTACTTTACCCAGAGGCTTCAGTCAAAGTGCTGCAGCTTCTGCTCTATTTGTAACCAAAATGCTCAGTGGGCTGCAGTCCTAGCATGATTTTGCCGCACAGGCAGCTGTTACTTTACCCAGAGACTTCAGTCAAAGTGCTGCATCTGCTATTCTATTGTAACCCGCCGTTTCGCCTAACGGGCTAGGGATCCAGAAATAGACCTAGGCGAATAAATTAGTGGGAGACTAAAGACTTTCACTTACCGTCGGAATGTCGGAGATGGTCGGTCATAGACTCCAAGTGCACCTGAATTACTAAGCTCTGAGGAATGGGTTTTCGTGAGTGAAAGACAGAGTTCAATATTGGTTTATAATAACGCAATTGTCAGAAATATGAATATGGAATGTCTCGGCCGAAAGGATACTGACTATGACTTAATTAATCTAATTAGTGAGTAGGTAGAAGTGAAGGGCTGAAGGCCAATGAATTTACGAGTTAAGTGAAGGCTCAGGAGTGTTTGATTTGGAATAACGGAAAATACAAATGATTCACTAATGTCCTCCCCTAATTCCTTTGCTTTTTCTACGACAGACAAAATACTAAATACTACGGTTACAAGTTACAATCTCGATCAGCTTTCGGTGACTACACGTCAGGGCTTGGGCCAGATTTAAGGAGTCGACTTTCGCGTTGCTAGGGTACGAGACAGAGGTATTTCGCCACTTACGTGCACCAACTCCTTCGGATGGAGACAACAGGGTGATGTGGCTCTTCGCTGCTCGGCCTTCGGTCAGGGAACGCGCCGTCCAGGTCGGAGGAGGCAGCTCTTTCCGACGGAGGTCCGACGACTGGCGGTGCGTGGAAAACCTGAACTATTGGCCGTCGAATCGGGCGCGAACGAATCAACACTCGGGTTCACGGGGGATTTTCAGTTCGTATAAGGGTCCACTGTTACGGGATAGGAATTGGCTGATCTCCCAATTCCCGAGTTCTCACCCGAAGGAACCACGATACCCTCGTTCCTTCAGGTCACTTCACAACACCGGGTCACAAGGGGTAGACTTGGTACCGTCGGTGTTCCGCTTCGATGTTCCGTTTCACTTCGCTTCGATGTCCCGGTTCACTTCGATGTCCCGGTTCACTTACTCGATTCCCGGTTTCCATTCCTCCGTTCCGGCGACGGAGATTT